>CM037876.1:26182507-26698740 GCA_021292165.1 Shinisaurus crocodilurus | reverse complement strand
AGTGGCAGACAAAGCCTGGCATCCTTTCAAACATGTCTCCATAACCAAGAAATGTAGTTTAAGATACAGAGGTCTTCATGGAAGATCACTCTGTTTATGGCCACTAGTCATTATTGCTATATGGAACTTCTAGGTTCAGAGACAATATGCCTTTGAATACCAACTCCTGGAGAACAAGAATGTTACCGTTATGGACTTCTGGAGGCAGCAATTTGGCTACTGTGTGAAGGAGGATGCTGGACTAGCTAGACCTTTAGTCTCATCCAGCAGAGCTTTTCTTATGTTCTCAGAAATACTAATTCTACATCAGCATACAACATTCTGTTTGGAACTGTGAATGCATAAAATGGAGAGCCATAACCAGTGTATATGTTCAGGTATAACAATAAACTATGGTTTGTCTCTATGGGAACAAGCCTAGGTAAGTCTCAGGCTCAGGTTCCACTTTCCTCATCCAGCATGGCCATGAGGAGGAGATAGGAAGCAGAAGCTTCCATTTTCAATTAGCTGCAGTTTAGTGTTATTCCTGGACTCTATACAGTGCTTAAACTTAATAATGGTTTATTGAAATGAGCCAGCTTCATGAATCATGGTTTGAAGTTGGCTTGTTTCAGTAAACCATAGTTAAGGGCTAACCACAATTTGTCCCTGTTTGGACTATAACACTAAACTGCGGATAGTAAAAAATAGTAGTAAACAATGATTTCCTCCTCACTGCCATGCTAGAGGAGGAGGGGGCAGGCATAATGTGTTCAACTCTTGACATCTGACATCCATATATAGCATCACTCTGCCTGCCAACATAATACCACCAGAACTCAAGACAAATCTATCAAGGATCTGGACACATGGAACATAAGATGGGAAGATGAGGAAAGGTAGAAAACAAGGTACTCTCCAACCAACTAGCCTTAGTTAAAGGCATTATGTGATGGAACCACGTCAAAGGGAAGATGACAGAGGTAATATGATCAAACAACTTTGTGCTAATTTATTTATTTAATTTATTTTTTATTATTATATTATATCCTGCCTTTTTTTCCTGAAAGGAACCCAAGGTGGCTTACATAATTCTCCTCCTTCTCTCCATTTTATCCTCACAACAACCCTGTGAGGTAGGTTAGGCTGAGAGTCAGCGACTGGCCCAAAGTCACCCAGTGAGTTTCATGGCTGAGCGGGGACTAGAACCCGGATCTCCCGAGTCCTGCCAACATCACAAAATGACCACAGAGCTGCCAACATCACAAAATGACCACTGGCCCATTTCAGAGCAAAGAAAAACTTGCAACTGATCTTCAGATTGATCCTATAAATGTTTAGTTGAGTTCACTGAGTTCAATGGCACTTATTCCAGAGCAAGTTTATTTGGAAAGTACAATGTACACATTTATATGGGGTGAAGCTAGTCAACCTTGCACAGAATGTAAGTTCCTAAGATCTCAACATCAGTTTCTTTTCTTGCAGATTCAGGGCATTTCCCTATGTTCAAAGAGAAGGCTGTTGAATAAAACAAATGTCAAGACTTGGCAGTTAATTTTTGGACTGTCCTAGCAAGATCAGGCCAGATTGCTCCCTCACACTGAATAAATTGTCCACTTGTCATTCTTCTTCATTTTAACATTTGTGTTTTAATTCTTCTACTTGAATCCTGAACCTTCACCCTGCAAGTTAGCCTCCAAAACAAGGAAGTTCAGCAACTGTTGCTTGTCTCTGAAGGCAAGGGTGGGAGGGAGGAATATAACAAAATTGCAGACAATTACGGATTTACTGCCCTTTATTTTGTATGTAAAATGCCAGAAGAATTTAAAATAATACACAGTCAACATAAAAGAGAATGAGAAATGAGACAAAATGTATTTCCCAAGAAAGGATCCGATTCCTTTCACCTTTCAATAAATGCAGAGAATATTTTTGCCTGTCTAAGCACCGATAAAACATTAAACATGAATGTTTTCAAACAGTGAAAATGGCTATCTTTTAATCTGAGGCCTAAAGAATGCCTCAACAGTAAAATAGTACAAAACCCACAATTAAGGACTTTTTATATGATTGACTGGTTTCTTCATGAGGAATTTACAACCATGGCAAAGAGTATGAATTCAAATGAGTTCTTGCCAAGCATAATCAGAGAGTAAGCAGTATCTTGGAGAAAATACCCAAAAAGACAGCCCTTTTCTCTTCTTATAAGATGTAGTCAAAAAGAGCAGCACCACAGCATTGATAAATTCTGCTTCCCATGGCTCAGTACGGATGTCCAACTCATCAAAGCCCTATTTATGCATTTGGGTGAACACACGTGGGCTTAGAGTGGGGAGGGTACGAGGCATGCTGTTATGTCCCACCACCTTCCTGCCAGGACAGCCCTGGAACCTGAGGAGACCTCAGAAGAGGAAGGGGATCCTGTCACTGGTCTCAGTGGTTGTGAGTGTCAGGAGAAGTCAAAGAATGCCAATAGCCTTTCTGAGACCACCACCGGAAGCAATGTCCCACGTGAGGAAGCTGTGGCATTGAGGGAACCTAAGCACCTGGACTGGATCCATTCCCCTGATTCAAGTCCACCAAGTTCACTCCCTAGGACCCTATGACTAAGGTGGCAGCGGGTCCAGACAGAAGACCAGAGCTGGAGACACAGTGCTTATCTGGCAGCACATCAGCTGTCTTTGAGCCCTACTCATGAGGAGGAAACATGCTGTAGATCAGGGCCCTACTAACAAGCCAGGAAGGGGTGGGGCATCAGCATTCCTGAGCATTCCCTGCTCAGTTGAAACCTAGTCCTTGTGAAACAGCTTTCTCACTGTGCTCTCTGCTGGACAGCTCCTCTGCTAGATCAATCTTCCTGGTCCTTGAACTACAGAGCTATACCTGGTAAAGTTAGGAGCTGATTTCAGAGCAGGGATGGCAGGAATGGGACACATGCATGCATACAAGCTAGCCCTGTCCCTGTGTGCATGAAGCATGTTCTGCACAAAGGTCTGAAGGAGAATTCTAAGCAGCTTCAGCTGAACTCACTTGGAATCCTCCCCATGAACAGGAATGTTTAAAAACAAAAAAACCAACAAAAAACCTGTATTGCCATTAAATAAGATACCAAAAACAAAAAAAAATCTGGACTGGATCCAGATTTAGTCATACCAAGAGTAGACCCACTGAAATCAAGGGGACTTACATTAGTCATTGCTTACTTGTCTAAGTATGTAGGCATGACTAAGTCTGGATCCAACCCCAAATATAGGTAGCATAAAAAGGAAGTTGGCTTGATGATCATCTGGCTGGCATATTTTTCTTGTTCATTTTCCTTCTCTCCCCCATCCCATTCTTTTTTTCTCCTATTCCACTTTTATTTCCCTCCCTCCCCCCCCCCAATTTGGGCTTTCCTGCTTGCTTGATTATTTCTTTGTTATGATGTGTAAAATGCTCATAAAGACCCATAGTTTGTAATTGGAGGAACATTTACAAAGGAATTGAAATGGCAGGAGCTGCACTGACGTGAAGGGGAAGAGGGAAAGTCATGGAATCAAATGGGTAAGAACTATGTTTGCCACATAATTTGCCCTTTGTGATACATATCTCATATCTACACCAGAACAGTAGTCTTTGCACTACAGTTTAAGCACCTAGCAAGACTCTTGTACCAGTCCTGCATCACAGGATACCTTGCAGATATTCCTCCTAAATAGATATTTTGGTCTCGACACCTCTTCTAAGCTCAAACTTTCAGAAAGAAACATATGAAATATTAAAATACATTTTCATATTAAGATTGAATCATTTGATTCAGTTAAAAAGCACTCATGCTGACTTGCTGTGACTTTTTACTGACCTCTGTCTGAGCTTGCTATTGTCAAAGAGACATGGGAAAAACAAAGGTGAACTGTTTCCCACCTAAACTCAGGAGAAGCAACCAACATACCGTACTTCAGATAAGAAGTCTGAAGGAAGGATGACTGCTTAATGTGTAGTACTGTGCATAGCTTTCTCCATATGATATAAATTAATAAAGAGGACATGAAATATTTTGAGAAGCGACTAGAGCTGAAAAACACTTCAGGGCTAAAATAGCCCAAGACAATAGAAGCTGCAGAAAATACCATAGATGGGACATAAAATCAAGTATCCTGTTTTCAGAACTTAAAAGAAATGTAGAAATATATTGAAATATATTACTCCCAAATCATAGTTGGGGACTTTGGAAAAATAATAGTTAATGAATAAAGAGTGCTGTGCTTGAGTTCTGTTCTTTCAGAAAACATCCCAGATACAGAACATAAGAAATCATATAAATTTGAAAGGCAGGGTTGAGGAAAGTCTCAGGACAAAAACAGCTCTCCTCATCTTAACTTGTCTGTTCCTTTTGCTACAGCTCAGAATGTCCTCTGGGTAAGACATTTGACCCTTTTTGAAAAGGAAAGTCATGCTCCTAAAAAGAAAATTCCTAAAAAGGTTTTTCAATGTGTTTTTCTTTTAGCAACCACTTTGTATTTTTGTGTGCCATTTATGCTCTCATCATATTCAATATTCATGTAAAAATTGCTTAAGATGTTAAAGTAAAAGATTTTTAAAAAATACACACCTGAACTCAGAATCCTGTATAAATAATTTCAGTGTGGAAAGGAATTCTATGTACCTACCATTTCCATGGTGGCACACTGTTCTTGGGAAATGAAATGGGATACATTAGCTGCTGAATCATGATCAAGCTAAATACAAAAATCCTATTTCATAAAATCCCTAGGCAAGGACAAATTAATCTCACCTTACTTAGCTATTTTTGTTTAAGTAATAGTCAGTATGGGGAGGAGGGTGAGCTAGATTGGGATCATGGCATGGTGTGGGAGAGGGCTTCAACCCAGAGGTTCTCAAACTGTGCTCCTCAAGCTCCATTCAGGTGATCTGTGGAAAGGTTGCAGTAAAGCCTAGAATATCCATACTTGACCTTGAACTTCATTTATTATTTCTGATTATGGAGATTGATCAAGGCCATTTTGATCAGGGCGAGATCATGAAACCAGCTAACAAAGGCTGGGGAAGAACTTCATTTGGTCTGCATCATTCAGTGATCCAAACTAATTTGCACTTTTCAGACTAATATGTTGGTCAGAACACAACTATCCTTTAATTTTGTGGTTCTCCAAATTTTGGTATGCAGCTCTTGGCTCAAAAATTGCATACAAAATGCATATCTTGTATGCAATTTTTGCATTTGAGAGCCAGTGTGACGTAGTGGTGAGAGTGTTGGACTGGGACTCAGGAGATCCGGGTTCTAGTCCCTGCTCGGCCATGAAACTCACTGGGTGACTTTGGGCCAGTCGCTGACTCTCAGCCAGCCTAACCTACCTCACAGGGTTGTTGTGAGGATAAAATGGAGAGGAGGAGAAGGAGGATTATGTAAGCCACCTGGGGTCCCTTGCAGGAAAAAAGGTGGGGTATAACTATAATAAATAAATAAATAAATAAATATCTTAGGGGAAATTGCATTTGAAAGTGTATGTGTTTCAATTCAGACTGTTCTAGAAACTGAATGGAATAGATTTTTGACTCTCAGCATGTGAAACTGACATGGATTGGAAATAGACTGATTTGTCCCTCCCCAAATATGGTGCTAGCTTAGAACCTGTGATTTTTTCCTAATACAGCACTGGTGTAATCTACTAATTTCCCCCTAAATTTTTACTAGTGAAAGAGGCCCATCTCAGCAGCATGGCCTAGGGCAGGGATAGGGAACTTCCACCACACAGGCCAAATTTAGCTCACCATGCCAACCCATCAGGTCCGCTGGACCTCCAGCAAAGCTCCTCCCCAATCCCCACCCCCTCCCTGAATCTCTGCCCCCATGGGCTAGCAGGGAGAGGAATTCCCACTGTCATCTCCAATCAGTGATCGGAGATAACAGCAGGGATTCTGCTTCACACACCACTACCCCTCTCAATTGGGAAGGGGAGTAATACACTAAGTCCTTCACCTGCCCAACATTCTCCACTATGTGTCCTGCTTCAAGGGGGGCAAGGCAGGGGAGTGAGCCACCAACAGAGGGTAGGTTCCAAGGCAAGGTCAGAAGGCAGTCCAGGGCTGAGCAGGCAGGGTTCAGGTGGATAACAAGGTAGCCAGACATGTTCAATTCCAGAGGCAAAGTCTGAAAACAGTCCAAGGTCTGAGCACAGCAGGATTCAGTGTAGAGAGTTAGGCAGTCAGGGAATGCAGAAGTAGGAACTAGTACACAGACATTTCTCCAGCAACACTCTGCCTGAGGCTGAGCCTTTTAAACCTGAGCTCCCTGAGCCCTAAACAGGGCTCAGCTGTAGATTATCAGAGTACTCTGGAAGAGGTCCTACTCATGTGGAATGCCTTGCTCATGAGTTGCCCTTTGCTCTCTTTTGTAAGTGGGCGCTTCTTTTCCTGAATGCCATCTTGGCCTGTATCTTTAGATGTTGGCATTCACAGGAGCTAGGTGGTTGCTCAACATTCACCTCCAAATCAGAAGGGGAGTCTTCCACATCTTGAGGGGGCAGACTGAATGCCACCTCCCCCAAAGGCCCAGGATCTTCTTGGTCAGCTGCAGGGACCTAGGGGGCTCATGGGACTCTAGATTATCCTTCAATGAAGGATTCATCTGTGGGAGCATGAAAAATGAGGGAAGGTGCAGGGGAGGCAAAGCCATCTCAACAGAGGTGCTGGCTAGAAGAGTGCTCCTTCAGCTAGTGCCTGAGTTGAGGTGGCAACTGAAATGCTGGCTGAAGGAGTGCTCCCCGAGGTGGCGCCTTGGTTGTGGACAGGACGATGTCAAGGGACACGGCCCTGCAAGGGATGTGAGAATCAGCAAAAACTCGAGCTCGCCAAAATTCTATGAATTCCGTCTCAAAGCTCGTTCTGACTCAAGTCTGTATCAGATTGCAAGCTTTGTTTTGTTTTGTTTTTGCAGGAAAATCCATGTGTCCTTTTGTGCACATTTTCCCAAATGTATACATCAGTTGTGTGCATCTTTGAAATGTGCACATTTTCTCCCAATGATTAAAGTGTATTTGTGCACATTTTTCAAATGTACACATTGGTTTCATGCACATTTTCCAAATGTACTCGAATGCATTTGAAAATGCTGTCGAATGCATTTTTTGGTCTGCAAATAAATCACATCGCGAGCTGAGAAATGTATGGACTTCAACCACAGATTGCATCTGAGTTCGTGTTTGCTCCAGAAAGTGCAAAGTGGGTAAATCCTGATCAAAAACTAACTGAAATGAATTTCTCATACATGGATTTCTCATACATGAATTTCTCATACATCCCTAGGCCCACTAACATCAGGGGCCATGTCATCCAGCCCATCAAGAGCTTGTGTGTGTGTGTGTGTGTGTGTGTGGGTCATCTGCCCCCACTCAGCTCCAGCTCCCCACACCTGGCATAGGACCCATAATTTTCATAATGCGTCACTGGTTTCCTGGTTTTGTTGATGATGTTGGTGCTAAAGGAAAAAAATGTTATTAAAATGTGAGTAACATCTGTGCTTTGATTTGGAGAGCAAAAAACAACAAAAGTTAGACCTCCTACAATGTTCAAATGGTCTAGGGGGGGGAGTTTGAGAATTGCTGCTTTAATCCGTTGCCCCTGCTATTATCCCAGTTGGAATCACTCGTCCGCATCCCGGTGAGGACCATGGTGTGTCAAAGAGTAAAAGCTTTCCACCTTGCATGCCATGGTTCTGATCACCATGCGCCCCGCCACTCCCTGGTGGCTTTTTGTTAAAGGAAAATCAGCTGCACAAGGCAAATTATGTGACAAACATCCTATCTAGTTCGGCCTTTATTTAAAATTGATGCTCCAATTTCTATTGGGCTTTTTGTTTATTTGTTTCCCACATGCATCACATTTTAAAGATTCATTTGAAATGCACTATCCGTTGAAGGTATTGCTTGTCTGTGGATCTGAAGTGAGCTTTCAGAGTCATTTTTCTCTCAGCCAACTAATTAGGACTTATATGGAAATAATAACGTCTTTCAAGGCTTGTATTTTCTTTGTTGGCAAGATAATTTTAAGTAGACTGGAGTCTTCTATCAACCAGAAATAATAAGGACTGTTATTCTCTGTCCCCTTAATAAATCAAATGAATACGTCCAGTTGAATTCAAAAAGAATTTGGGCTATTTTACAAAGCAGAACAGAATGCAAATAACACTGTGCCCTGCACAAATACATAATTCCAAACATAAATTATGCTGTATCACTCCTCTAATGAAAGGCAATCACTGATAACCAAGATAAAAGTCAAATGCAATTCTAGTGTGTTGAACTTAAAACCTATGACATAGATAAATGGATATGTAAATGAATGCAGTCCCTTTGTACGATATGAGGTATTTGGATTAGCATAATATTTATTCTGGATTCTAGCCAAGTTTTGTTGTAGTGAGATTTATTGTAAATACCAAAAACTGATTTTCCTTCATCCAGCAAGGACATTGCTGGGCATAATTTCAATATTCCCAGCTAAGTATTTCCTTTTAAACTGAGAAATTAAATATTGCTAGCAAAGAAGGTGCATTATTTCTAATAAAGGAAGTGTAAACACAGTTCATTTGATTACCAAGATGTAAGTCAGTCTAATTATGCTCACATTTTTTTAAAAAAAATCCCCATTTTCTCCTCTGGAGATAAAACGAGCAAGAAAAAGGAAAATAAATGCAATATGTAAAGGACCTAAGATGGTGAATCAGAAAGTTAACTATATGCTATCTCCAATATCAGAGGCAGTATGCCTATGTATACCAGTTGCTGGGGAACATGGGCGGGAGGGTGCTATTGCACTCATATCCTGCTTATGGGATCCTGTGGGCAGCTGGTTGGCCAGTGTGTGAACAGAATGCTGGACTAGATGGACCCTTGGTCTGATCCAGCATGGCTCTTCTTATGTTCTTAAGTTACTGCTCCCAGGTAAGCCTGTGTTTATTGCAGCTTTAGGCATTGGATTTGCTTTTGGACCTTATTCTGTAAAACACGGGACCATTCTTAATTATATTGTTTTTATTTCCACCATTTGAATGAGGTTCAATGCCGCAAACCCTAGTCTTCAGGAGGGAAGCATTTGAAAGGATTTTCACTATGACTCCCTTCCTAGCAATCTGAACAGAGGCACTGACAGGGTCTTGGGGGACCAGTGTCCACTCATCCTTGGCTGGAATGACATTGATGGGTTGCATGGGATGACATGGGCACATCACATGACTTTTTCTCTCTTGTGTTAGAAGTTGCACAATGTAATTTATTTTTCTACTGTAAAGTCAATATTTATTTTGAAAGTGGTTAGCACTCCATCTCCATGTGAACTCTTGTTAAATTAAAACATACACAGGGTTTCAAATGGCATCGGATTGGTGCAGATTAGTTTAGCAAATTGGGATGTTTTGGGTGAAAATAGGGAGATGAAACCTGTTGCTTTTGTTTGTGACATTGACAATTTGTTTTATATGCCAAGGCCCAACATCTGCTAATTCATGTATCAAGTGATCAGCCAACCATGTGGTGTGTACATCTGTACTGCTCACCTTCGCCTGATTTGTGGTCTTACAAGTGACTGCATAATGGCACAGTGCATACTGTCATGATCAGGGTATATATACATGATCAAGCTATATTTAGTGTAGTTCAGGAGTGGGCAGAAAGCAGATTTCCAGATGTTTTGGATTTCAGCTCCCAGCATTCCTGCCAATTGGCCCTGCTGGCAGGGGATCCTGAAATTTGAAGTCCCAAACATTTGCACCACAAATCAATGGGTCTCGACTTCAGAGTAAATACATACTGGGGTGCAAAGCAGCAAAGGAACAGGATTTTGCAGAAGGATTCTATATTCTAATTCCATATTTTTACAGGGTGGGGCATATCTAGATTCGAATACTTGGATTGCATGTAACTTGGTCTGAGAGCATTTTGCAAGACAAGCAAATTTTTAAAATAAATTTTGACTTGATAAACAAGCAAGGTCTTGCAATACAACTCGTAGGGATGTAACCGCTTGCCTCGAGCAGGCGTAGCGGGCCGAAATCGGCCCTGCTCACACCCACCAGAGACTCGCTTTGATATAAAAGTGTTTTGGATTACAAGCACAGTTCCAGAACTAATTATGCTTGCAATCAAAGGTATTACTGTAATGCCAGGAACCACCAAATAAATAACAAGGGCCTAAAAAGCCATGGGGTGGGGAATACAATTGCAAAGATTGTTCTAACCCACTCCTGAGCCCCTTCCCATATTTAATTCTGATAATGAACTTCAGTCAAGATAATCGACCTCTGAGCCTGAGGCCTTTCAGCCCATGGGTCCACCAAATCAAAAACCATGGGGCAGGGAAATCTTCCCAGAAACCTCTAAGGGGAAGGTGTTATCAGGACTCTGGCAGTGGCACCTAAAATGTTTCAGCTGTGAAGCCAGAAGCAAACCATCATACACCTAAAGCTCTTCTTTCTCCTAAAGGTTCCTCAAATGAGATGGCAAAAGGCTTAGTTTGAGACCAGTCAATAATGCCTGTTTTCAAGACAGAGAATTGCCTATCCTTTGCAAGCTAAAGGACCATCTTATTCCACATGTGCCTACTTGTGCACTCTGGCCGACATCTGCATCTCCGCTCTGAGTGTCCCTGCAACGACACTGCCCTTTTCACTTTAGGACCAGGCGCATAAACCCTTCTCAGGCTAAGCATCAACACTTAAAAACCTGAGGGGAGGGTCAAATGAAACCTTTCCCCTACCAATGAGGGAAAAGATTAATACTGGTTATTAAGGATCTATTTTAAATCTATGATACTGTGGGTATAAAGGTGTGTGTGTAGATTTAAAAGCAATGCAGGTTAATAACGCCAAACTGACATGTAGGATTTGGGTAGCAAACAAAATTAAAATAAGTTTATTTTAATTCTCAAAATCTTAGTTCCAGAAAATAATTTTAAACCTGCCTACACCAAACACTTTATAATTAACTTAAGTCCCTATAACTTCAAATACTTTCACTCCTCATACAAGCACTGATTTCTCTTAAAACTCCTGACAAGACACAAATAATCCAACTAACCTAACTCCCCAAACACACTCCCATAACACACTCAACCAACACTCCACTATAACACACTAACTCAACCACTCCTTATATACTGCTCCCCCCACCCTTTCCAGACATCATAAACCACACCCACTCGGTTCAACATCCTAGACACATTAAATATACTAATGCAGACATACACCAGGGAACTGAATTGTGGGGTTACGCCACAGTCCCCCCTTCAGAAGTGAGGCAGGTGGACACAAGAAGCAGGGTATTTTCAGTCATGGTACTACCATCACAGAGGCCCTTCCAGAGCAGGGGTGGGGAACCTCTTTCAGCCAGAGGGCCAGATTCAGTTTCAGAGAAGCTCTCAGGGGCCACATTCCAGTGGTGGTCAGGGCTGAAGGCAAAGGGGTGGGGGCGATGGCAAAAGAGATGGGGCCCAAACTACCAAAAATACAAAACAGTATTGGCAAATTGTAGCTTAACGCTCTTACTGCAGGTGTGCAGAACCTCCAGCCCACTGGCATAAACTGGCCTCTGGGGCACCCAATGTAGAGCTTTTCTACATAAGGCATTTATTGTGTGCTCATGATTCCTCCCTCACAGTAGTTTGTGGATACTTTACACAATGCTGTCATGTTCCAGGGCCTCTCCCATGCTTTCCAAACATTTCCAAGGCTTTTTTTTTTTTTTTTTAAGATTCAGGAATGTGTGGTATAATTTGGAAATGGTGGGATAATACAATGCTCCTGTATTCACGCAATTCCACTATACTGCAGCACCATCTGGTGGCTGTGTAATGGAACATATAGAAAGGCAGAGAAAAGAAAAACCCTGGGGAAAAACACATGTAAAAGAACCGATCTTAATCCTGCAAAGGATCCGGAAGCAGAAGCCTCAGTAAAGTGGAGGGTTAAAAGCCTCTTGCAGAAAAGCCCCCAGTCTCTTGGGGTTCCTCCAGGGGCTCAAAGCCCCGCCTGCTCAAGGAAACCCCTTGGACTTGGAGGGCATCCGTGATGCTATCTCCAATCTGAGATCAGAGATAACCGTGGGTGGCCTGGGCTTGAACTGCCTGCACCAGGGAGAGCGGCTGCTCTTCCCCACATGGGCAAGTCCCAATGCCCCTCATCGCCGCTGCTATTTCTGATCTGAGATTGGAGTTGGCAGCCGGGATGAGGGGCGGTTTGGTCTGGGACTTGCTCGCACACGGGGAAGAGTGCTCGCTGTCTCCCACTGTCCCCTCCTTTCCGCATGGAGAAAAGGAAAAAAGAAAGGAAGGGAAACAGAGTTGATGTCAGGGGGCAGGGCCATGCCCCCAATGTCATTTGGCCCCTGGGGTTCTGCACCCCTGTCTTGCTGTCAGAAACTAAGCCTTACGAGAGGCCTTTCAACCTTTTAAAATGGTGGTGGTGGTGGGGGAGAACACACAGAAGTTGGGAAACCACCAAATGATTGGTGGTTGGGAGAAAGGGGGCGGGGCCAGGGGAAAAGGCTGTGGCCATCCGGGAATCCTGGAGGGTCAAATTGGGACCCCAGGAGGGCCAGATTTGGCCCTGGGACTGAGGTTCCCCACACAGGATCCACAGGGAGAACTGCCCAGCCCAGCCACTGCTTGCCTTTTGGGTGAGCACGGACAATCTGGCTGCTTGAGAAAGCTTTTTGGGTGTGGACGCTACTGGCTACTGCATATGGTGGGACATTGGTTTTGTTGCAATGCTGCTATTTTGCTGTGTTTTTGTGACATTTATTGCTATATACTGAATATTGTTTTATACCTTGTTATTATACCTCAATTCACTTGTTAGTTAATAGCCCCAAGGCTGAGTGTGGGATGTAAATACACAAAATAAGAACAAATAAACTTCATTTGATGGATGGGACTTTGGCAGTGACCAGGCCCTGCAGAACTGAGTTAACATTTGGTTCTCTTGGATCAATTACTATTGTCTCTGGGAACACACCCTGAACAACTTGTTCAGCTGCATGTTATTGGTTCTGTTCTGTTTTCTGAGATGTTTTCTCCGCTGCTGCATCCTGATGCATGCTGTGGGATACCTTATGCTCTAGATGAGTTTCCTCAGATTTGGCATAACATGAAACAGGAGTGCAAGACTGTGGGTTACCACAGGCACTAGAGCAGGGGTACTGAACCTCAGAGCTGCTGGCCAAATCTGGCCTGCGTGGGGGTCCCCAGACGGCCATGCTCCCTTCCCCTTTTCCCCAGCTGCCAACACATTGGTGCTCTAAAAATCTGAAACGAATCACTGGCTGTAAGGGCTTTAAGCTAAAATATGTTGGTATTTTTACTATTGCCTTTTGCCTTTGGCCCTGCTCACCACTGGAATGTGGCCTCCGAGATCTTCTCCAAAATTGAATTTGTCCCTCGGGCTGAAAGAGGTTCGACACCTCTGTACTAGGGAATTATACATTAGATGCAGCGTGGTATAAGTTCTATGCAGTTTGTGTAATTTCTAGACTGATTACTTCACAGAGCTGGAAGGAACCAAAAAGCCATCTATTCTATTTATTTATTTATTTCTTATATTTATTAATCGCCCATCTGGCTGGTCACCTGGCCTATTCTAAGCCTACTCCCACCAGCCAAAATCAGGATAAGTCTCTAATCACCTCTCCACAAACCAACTCACACAGTGCAGACCAGAGCCTGTATGTGCCAAGCAAAATTCAAACACACTATGAGAAATGTATCTGTAGAGAAAACGACTACAGATGAGTCAAGCAAATAAGCCAAGACACATGCTGCATATGGACAGAAAGCAAGATTTCTTTTACAGTTTTAGCCAACCTCATTTACAGGTACCTGACTTCATAACCTCAACTGTCTTTTTAGTTTGGCATTATACATTGCTTGTAGTGGTTTTAATGTTGTCATTAATATTGTTTTAATGCTTTAAAATGGGAGTCTCCAGTGTGGTGACCATGGACACATCTTTTGGTGCCTGTCAAGCTCTTTGATCCTCTGGATATCTTATTTTATTTTAAAACTTTTTTTTTAATTAACTGTAAAGGTGGCATACTGCAAAGTATAGTCTTTATTTGGGTTCCAAAGAATGATGTTGTGTTTTGGAGCTCAGATCCCACTTTGTCTTGTACTTAGATTCATGGGCAAATTACTTTTCTTCTACTCTCACCGGTTTCCCTTCTGGGAAATGAGTATTTTGTGGCCTGCCATGTCCACCATGGCAGCCATTTTATGACTGGGCAAGCCCCCCCCCATGGCAGCCATTTTGTGAGAGCACCTAGGACATGGCACACTCTCAAAATTCTAAATATGCCAACTGACCCCCCCAAAAAAGTTGTGCAGCCCTACTTTAATATATTTGAATTGTTTATATTTATGTTATTGTTTTTTATTTGTTCTACCCTGCCTTGATTACTCTTATGGGAAGATGGTATAAAATCCTACAAATAAATAAATAAGAAGTACACTATGGCAATGCAATAGATGTTATGCACAAGCAAAGAACATCCACCAAGCTCTCCAAAAACAAAAGTTATTGAGGTGTAAATTTGTGCCATGCAACGAATTTATTTATCTGGGGTAAAATCTCCAGAGTGGGACTTCTCACTCAACCAACTTTCTTCCAAAACTAATGACTTGTTTCCTTTTCTTTTTAGAACAGAAACATAAGAACCACAGGAAGAGCCATGCTGGATCAGACCAAGGGTCCATCTAGTTCTGCCATACTGCCTCTGATCCTGGAGGTGGCATATAGCAGTCAGGACTAGTAGCCACTGATAGCCTTCTCCTCCAGGAATTTGTCCAATCCTGGATTAAAGCCCTCCAAATTGGTGGCCATCACTACATCTTGTGGAAGTGAATTCCATACTTTAACTATGCGCTGTGCGAAGAAGTACTTCCTTATATCTGTCCTGAATCTCCCACCATACAGCTTCAGGGGATGACCCCATTGGGTTCTCCTACTATGACAGAGGGAGAAAAATGTCTCCCTATCCACTCTGCACACCATGCATAATTCTGTGCACCTCTATCATGTCTCCCTTGCTCATCTTTTTTCTAAGCTAAACAATCCCAGCTATTGTAACCTTTCCTCATGGGGGGACTGGGTTTTAGAAGGGTACTGGACTTAGAATTATGTCCCTTGCTTCCATTACCTTTTAAGATTCCTGCTCCCCAAATTAGAGATGCATATAATGAAAACCTACTACTATGCAAACTCATTCAATAGGAAGAAATTATGCTGCCTTCTAAATTGCCATGATCCATTTCCTCATACTGGCATAAAAACATTTCATAAACATTGGCGAGTTGGATGGTAAATCAAAGTTAGGTCATTCGGCACTTCTTGTATTAGGTCTTATTTTAAATTGGCTCCTAACATGAATGTTAAAAAAAAAATCAGGATTGGTTGAGAAGTTAATTCATTTTTTCTTCCAAAGTCCCTCCTGCCTGAACAATATTCTTACGTGATGTGGCATACAAAGTGTAAGAAGGGCTCAGATGCTCTTCTTAGTGTCACACATGAAAAATACCCTTAGCTACTCAGTTTAGCACTTATCAAAGGAATTATCAAGCAAAGCCATAAAAGTTGATGGCTTTCAGAAATAGAGAAGTTTTTTAAAAAAATATCTAAGGATTATGTGAAAAGCTAATGGCTGTCATAAAATGCTTAGAAAGGAATGTAATCTAGTGGAAGATTTTAAGGATCTTAATGCAATTGGGTTTAATAGTCTTATACGCAGTTGATGATAACAATTACCCCTTATACACACATACAGACAGAGTAAATACTTACCATACTCGCTATCGTAGAAAATGATGAATTTCTGCCAGGCATATTCTGTGACCACCCTCAAGATGACATCATTGATATAGACAGGTGGGCGGACAAAGAGTGTGTAGTCATCATTCCGGTTGCTCCTGGTGGTCCCACAGCTACTCCTCGGAGTCCCAGCTGTTGACCGCTGGATGAAAAGGTGAGGGATGTGCATAGCATCTGCCAAGGACTGGAGAGATCCTGCTGACGTACAGCCAATGGAGCTGACAAGAGCCAAGATGCCATGGTTCATAAGGTCACAGGCTGCAAGAAAGCACAGTGAATATTCAGGATGACAAGGACAGCTCGGCACACACAGAGAGAACTTGGTTGTTGTTGTTGTTGTTGTTGTTTTTAATCTCCTGCTGAAACAAAATAGTGTGAAGGCTGACATGCAACTGCTTCAGTCAAGTGAGAAGAGGCTAGAGAGTGTTTCCATAAATTCAATCATCTTGTCTCCTTGAGAAACAGTGCGTTCTAAAAGTCTGTATGGTGCCATAAAAGCCACGAGGCTCATCCATTCATTCCAAATTGCCAAACATATTACTGCTAATGAGAGCTATACGACTGCCCATCTCTCACAGCCCGGAAGCAGGACACAGCCAGAGAAGGAGCTACATCTATAAATATAGCCTTCTGAGGACTCTTACGGACATTAGTAACCGAATCCAATATTAAATTAAACAGAGTTCCTGGGGAGATAAATACTTCTCAAAGTCCAGCATGCAAGCTCTGGGAATAGAATATTTGCATTACATGCTGGGAGATTTTGAAGGAATAATGACTCAGAATGGCTGTCAGCTTTCGAAGGAAGAAGATTATATATGCATATTTGTCCGGAAAGAGTCCCAAACTGAATTGCTTTGGTGCAGAAAAGGCAATAAGAGGCAGCACACTTGATCTAGACCTTGAGCTTCTGTAGAGGGCAATTCACAGGCTCTAAGTGTGATCCCATTTAAGGGGAATTGGATAAAATAACCAGTTAAACTGGTCTGTAAGGAATTATTTGGACATCCTGAGACTTCCAGAGGTGGTATTGTGTTAAGTGGTAATGAAGATCTATATATAACAATTGTGTTTGTTTGTTATAGAAAAAATAGTCATGTGGCACCTTAAAATCTAATATATTTATTGTGGCATAAGCTTTTGGGGACCAGTGCTACACTTAGGGATGGGGGACAAATTTGATTCCAATTTTAATACAAATCAACCTAATTTGCACTGCCCAAATGAATATGCAAACTAGAACATGTTTATCCTTCAGTTTTTGCACAGTTTTTTCTCTGAATTTGGTGATGTACTGTAGCTCTCTGATCAAGAAATGCTTACAACAATGCATACATTAGGGAAATTTGCATACAAAAATGCATTCACTGGGGAAAATTGCTTGAAAAGTGTGTATAAAAATGCATGCAAATTTTCATGCTGACTTCTGTTATGAGTAGATATAATCAGAACTTCTGGTTATGATTATGGCTCACAAGGAAGACCACAGCAGGCACCAGCAGTTTGGTTAAATTTGGGTTTGTGGGAAGTGAGCAGCCTCAGCCACTTGCTGGACTGGCAGGATGAGAGAGGAGACGCAAATGAGGGCTTGAATGGAGAGTGATTGGAGTACTGAAGGCATGAATGGGCAGTGGCTGAAGTCTCACAATGACCAGATTAACACACATAGCCTAAACAGGGCTCTCCAACCTTGGGTCCCCAGATGTTGCTGGCCTACAGCTCCCAGCATACCCAGCCAGCATGGCTAATGGCAAGGGATTCTGGGAGCTGTAGTCCAGCAACATCTGGGGACCCAAGGTTGGAGAGCCCTGGCCTAAAGGGACAAGAAACTCCTGAAAAGAACTTGAAAGAGCCCTGGGAAAAAGGATGTCCTCCAACCCAGGACAGGACTCCATCAGAGTCTTAAACTAATCAGGTGAAGGGAACCTACAAAGGCTTCCCCCTCTCAGTAATGCCCACCCACCCATCAGAAGCCCCGGCCTCACACAAAATATAAGATACCCTCAGCAGTAGGCACACAAAAGGGATTAAGGTGGCGGGCACTCAACCGGGTGATTAATGGTGATTACAAACATCTTCTTTACGTATGACAATGGATTCCAAGTGCATGGTGTCTTGTCCCTGGCTCTTAGGCTCTGCATTACCCTAAGGGGAACTCAGATTCAGATGGGTCACAGTTCATTCCACTTCATGGGGCTCCTCGGCACCCCGTTCCATGCCGTCCCAACCTGTGGCTGTAGCTCTCTCATTGTCATGTGACTCTGAGGATAACTTCCCTGCAGCTTTTCCTGTCTTTCAGTCATGTAGCCACTGGCTCCTCAAGAATCCTGGAAGGTCTCTGAAAGACCAGGCTCTGCCAGGCTTCTTAAGGCCTCAGTTGACTGCAGTCCTTTGCCAGAAGAATAGCTCCTTATGGGGGAAGATGCCTGCCTTGACTGACGTGACCTAGAACAGACAGCGAGCACTGACTTGAAGTCTTCATCATGCCTAGTCAGGACACATGCATGAGAAGTGTCACATCGCTCAGAGACAGTCCTACGCTGGCATTTCCAGTTAACAGAACCCATGTTTCATGCCTAGGAGAGGCCTCTGCTTGAGATCCCAGAAAGCCACTGCCTTCTGAGTTGTCAAGTAGGGAGTATTAGACCACATGGACCAATGGTCTAGTAACTTCATATGCTTGATTCCTCATAGTACACTTTTATCCTTCAAAATAAATCTCCAACTTGATCCTTCTTTGCTTCTTTACAGTGGAGCTGCTAGGTCATTTTATACCCTGGACAATGGTTTTTTGTTGTTGTTTTTTTAAGATGGCCATGTGTATTATTTTTTTGATGGCCATGCATATTATTTCAGTTGTGAAGCACACAACTAAAATTCCTCTTCTCCCCCTGGCACTGCTGATCCATGCTTTACAATAGCATCTACATTCCTGATACATTAGAGCACACAAACAAAAGACGGTTTGCCAACCCTGACAAAAAGAAAAGAAAAGAAATACTCTAAACTCGTGCACTTTTGCATTTTAAACTGACTTAAAGCACAGCACCATCATGACTATGGGAATAAAATGGAGTTTGCTTCTGCTGCCCTGATGCTAAACACATTTACCTTGTAATAAGCATTATTTTGTTGTAGAAAGGGATACTCTATTTTTCAAGGAAAAATAATAATAAAAGGAACATCTGTAACCATGCACATACCTAACCAGCAGTTGCCCTGACTATAAAATGTTTCTTTTTTTAAAGAAGAAGCAGAAGCAGGTAGGCAGGCAGAGAGGGTGGAGGATGGAAAGAAGAAGGAAGGAAGGAAGGAAGGAAGGATGCTGTGGCAGCAAGTGTAAGCTCCAGCGGGCCCTGGTGCTGATACGGGGCCTGTTTGCTGCTGCCCCATCATCTGGCAGTCTTTGGGAGATCATCTGGGGGGACCCTGGGCTTTGGCTGTGACATCCAGCCCTAGCTGCAATGTTACCTTTTTAATGATCCAGTAAGGACATTTTAATGTGCTTAGAATGAGTCCCCTGTTAGCTCTTCCTGACGCTACCCTGAGATTGATTTGGTGCATTTACTAACCACATGGCAAATGTGTTAAAATGGTGGTGGATCAATGTAAGACACTGCTCCAGTTTTCTGCATAGCAATTTACCACATTCATTGCTATGCCATGGATCCATTCTGAATTCACAGGGTTGGATCCAGATTTAGTTATACTTAGAGTAGACCCATTGAAATCACCGCTTTCAATTGCCCTCCTCAGGTGTTTTAAATGAATGCATTCAAGGACTAGCTCTGCCCCTCCTCCGCTGTTGTTCCCATCATGCTCCATGTGTACATAGAGGGTGACTATTTGCAGCAAAGAATCCCCTCTATCCATGGAAGTCCTCTGCGTGATTTAGAATCTTGGAACATCAGGGTTCTAAATCATGGGAAACCCCACAGATAGAGGAGACTCTTCACTGCAGATAGTCATTTTCTACAGGTAGAGGGGGATGAGAAGAGGGGTGGATGGAACTAGTGCGCTAATCTGTACTCCCCCCCCCCCGCCTGTAGAGGCTTGCATGAATTTAAAATGCCTGAAAAGGGCTAATGGGCCTACTCTAAGTATGACTAAATCAGGATCCAACCCATGGTATCTGTGTGACAGGCCCCAGTCCACCTCACTGCATTGCAAACAGAAGTAGTGCAGAATAAGTGGGCCTTAAAAACACACACACACACACACACACAACCAAAACACCATACAGGAAACATGGTGTTGTTTATGCAAAAAGTAACACCTTGTAACTAATGGTCCAGTTAATGAAGGCTGAGCAGCGGTAGAAAATCTTGAAGTGCTATACTAATGACATCCACATTAATACCAGAGGTGTTTATCATGATTAATGTTAGTGCAGTTGATAAATATCAAAGGAATTAATAACGATTAAACCCATAATTTTGACACATTACCCCTGTGAGAACTAAGCAGAGGGTGAAGTGTTTATGTTGGCTTTCTAATGGACTTGAGTGAAGAAGCAATGCAACTCTTTCAAAGTAATTGCACATCAGCCAAGGTTTTCCATGCCCAATTTATGCTTGGCCATCAACATGGGCAGTTGACCTGTTCTTCAAGATTCAGTGCAGGCAACTGCACATCTAATGAATTGCTATGTTAAGCTGATGCTTCCACGTGTATGTCTGCTGTAAACTTTGGCCAGATGCATACACTTTGGCAGTTCCATGCCGTTACTCATTTCTGAGAATATTTAGAGGGCACTGCTGGCATATAAATACCTGCAAGGGCTTAATCTAAGGCAGGTTTTAGGCCTGTTCTCAAGGTGGGGGGGGGCTCCTAAAACTGGCCTAGAACTGGAGCATTAGAAGAGGAACATCTTTTAGCATAGGCTGTTCCTTCACCATGGATAAATACGTCTGAACATATATACGAAGCTGAGTTATAATGAGTGAGCTCATTGGTCCATTTAACCCAGTACTGTCTACCTGACTGGCAGCATGTCAAGGTCTCAGACAGAAGCCTTTACAAACTCTGCTGCTTTTTAACTGAAGATGCAGGGGATTGAACCTAGGTCCATATGCAAAGCACATGCTTCATCCAGCTATAGCTGCCACCCCTTTCAGCTGCCACCTGAAATGGTAGGACTCATGGGGTTAGAAATCCCCACTGCAGGGCAAACTCACAGCCACAGCAATATGAAGAAAGTAAAATATGAGCTGATAGGGTGGTCACAGAATCATAGAGTCAGAACGACTTTGGAGATCATCTAGACCAACCCCCTGCTCAAGGTAGGTTCTGCAATGCAGAATGCACCTATAGCAGGAAGTCCTTGGCAGAGAGGGAGGTCCGCCAACCTGCCTCCTTCCAGAAATGAGCATTTTCACTCATTTTGGGACTTCCTCTAGGAACCACTAAATCTCCCCTGTGTAAGCAGCAAACCCCACTTGCACAACAGAATTAGCAGGACCCACCGCTTGTAGAAGGGAATCAGCAGGGTGGAAAGGAATTGGCAGGGGCATAAGAACCCTGCTAGATTCTGCCCTTTATTTCCACATTGGCATGCAAATGTCATGCAAATCTGTGTCCTCTTTTGTCCTTTTGGCTGGCTGGAGACTGCTGGGAGTTGTGGGACTTTTTTCTAAACATGCACAGGCTCGAGCCTTAAAGCTCTTAGTTCAGAAATTAGGCTCTGATGCCAGCCAGCTCCAAGAAAAATCTCAGAAATGAATACCTAGCCTCTACCAATACTGTACTCTTGTTGCCTGTATGTTTTATCATCTGTATTGTATTCAGGAACAGTTATTTTATGGAGTTATTTCATTCTCCTGCGCAGCCTAGGCTCCCACTTCCCTTTTTCTTCACCATACCTGAACTAGGTACAACTCTGCAGCAAGTCTGCTTTCAGGACTACATAGATCCCTATAAACAACCGTCTTAGGGATGGGTGAATCACTTTCTCCTGCATTCAGTGTTGTTGTTGTTTTTTAAAAAAATATCTGTCTTTCATGTTCTTTTTCTCCCAAATATGAACTTTGCAATTTTTGATAAATTCTGATAAAAAAATGCAATGAAGCGAAATTCTCACCCATCTGCACTACCAAATTCAAAAGGAACAGCTGTTCCCAGCATAGAGAGGACCATGTGCAGTGCCTGCTATCACCTGTCTCTTACAGATGAGGAGACTGTCAGACAAAAGAGGTGGCCACCCTAAATCAGCACTAACATGGTTGAGTACAGTGGGATTCAAACCCAGACCTTTAAAAGCAAAGCCCTCCAAGCCCTGGGCCTGGATGGATGAAACTCAGTTTTGGTTTCCCCAACATTCAAATGTTTTAAATCTCAAATTCTTTATGTTCCAAATATGGAGAAGTTTGCAAATTTTTTATACATTCTCGTCAAAACCAAATTGATATGAAATTCCCACTCCAATGAAAGGTCAGCTGTTTAGTTTCTAAAAACCGTATGGAGCCTGAATGCAACAAAGGACAACAAACCACACATCGCTGCAACTATGTACAAACTGGCTTCTTTGAGTGTCAATATTCTATAAGCTTGCCTGATATTGGACGGTGTGTTTTGGTATCAGGTTTCTACCAATATGTTATGCTTTATGTGTGGAAGATGTCATCCTCATGTCTAATAATATGTACACAAGTGTGTGTGTACATATTCACACACACTACACCAAACTCTACCCTTTACATTTTCCAATGCCTCACACCCCCAAACTGTCAGAACAGGGCACTGCTGGAATATGTCCAGCACATTGTTGCACGACACATTTTCTTCCGTCTTACATTTTGCATTTCTATTACCACAACTGATTAATACTGACTTATTCTTGTTAATTATTCAGTATCTAGGCTATTTTTCTTCACCCCTTCAATGAAAACAAAGAAAATGAAGCAGGCTATATTTTAGTCTCTTTTTATTCATTTTCTCTATCTAATTCTCAGGGGGAGAATGCTGCAATATCTAGGTTGCCAATCCATCTGGGAATAGCCATTCTTTAAAAAATGAATAAAAACAAAAAGCGTATATATCCTGGTTCCAGAAATGTGTGTGTGTGTGTGTGTGTGTGTGTGTGTGTATTTGATGCTACAAAGCTAATTTCAGCCTTACAGCACAATCCTATAGAAGTTTACTCAGAAGTAAGTCTAACTGTATTCATCAGTGCTTACTCCTGCCATTTTAACATGTTCCCCATGAAAGGTTTGTATTCACCAGCGCTCATGCAAGATCAGTCAGTTTTCTTAAAGTCACCTCTGACTCAAAAAACTCACCCCAATATATATATATATATATATATTGAATACAGCTCTCCTGTCCGCAGTAGGAACAGACAAGAATTTTGCATGAACAGAAAATGATCAGGAGGACACATGTATGTCATTTCCAAGCAAGTCTTATCTACATTCTTATTCTCAACATTCAAAAACATCAGTGGCAATTAATTACCTTGATTTCCCCATGCATCTGCTCCCAATTTAAAATAACTATCCATATCTTAAAGGTTTCCTATCAAAGTCAATATTGAATGCACTGCAGTATGATCAAGCCATGTAAGTTTGCCATCAGCAAAACAAAACACTTCATTTTGAAAACATCTTTACACGCTGTTGTAGGAAATGATACATTCAAAAGCAATTCTATTTTGGTTGTGATTATAAGTGTGGTGCTACAAGAGGACTGAATTTCCGGTTTGTAGATGTTGTGAGGTTAAGAGCCTGATCTACAAGCCACTGAAAACAACAGGAACTGCCTTCCCCAACTTGGTGCCCTCCAGATGTTTTGGATTGCAACTCTCAGCATCCCCAACCATTGGCCATGCTGGCTAGGGCTGATGGGAGTTGGATGCCCAAACATCTGGAGGGCACCAGGTTAGCAAAGGCTGGTTTAGACAAAGGATAACTAAGGAGAGACCTGACAGAAGTGTACAATATTATGCATTGCTTGTGTGAAGAAAGTGGACAGGGAGATGTTTTTCTGCCTTTCAGAAACTAGAAGTCAGCGTCATCCAATTAAATCAATAAGCAGATTTAGGGGATACAAAAAGGAAGTACTTCTTCACTCAGCACATTAATGTATGGAATTTGCTGCCACAACTTGAGGTGATGGTCACTAGCTGAGATGGCTTTCAAAGAGGATCAGACAAAATCCTGGATGAGAGGTTTATCAGTGACTACAAGTGATGATGACTGTATGGAAACTCCACGTTCAGGAGCAGTATGCCACTAACAGACTTCCACTGGCCCCTCACTTGGGGACAGGGAGGAGAGAGGAGTCAGGTAACAAGTCAGGTTGGTCACAGGTAAAAAGGCGGAGACACAGGAAAGGGCTTAGCGGGATTAGGCAGTATGGCTTAGGGTTATGGTGATCATCCAGTGGCACCTTTCAAGGTGACTGACGTTTACCCAAGGCTGACCTCGCTAATGCCGTGAGGCTTAGCAGGAGGGAGATTGGGACGTCTTTGGGGTTTTGCCTTTCTCGCCTACATTGGGTGCCTGGAGGCGTCATAGAATCATAGAATCATAGAAAAGTAGAGTTGGAAGGGGCCTACAAGGCCATCGAGTCCAACCCCCTGCTCAATGCAGGAATCTAGGTCAAAGCATCTCTGACAGATGTCTGTCCAGCTGCACCTTGAATGCCTCCAGAGTGGGAGAGCCCACGACCTCCCTAGGTAGTTGATTCCATTGTCTTATTGCTCTGACAGTCAGGAAATTTTTCCTGATGTTTAGGTGGAATCTAGGTTCCTGTAACTTGAGCCCATTATTCCGTGTCCTGCAAACTGGGATGACCGAGAAGAGATCTTTGCCCTCCTCTGTGTGACATCCCTTCAAATACTGGAAGAGTGCAATCATATCTCCCCTCAGTCTCCTCTTCTGAATGCTAAACATGCCCAGTTCTTTCAGTCTCTCCTCATAGGGCCTTGTTTCCAGTCCCTTTATCATCCTTGTTGCCCTCCTCTGAACCCTCTCCAGTTTGTCTATGTCCTTCTTAAAGTGAGGTGCCCAGAACTGGACGCAGTACTCAAGATGAGGCCTAACCAGTGCCGAGTAAAGGGGAATTATCACTTCCCGCGATTTGGAAGCTATACTTCTATTAATACAGCCCAAAATTGCATTTGCCTTCTTTGCAGCCACATCGCATTGCTGGCTCATATTCAGTTTGTGATCTACCACAATTCCAAGATCCTTCTCACTTGTAGTATTGTTGAGCCAAGTGCCCCCCATTCTGTAACTCTGCATTTGGTTTCCTCTCCCTAGGTGCAGCACTTGGCATTTATCCCTATTAAATTTCATTCTGTTGTTTTCGGCCCAGCGCTCCAGCCTATCGAGGTCACTTTGAATTTTGTTTCTGTCTTCCAGAGTATTAGCTGTTCCACCCAACTTTGTGTCATTTGCAAATTTGATAAGCATTCCCTGTACCTCCTGATCCAAGTCATTAATAAAAATGTTGAAGAGCACCGGGCCCAGGACCGAGCCCTGTGGTACCCCGCTCGTTACCTCTCCCCAGTTTGAGAAGGAACCATTGATAAGCACTCTTTGAGTCCGATTCTGTAGCCAATTGTGGATCCACCTGATAGTTGTTCCATCTAGCCCACTCTTAGCTAGCTTACTAATCAGGATATCATGAGGCACTTTGTCGAAAGCTTTGCTGAAGTCCAGATATATAATGTCCACAGCATTCCCACAGTCCACAAGGGAGGTTACCCGATCAAAAAATGAGATCAGATTAGTCTGACAGGATTTGTTCTTGACAAATCCATGCTGGCTTCTAGTAATTACTGCATTGTTTTCAAGGTGCTTGCAGACTGACTTCTTTATAATCTGCTCAAAAATCTTCCCGGGGATTGATGTCAGATTGACTGGCCTATAGTTCCCAGGTTCCTCCTTCTTGCCCTTTTTGAAGATGGGAACAACATTTGCCCTCCTCCAGTCGTCTGGCACTTCACCTGTCCTCCATGATTTCTCAAAGATAATAGACAGTGGTTCTGAGAGTTCTTCTGCCAGTTCCTTTATTACTCTAGGATGCAGCTCATCAGGCCCTGGAGATTTAAACTCGTTCAGAGTAATCAGGTGCTCCTTGACCATTTGCCTATCAATCTCAAGCTGCAATTCTGCCCCTTCAGTCTGCACTTCAGGTTTGCCAGGGGGGTCATAGACCCTCTTTTGGGAGAAGACTGAGCCGAAGTAGGAATTGAACACTTCTGCCTTTTCTTTGTCTTCTGTTATCAATTTGCCATCCTCATTGCGTAGTTGAACCACCAGTTCTTTCTTCTGTCTTTTACTGTACATATATCTGAAGAAAGCTTTTTTGTTGCTTTTAGCATTCCTCGCTAACCTTAGCTCATTCTCAGCTTTAGCCTTCCTGACACTATTCCTGCAGTTCTGTGCTACCTGCCTGTACTCTTCCCCTGTAGCCTGTCCTTCCTTCCACTTCCTATACGTGTCCTTTTTTGTTTTCAGGTCATCTTTGAGTTTATTGTGAAGCCACATTGGCTTCTTCTGTTGCCCTCTGCCTTTTCTCCTTGTGGGAATTGTCAAAGTAAGGCGACGATGGTAAGGCCCTCCAGCTCCACATGGAGGGCAACTGGCCGGGGGCGGACCAACCCGCCTGCGGTGCGGTTAGGATGTATTCGCCAAAATATTTAAAATATTGGGTTTTTCCCGGCCAATGGCCGGGCTAGGTTAGTACCGCACTTCGCCCTTCACAGATCTTCAATTCAATAAATGTGGCCCTGATTTGAAACCATATACTCTGTGTCTGACTCTTCTTTATCTCACCGATACACTCACAAAAACCAGTTATTGGGGAGCAACAACAAGAGAAATATATTCCCTTTATGTCCTTCCTGCAGCCAGCCCCAGAAGAAGGTGGGCACGCAAAAGGACAAGTGTGCAGATGCATGTTGTATCTTGCATTGACATCTGGAACTCATGGGACTATGCACATGCTATTTTGTGGGTACTCACCCTCCCACCCTTAGGGTAATGTTCAGTATGGGTGATACCAGTCACTTAGGGGCCAAGTACGATATTTTACCAGACTCGGAATGGCTCAGGATGTTTGGTGTTTTTGCCTACTCCATACTGAACTCCAGGGCAATTGGCTACTACGTATTAATTAGGGAGGAATTGGTTTCAACCATGGCAAGCAGTGTGAGTAGGGCATTTAGAGAGTGAGTTTTTGGTGAGAACCCAGATATGTGTTTAGGTGAAAGGGGATTCCCAGAACTTGCCATCTAGGATAGTGGGACTTGGGGTGGGGAAAGGAACCCCTATGGGACTTGAATGGGTCACATGCTTAGAATTGTGAGACTAGAGGAGTTGGGACTTAGGGGGACACCCAATAACACTTAAAGGTGTGGCTGGAGGGCTGGACAGAAAGATATGGCCTCTGAAATTAGTAAGGCTTGCACAGCTTCCACTGTTGCAGATCTCTTGCTGCTGCTAAATCAATAAAGTTGTGGCCCTAGTTGACTCAACCCTCCATATGTCACCAAATTATTTGTGTGTATGGGCATAAACAGGATGCTGGGCTAGATGGACCTTTGGGCTGATCCAACAAGGCTCTTCTCAGTTGACTTCAGCACACTAGATAGATTATTCTGAAGCCTGCTGCCCTTTCCCCATCAACCTTTCTGCCAAGAAACCACTGCATAGTGCAGAGAATTCAACAGCATGTTCTGGAGTGCAAACACTTTTCACACAGGACATTGGCTAGTCCCGGACATTGTATCTCAGTGTTGTCCTGCATGAGCTTAGAATGTGCTTTAGAACACAGTGAACACTCCCTGCGGATGTGTGAGGGAAGATCTGCAGTGCTGAGCAAGCTGTCTTTCAAGCCCTGTTGATCTTCTCACTGTTAGGCTTCTGAGAAACCCTGTGATTTCTCAAGACCCCATTTCAAAATGACTGCATATAAATGTATAGGATGCATACAAGAATGAATTATGATTGAATGATTGGTGTTTGACAATGTTTCTCAACGTCATGTTCATCTGATAGCTTTTTGCCAATATGCCAGGGGTTAAATAATGTTGCCTGACACCCTCTGCTGACTTCACATGCCAAGGGCTGAAGTTCTGCATGCATTTATTTCGCCTTTGCCTTGTTCTACTCAGGAACAGAAGGAAAGCACACTGGGAGCCACATTAAGGTCTCAGGTGCACTTCTTCCACTCCTATTTATCCTGGACAGGGGAGATAATTCATCATGTCCCATCGTAAACAAATCACTCATTGCTATGAGCCTCCACTGAGCAAGAGACATGTATGCTAAATACTTTGGCACATCAGGTTGTACTGATGATGGTCTTTAATCATCTCCAGCTGTAAAAGGCAAGGGGGGAGGTCAAACAACTCAGAACATCTTTACTTTTGTCTCAAGAAACAAATCCTATCTAAACCTAAAAGCAACTGAACATTTCAAGTTGGGTCTTAAAGGTGCATGTGTTCATGCATTGTGACTTGGAGATTGTATTTCCATTTCGGATACTTCTGAAAGGGCACTTCCAGGCAGAGGATTGTTCAGGAGTTAGCATATTTATTCAGGGCACCTCACACCCCTAAGCTGTACGGAAACTGTATCAATCTGCATGCTGATCCAAATGGATCCAAATGGCAGAATGAAAAGTAAACAGGGCCAGCATAACTGGCACAATGCACTTTTGCAAATAACCCAAACAGGATTGTATGTGTCATATCTGGTATTTAGCATTGAATTACACAAGCTCCTAGGTGTATGCATCCTCATTGTGACACACAAAAAAGGGGTCGATCCAGATATTGAAATCAATGTGCAAAGTTAGTCATAACTTAAGTTCAGTCCCATTGATTTCAATGGGAACAAAGTGCAACAAAGTCTGGATCCAGCCTAATGAGATCTGGAAGAACTGGCCTGCTGAATTTTTCACTCTTAGGATCAGACCAGGATCAAGCAGCACAAAAGGATTAGGAATATGAATGTCCAATTGTAATGCAATGCAAGGATCTGTGAGGAAGGAAAGGAATATGTAAAATACAGGATGCTCCATTGCCTGTCCATGGGTCAATGAATACAATATACTTTCCCCATTGCTTTTTGGCATCCTTTGTGGGGTTCCCCATTTTGCTGGATACAGACCGGGAAGAAACATACCAGCAGTCTGGTTCCTATCCCAATTAACCCCAATGCATGCACACACACCTAAAAGAGGTTAGGGGGAGCCAATGGGAGTTTGTGCCAAAGATAAGCAATTATAACATTCTCTTTAAAGTAGTTCACCTTTCTCTTGGTAAGGTGCTGAGGGATATCAAAATAGGGCCTTCAGCACCCAGTTTCCACTACCATCACCTCCTGTGCCTTCAGCACTCTGGATCCTCAAGAGGCCAGGCAGACTAGAAAAGGGTGACCTCTAGGCTGCATCTCCAGCCTAAAGAGTCAGCTGATCTCCTAGTTTGAATACTGACAGCTGACTCTCAAAGCCAATCAGGACACACAAGGCCATATAAAATCTTTGCAGTTAAATCTGGTTGAAGCAATTCTTCTGTTTCCCTTTCCTGACCGCTGCTTCAAATTGTGAGCCCTGCCTGCCTTTGACCTCACATGTGCTTCTGGCCCATTCACGTCTCTATTGCTGCCTTGGAATTTGACCTACCTGGCTGTGACTCTGCACTTGCCTGTAGCCTTTGATCCAATGCCTGGCCTCCAGCCCATCTGTGGCCACATCTATTGTCTTTCTGATCTTCACCCACCTGCACTTGAACTGGACTCCGTCCAGCTGCAGCCCATCTCAGAGCTAGGTGAGGGCCTGACACCCTTTGAGAATGGTGGCTTGTGGGGAATTGGCTATACAACCTCTGTGCAATTAACTCTGGAAAGATACTCACAGAAACTGCATGGGAGATTTGGGCTAAGAAAAATGCAAGGTGGTTTGAGTATGGAAAGGACTAAGAGGCCCAGATTGGGAACAACATGACTGTGCACCTCACTTCGGAGATTGTGAATCTGAAGACCTGAAAGCAGCTTGAAAAGATGTCTTGTAGCTTTAGAACTGCTGCTGGCATACAGTTTTGCCACCAAACCCAGCAACCTAAAATACTGGCCTAGTTTTCAATGGAATGTGTTAATTTGCCTGCACTATTAGACCACTAGCATAAGACCACCATGATGTACAATGATAGGGGTTATATAAATCTACTCATGTAATGCTTAGAATATGACCCTAGTGGCAGGCTTCTAAAAATAATGGCTGGCTGGCACCATTTAGCAGGAATAATCTGCATCCAAAATGTTTATAAAGGCAATGTCCTTATTTCAGGTGCATAACAGTAGATTAATTGTGCTATAAAAATGGTCTGCTAATGAGACCTAATTTAAGTAAAGGTGGTGCACTTACAGAAGGGATACTTAAAAGTGCAGCCAGTTAAATTTAGGGTGACATTGGTGGAAGTCAACATTACAAGAAATCTGCTACAATTAAAGGCAGTAGTATATTGAAATTAGATCACTGGTCCTATTATCTTTAATATTCCAAGCTTAACACCTGATAAGAGGGAATGTTGTCATACTCGAAATATTAGAACATCTTGTCTAATTTCAGCACAGAACTATTACCACAGTTTGACACACAATAGAACCAAGGATGCTTATAACGACAACATTCCTATACAGGTTACACCACAACAGTAAATGTCATAACTGGCTTTCTACATACCTAGCATTCACTCTCAGTTATATACATCCAGAAATGCTCTCATGCTAAGGTCCCATTCCTACAATATGAATTTTATACCAAGGTATCACTTGCAGTCCCCCATGTAACGGCTTCATAGATTCATAGATCATAGAGTTGGAAGGGGCCTACAAGGCCATCGCGTCCAACCCCCTGCTCAATGCAGGAAACTAGAGGGGGGGTCTCCCATCCAAGTAATAACCAGGCCTGACCCTGCTTAGCGTTCCACATTCAGACAAGCTGAGCCAGCATGAGCACGTGTCTATCTTGCTGTTTGAAGACACTGCCACTCACAGTGCTGTTTCCTGCCATCTGTACATAAGGCAAACACATGGGTATTCATCATACATTACAGTGCATGCGCACACAAGGAACAAGCAATTTTGTTCACAGATGTATGTCCATATGGAAATTCATCTTGTGTGAAGCAGCCTGAACTCAAGGGAAAGTTCAGTATTCCAGTCTTCTCTTGCCAGTTTCCTTTATGGCCCTCCCCAAAGATGCCATTTACCCATTGCATCATTCAGTGTACAAAAGAAAGCACCATAGTGAATTGGACCACAATACCCTTACTCTAGAAATGGTATGGGGACTTTACTGGCAGAATTGGGCTGTGGATGGTAGCCTACCTGAGCAAGATAACAAGGGGCAAAGTTGCTATCAAAAGGTCACAAGTTGGGAGAGAGAAAAGAAATCAAACAATACAGGTGTCTTATACTGAATCAAACTGCTGGTCTACCTACATCAGTATAGTCAGTTCTAACTAGCAGAAGCTCTACAAGGTTTCAGCCAAAGATCTTTCCTATTCTTGCTGCTTTAGATCCTTTAACTGAAAATGCCACCGATTGAACATGGGACTTGTGGCGTAACCCCACAATTCAGTTCCCTGGTGTATGTCTACATTAGTATGTTTAGTGAGTATAGAATGTTGAACTGAGTGGGTGTGGTTTGTGATGTCTTGGAAAGGGTGGGGGGAGGAGTCTATAAGGAGTGTTTGAGTGATGTCAGTGTTAGTGTGTTATGGGAGTGGGTTAGTAGTGTGTTTGGAGTGTGGGGAGAGTTGGGAGTTAGGTTAGTTGGATTATTCGTGTCTTGTCTGTCAGGAGTTTTGAGAGAAATCAGTGCTTGTATGAGGAGTGAAAGTATTTGGAGTTATAGGGACTTAGGTTAATTACAAAGTGTTTGGTTTAGGCAGGTTTAAAGTTATTTTCTGGAACTAAGATTTTGAGAATTAAAATAAACTTATTTTAATTTTGTTTGCTACCCAAATCCTACATGTCAGCTTGGGGTTATTAACCTGCATTACTGTTAAATCTACACACACACACACACACACACACCTTTGTACCCACAGTATCATAGATTTAAAATAGATCCTTAATAACCAGTATTAATCTTTTCCCTCATTGGTAGGGGAAAGGTTTCATTTGACCCTCCCCTCAGGTTTTTAAGTGTTGGTGCTTAGCCTGAGAAGGGTTTGTGCGGCGGGTCCTAAAGTATAAGGGACCGTGTCGTCGCAGGATTACAAGCACGGAAAGCAGGAGTGGGGAGCCTCAGGCCCATAGACCAAATCTGGCCTTCCTGTGGTCCCAATTTGGTCCTCTGGCGGTTCTCCAGATAGCCACACCCCTTTATCCTGGCTTCACCCGCTTTCCCCTGGCCAGCAATCACTTGGTAGCTTCCCAACTTTTGTGCAGTCCCCCCCCCCCGCCAGTCTAAAAGGTTGAAATGCCTCTTCATAGTTACTGACAGTAAGGGCTGTAAGCTACAAGATGCTGGTATTTTTGGTAGCTTGGCCCTGCTCCTTTTGGCTCCACCCACCACTGGAATGCAGCGCCCAAGAGCTTCTCCAAAATGGACTTCAGCTCTTGGGCTGAAAGAGGTTCTCCACCACTGATGTAAAGCATGCGCTCTACCAGTGAGCCATGGCACCATCCCAAATCAAGATGTTAAGATGCCAGAATTGTGTTTCTATATATTGTGTTACTATAAACCAAAATTAGGTAAGTTTGCATTAAAATGCAAACTGCATGAATTTCTCCCCCATCTCTAGCTGAAATCCCATCTTCCTCTCTTGAGACCAGTTCCCTAAACATCACTCACAGTGGCAGGCTTTAATGATGGTTATATATTGAAAATATAGGGTTGATCTTAAATTAAAGTCCATTTTATATGGAAACTTTGATCCTCTTAGGATGCTCCAAAGACAACATAATCCTCAAGGCAAATAGCTCTGGAGCATTCAGAAGGCCTCTTGCAGATTGAGCTGCAAGAGGGTTTCCCTCTACACCCCTTTCTTCTGGCAGGTAAGGTCATTGTTGAATCCATGAATAATTTCCATTGAAACAAATGACAGAACCAGCTTAGATTTGAGCCTCAGACAGTGAGCTTGGAAGTTCATACACGTTTGGAGGAAAGAATTTATTTTGCATTAGGCTTTTCATTGTCAAAATGCAGTATGGTTTTGAAAGGACATCAGCTTACATTTTCCCAACTATGGAAAAAGCATCCACTTGATGAAGCAAAGATTTAAGAATGGCTTCTCCATTATTTAAATGTTGCAACATAACAACACCTTGCCAGTTACTTTATGAGTTCAAAAAGTATACATATATACTGGCAAGTGGCAATGTTGGGGGGACTGTGTAAGCCTAAGGGAAGCAAATTAGTTACATTTTGGGCTAGCAGCATTGCATAGGATTAATACTCTGCACATAGAAAAGGATAATTTCCTATGTAGCATCCTACAGCTCTATGAGTCCTTCTCTCCTATTCTTCCTCCCCTGCCAATTCAAACTGCTCAGACAACTGGAAGAGATACTATCTGAAAGCTGAGTGGGAGGAATCACAGATCATCTTGGGGAGACTACAATTTTCCACCTGCAGAGAGACCTCTAAAATATCCCTTCCTCTACCCCTTCTCTCAGAACAATGTTAATGAATACAACTGACTTTCCTCTCTTTAAGGGGGGAAACGGTGCCTTCGTGATGCAAACAGCCTACACACTACTCCATCCTGCATCTTGGGGCACTTTCTTTCCCCAGGCTCACATTTTGTTGCGTAATTTACATGTCAGTAGACCTACAATCCTGTCCTGCTAGGACATTGTCAAGTACAGGGTGGTTAAAAATATCCCCAAATTTCAGCCACATGCCTTTCACAGTTTTCTTACTATAAACCAAACGTGCCTGGGACATAAAATGTCCCCCAAAATCTGCATTACAATAGGCTATTTGGGGTGCTTTAGTGACCCCAAGTAATGTGGGAACAATAGGAACCAATCACAGGCCATCTTAGTCTCTTTTGATAGCCAGGAACAGTAGCAAACACCTCCTTCAAAAAGAAAAGAAATCCATTGGGGTAAAGCATTGTTATGATGATTTAAAGTTTCATAGGCCTCAGGCTTTTCAACTGCTAATTGCCTCTCAATAGCTCTGAATAGGCCTCTCTTTTGTTATGCAGATTTCCTGGATTTACATTGCTCCAAGAAAGAGTCTGAGTTACCTTAAGAAGCTGAAACCTGAAATCCATTCTTATTCTGATCCTAACAGCCTGAGGGAAACATTCAGTCAAGCAAAAGCCTTTCATATGCACAATTTGCCGTGCCTGAGGCACTTTTGTCTGGGGTGACTCGGGCACCTCACATACTAGGTTCCATAAAAATGCTGGATGAAAGCTAGAGATATGCTTTGAATTCTGCCAAATCCCAGATTGAACTGGCTGGGCTGATTTAGAAAGGTTTGGGAGATGTCCAAATTGAAGTGGGGCTCTTCCAAAGCAGACCAAATCTGAATTTGAACCCTCCTAAAGCTCTGTTAGCAATCTGAAGGACCCAGAAATCCAGCCAGTGTGTCTGCAAAAGCAAAAGTTGCTCTGTGCTGTATGCCATGTTCATAACAATTGCCCATAAAGACCAGCAGGGGATAAGCACAACTTTTGGGTTTTTTTTTTTAAAAACCCTCAAAATGTAAAGCCTGCTCTTGCACAAAAACACTAAACCTATTCATCTGAAATGTGGCAGGTTTGAGCCCCTCAGAAGGGGCTACTGTGTCAATTTTAATCTATTTTTTAAATCAAAATTTAAAGGCATCAAGCAAAACAAAAACACAAAAACCAATAACAAACCCTGCAGCTATATGTCTGAAATGTGTCAGTTCTCATTCTCTCACGAGAGGCTACTGTACCTGCAGATCTCATCCAATCCTGTAAAACAGCAAAATTGCTATAGTCATTTGTTGATTTCCAGTGATAGCCAATGGGGGCAGGGGGACAAAGCCTTGGAATTCTGAATCGAGATTTAGATTCAGCCCAAAGCTGGCCCAACCAAGGCAAATTCGATTGCTTTTCATATTGTAGAATTGGGATGAATCCTGTGGCCAGTGCACATCTCTACGTACACAGCAGTCCCAACCCTCATCTCTGCTTGAGTTGCATGCCTTGCTTGCCCTCCAAACCAGAATTGCAAGCCATAGTTTGATTGCAGGTTTTCAATTCCAGTTTGCATGCAGAAGGCCCCAGGTTCATTCTCTAGTTTCCATTTGCGTAGTGTGCAAACGTTCTTCAGAGTAAGTAAGGACACCAAACTGTTCCATGTCTAGCCAGCACCGACGACTGCATCATCTGCGCTTGACAAATAATTAATAGTGACAGTTATTTGGCTCCTCTGGAGTTTCTTCAAGAAGCTGGGCTCTTAATGGATCCTGCCTTCTTGAACTCCTGCTGAATTACAGAATTTTTCACACCCTTTTATCCTCTGCAGTTAATGTGCTTTTCTCCCTGCCATCTTTTTATCTTTACACCAATTTCTTTAATGTGCAGTGTCTGCCTCTGTCCGTGTACTTTAGTTTAAAGGCAGGCTATGGATTTAGTGCTGCTTCATTGTTCCTTCTCTCCTTCTTTCCTCTTGTGACAGGGAAAAGGCTGAGATAACCTTCCCCACATTTCCCCTTTCGATGTGTATTTCTGAATAGTGTTTCCTGCTCAAGAGAACTCCAAGACAGATCTTTCCAGTGAGGGGTCTCAAAGCAGGCAGCAGTTTTGACTACCTGCATTTTCCCCCACCTACTCTGTAGGTCGTGTTGTAATAATACAGTCCCTGTCTCTTGTGGGCATGTCTAATGCCTCCATATTAATGGAGGAGCATGGAAGACTAACTTTTGAAATATGGACAGCAAGACAAGAGAAAGTGACTGTCAAAGTCTAGCAGATGGGTTCAAACCAAGGAATGCTGTAACATTGCTATGATAAAAAATTAGCAATACCTGGTTCTCCTTCAGTCATATTTCACCAGAGTTAATCTGAAATATTTATCACCTGAAATTCTTCTTCCTATTTCTCCTGTGCTCAAATTTTTAACAAGCAGAGATGAAAAGTCTCTCACTCCAAGACAGTGGCTTGGCTCGGTTCACACTGACTAAAGCAGGGGTGGGCAACCTATGGCCCGTGGGCTGTCTGCAGCCCACTGGCCTTTTCTGCACTGCCCCCCTCCCTCATTGCCACTGCTGCAATTTGGCAGTGTGGCAACTGTGGAGAAAATAGCCCATCTGTTAAAGCAAAAAGTGGCAGTTTGCCACTGAAATTTGGTGGGGCAGTAGCAGTGGCAAAAAGGGAGCCACTTTAAAGCAAAATAGCTCCCTTTTTCTGGTGACCACAACCGTATTGCCCTATTTCAGTGGTGAAACACTGCTTTTGACTTTAAAGGGGGCTATTTTCCCCACAGTTGCCACTAGTGGTGGGCGGCCTGCTAGCGACCCGCCCTGCCTCCGGCTTGGCAGACACTGCTGCTGAGCCCACCGAGCCGAGCCAAGAGTGGACCCGCACCAAGCCACTTGGCGAGCTTCCGGGTTCCCGGTAGGCCGCTTTTTACATAGAAAATGGTGTGAGATCGGTTAAAAGCAGCTGCAATTTGCGTAACTTGTGCAAATTGCACAAGAGACATGATTTTTGGTGTCTCTTACAGAAGCAGCCTGCTGGGAACCCAGAACTCGCTTCCCCGGCTCGGCTCTGGAGAACGCGAGTCGAACCGGGGAAGCAGGTAGGTGGGCCGGAGTTCAGGGGGTCAAGCCCGGCGAGTTCACCGGACTTCAACCCCCCAAACGAAATCCTCACACATCTCTAGTTGCCACACTGCTGAATTTTAGCAGCAAATTTGGCTACGAGGCAGGGGCAGTGGTGCGGTCCCCAGTGGGATCATGGGGAGATAGGGCAGCCCCTTGACCCCTGTTAGTTGACCATCCCTGGACTAAAGTATACCAACAGTCTTCTAAGAGTGGTTCTTATGCTGAACTATGGGTAGCCAATATGCTGGCCAGAGAAGTGTAGGCTTCAATAGACAGAGCAGTTTATTGCCACATGGTCAACTATGCAAGCAGACTAGATGGGCAGCAAAGAAGCCACAGTTGCACAGAGACTGAACAGGCAGCATGAAGAATTGGCAACCATCTGTTTTAATATGTAGCTGACTTGTGTCGCCTTCCTCCATGGAGAATGGTGCAGAGCTCCTTTGGTGCCAGTTGGAACCTTTTAATGAGATTACTTTCTATTTTAATAGGAGCAACATAGGTCAGAAAAATCACAGGCAGTGCAGACTTTTCTCCCTCCTCCCTTGACTTTTTCAAAATGTCATGAAGCTGCCTACCTCTGCAATAAAAATGGTCAGCACAAAGAATTCAGATAATGTTGAATAGGACACAGCACTCACACAGAAATTCACCAAGATAATGCAGTATGTTAATAAGGCTTCAGAATATCTGCACTTATTTTTTAAAAAACAGTAAGGAATATGCTAGCATGCTTATGAATTGTCAGACCCCCAACCACAGGGGAAAGCATTAGAAATAAAATCTTCCCTGCATTTATTTATTTATTATATTTATATCCCGCCTTTTTTCCTGCAAGGAACCCAGGGCAGCTTCCATAATCCTCCTCCTCTCCATTTTATCCTCACAACAACCCTGTGAGGTAGGTTAGGCTGAGAGTCAGTGACTGGCCCAAAGTCACCCAGTGAGTTTCATGGCCGAGCGGGGACTAGAAGCCAGATCTCCCCTGTCCCAGTCCAGGACTCTCACCACTACTGATCCTGCTGATAACCTAGATAAATTAGATTTCCAGAGGGTTCTCAAAGTTTTTTCCAACTTTGAGGATGTGTGGTCTGCTCAGCTGTAGAAACTATAGGCCGAGGTAGGAATGATCCCAGGGCATTGTGTGAGTGAGAAGAAACCATATAGATACCAACCTGGACACTCCAGGGAGAAGGAAGAGAAACATTCATAAGAACTGTTCTGTCATCCTCTTAAATGAGTACAACATAGTGCTGTGGCAAACGTTTCTTCTATATATATATATATATATATATACTTTTTTCATCCAATATAGAAGAAATTACTTTAAAAATCAAAATCAAAGGGGAAGAACATTTCAGTTAAATTATCGTGGGTGGGGCAGGGTTTACATTAGTTACAAGGTGACTGAGCGATGTGTGAGTGTCCTGTCCTTCATAGCACAATCATTTCTTTGCTGGATTACAGCCTCCATGGCTTCCTGCACCTCGATTAAAGCCCAGGGGAAGACATGCAGTAACTCCTCCCAGGGGGCTTTTTCAAATTGAGAAGTGTAGGCAGGCAGGGGGATCACACAATGATGGAGAGATGTGTAGTAGAAAGCAAAACACACACAGAACCCTCGGCCATTTGCAACAAAAAGGTAAGCTCAAAAATACCACCAAAAGAAATTCAAAAGAAATTCTAAAGCACCCCAAGAAAGAGGCAGAAAAACATAAAGCTCTTTTGCAAGGAAAGAAAACTTTGAGGAAATTGGAGGACAGATTTTGGCACAGCACTAGTGCAACATCTTTATTTAATATGACTCCAGGTTATAGTTTTGGCTGGTAGGGATACCAGACAGCTTCGCTCAAAGCAGATCCACGTATCTCAGCAACAGGAAGTGCTAGGGATGCATTAGTGTGCATAAAGTGCATAAGTGCCTAAAATTTCTAGGCACTGTGCAAAACACAGGTCTTAACTCCAGGCTTACAATTTAACAATAAAAACAAGACATAGTAGGGAAGAAGGAAAGTGAAATAGAAGGGGAAAGGGGACAGTTGGAGTAAACCAAGGTAAGCAAATGCATTTTACAGAGGCCTCTGAAAGTAAAGACACAGGGAGAACTTCAGATGTCAGGTAGATGGACATTCCAGTGATAGGGAGATATATGGGGAAAGGGATAGCAGTGGGGAATACAGAAGCTGCACAATAAAATTGGTAGCTGCAGAGCAAAGGGGTCCAAGGAGGAGCATAGATAGAAAGAAGAAAAAAGAAGTAGTGAGGAACAAGACTGCAGAGTATGAGAAATCCAGAGAGAAGATGAGAAATGGGGGGGGGGCTGTTCTTGGAAGTAGAACACATAGATTTAAAACATGATCACTGGACACTCGTTACCATACAGCTAAGCCAGCACTTGTGGGGCTGATTTCTATTTACAGTATGAACCCTTCTTTAACAATAGGCTTGGCCAGAATCTACCCAGAAGGGGAAAAAAAATACCAGCATGGGTACATCTGGAACTTGAGCATCATGACCACTCTTCTTATAGAGATGGATCCTTCATATGACACGTGATTTCAGCAGTGTTGCCTAGTTGTCTTGAAAACAAGAGACATTTTCCCCAAGTTCTTGAAACTTCTGCAAAGTTGCTGTGGGAAGTTTTTGTCAGAGGGCTTGATGAAACATCAAAACGTTGCTTTCATGAAAGAAATAGAATAAGGTCTATGACCAGTGTTGTTTTGAGACCAAGTGACACAGGCCCTGTCAGATTTAGCCTTGTAGCACCTGAAGCAAAAAGTCAAAGAAGAAACTCCTTTCCTCTGCTCATTATTTTTAATAACACATAGAAAAAGAGGCCAGACTCAAGGAAACTGTAGCTCTTCTGGAACCTGCCACCTGAAGCAATTGGTTCATGATGCTTCATGCTAAGGCCACCCCTGGATACAAGTTACTCATGGTCAATGAACTGCGGTTATCATCTCTGTCTGGTGTTTAGGATCAGCCTGAGATGATACAAGAAACTAGGATAGGTATAGGCCTGTGGCTTATGCTGGCTCAGCTTGTCTGAGCGTGGAAAGCTAAGCAGGGTCAGGCCTGGTTATTACTTGGATGGGAGACCCCTCCTCTAGTTTCCTGCAGGGGGTTGGACCCGATGGCCTTGTAGGCCCCTTCCAACTCTATGATCTATGAAATCTATGAAACTTATAGTAGACATAAAGAATACAAGGATGGTTTCCTGGATTAGTGAACCAGTTGATGGTTTTCCTTAAACTAGATTTGGCTTGGGATTAGCCTTGAGATTTATGAAGGTAAATCCAGACTTTCAAATGTGTCTACAAAACCATACAGAGACACATTTTTCTGCATACCATGTTAGTCATTTGCAGCATATTACCACTCTCAAATCAATTGAATTTAAATGCACACTAGCTTTCCATATGGCCGCCTGGAGGTGATTCTCAGGGCCAAACTTCACAGTATGCTTATTATGTATGTAGTGTGTAGTGACATCTTGGGTTTTTTGGATAAATTCATGACAGGCAGGCCAGGGGTTGGATGGGTGATTCTTACTTTGAATGCAGTGTGCTGTGAGTGGAGGCTTATCTGTTCACTTGCCAGTCACAGACTGACTAAAAATTGTTCCCCCTGCATAGGCTGGAGTTTTAGGGGAAAGGTTCCCATCGGCACCAATGGGAACTTTTTCCTAAAGCTCCAAGCCATATGGGGGGGAGGGGAGGTGTCATCTGGAATGCAGCTAGGGAGTAAACGATGTACACTTCCTCTTGCTGCATACTGTGTCCAAAGTAAGCATAATGTGGAGCTTAGCCCTCACTTCCATAAGTGAGAATGTATTTGCAAGCCCCTGAAAATCACTTAGGTCATTTGGCCTACTACCTGGTGTAAAAACTGCAGGGTAAGGTACCACATACGATGTTTGTATTGACATAGGTGGCCACTCAAAATGAGGCCTAATACATCTTTGTTTGTAGTGTTTGAGAAGACACTTAGTGCCTCAGAGACACAGATATTCATTATCAAGAGCAACACAGCAGTTACGCTTTCATTCCAACCACTTTCACTGTTGCAGAGCCAAGGTTTTTAATAAGATTACACAGTGGCAAACGTCCCTTACATGCTAATACATACACAGACATTTTCCCATTTCCACAAAGTATTGCTATCTCGATTTAGTATGAAAGCATTGTCGAATGCTACTGGCATTCACAATGCCATTTTTCATCTCATTTTCATTCTCTCTCTCTCTCTCTCTCTCTCTCTCTCTCTCTCAGGTTTTCATGTCATTTGGTTGGGAATATGAATGCCATCCAAAAACATTGGGATGCTTTCTGAATTTCTATCTGATAACCCTTTTGGACTGCATATAGATAGCTGAACATTTTCCAACACTGCCTCTCTCACAGTTGTATGGGTTTGGGTTTTTTTTTTAAGTTTGCCATTTACATAGGCCAAGATACTGTAGAAGCAAAAGATAAACAAAACAGCCTTCATAAGTGAGGATGGGAAACTCACTGTTGCCAGATGAAGCATGTCATCTCTCTTTCTAAGTTTTACTGCACCAGAGGAGAGGTGAAGGACAGGTCTTTGAGAGATTTCAATAATACAAGAAGAGATGACCCATAAGCTACCCTCCAGTAGTTTTGTTCCTATGATAAGAGACACAAAGGCATTAAATGCCATATGATTGAATGGAAGACCCACATCCTATGTGGTGTGGTAGCTGGTATGCTGGCAGAGGAAAATTCCCATTCCATAATGAAGCCCACTGGCTAGCCTTGGGTAGTTATTCTCCTTCAGCCTAGGGCAGGCATGGCTGGGCACTTGCTGAGGGCCCACAGCCCAGCAGAGTTCCACTGACAAGAGCTCCCTGGACTTGCCCCTCTTCTTACCACCACAATCTCTTTGTTTATTTGCCTCTCACTCTGGCCCAGACAACAGTGGTGGTGAGAAGCAGGGGCAGTAGATTCCTCTGCCCAACTGCTCACTGGCTCTCTGCCTGTCAAGTAAGCAAGTGGTAGTAACAATGAGAAAGAGGATGAGGAGCAATAGCAGCTGGTGACAGTGGTGGTGAGAAGGTAGACTCATTGAGGGAAGGACCCCATTGAGCGTGTCTTGCCCAAGGAGCAAAACACCCTCAATAACCTGGAGCTGGTAATAATTGGTTATTGGTAAAAATGTATTGAGTCTGGACGAAATTTAGTACTGACAATGATTAATGGAAAGGAACTAACTAAATGTTGTGAAGTAATGTGAAAATGTGAAATTATTATTATTATTATTATTATTATTATTATTATTATTATTATTGATTAATATCTATGTTTAGGAGTAAAGTGCTGTAGGATTTCAAGGCTTTGTGAATTTGTGAAGTTGTTTAACCAAGGTACAGGGAATGCTTATCAGATTTGCAGATGTCACAAAGTTGGGTGGAACAGCTAATACTCTGGAAGACAGAAACAAAATTCAAAGCCACCTCGATAGGCTGGAGCACTGGGCCGAAAACAACAGAATGAAATTTAATAGGGATAAATGCCAAGTGCTGCACCTAGGGAAAGGAAACCAAATGCAGAGTTACAGAATGGGGGACACTTGGCTCAACAATACTACAAGTGAGAAGGATCTTGGAATTGTGGTAGATCACAAACTGAATATGAGCCAGCAATGCGATGTGGCTGCAAAGAAGGCAAATGCTATTTTGGGCTGCATTAATAGAAGTATAGCTTCCAAATTGCGGGAAGTGATAATTCCCCTTTACTCAGCACTGGTTAGGCTCATCTTGAGTACTGCGTCCAGTTCTGGGCACCACACTTTAAGAAGGATGTAGACAAACTGGAGAGGGTTCAGAGGAGGGCAACAAGGATGATAAAGGGACTGGAAACAAGGCCCTATGAGGAGAGACTGAAAGAACTGGGCATGTTTAGCCTTCAGAAGAGGAGACTGAGGGGAGATATGATCTCACTCTTCCAGTACTTGAAGGGTTGTCACACAGAGGAGGGCCAGGATCTCTTCTCGATCATCCCATTTTGCAGGACACAGAATAATGGGCTCAAGTTACAGGAAGCTAGATTCCACCTAAACATCAGGGGAAATTTCCTGACTGTCAGAGCAATAAGACAATGGAATCAACTACCTAGGGAGGTGGTGGGCTCTCCCAATCTTGGACTCGATAGCCTTGCAGGCTCCTTCCAACTCTATGATCTATGAAACCCCTGCAAAAAGCACACACTGGGCCTAACTATGAAAGGTGCAGCTGGATAGCCATCTGTCAGGGATGCTTTGACCTGTATTCCTGCATTGAGCAGGGGGTTGGACTCGATGGCCTTTTAGGCCCCTTCCAACTCTACTTTTCTATGATTCAAGCATTTCCTAATTCCTAAGTTAGTGAGACTTCTTGTTTGTTTTTATTGTGGGTTTGTATTTTAACCTACCGGTAACTGTTGTTTAACAAATTGTGTACACCAACCTAGAATTTGCTAATGAAGGGCAATATAAAAATATTTTATAGAAATACATGTTCTCAACCTCAGCTTCTTTATCTATGATATGTGGATAATTTTAGCCTATTGTACAGTGATCTTGTCATGGAATACTTTGAACACTCAAAATGAGCTTTATATGCTCTTATTGTTAAGCGTCTGAGGGGATGCTGGTATGGATAACAAGCAAATTCAAGGAAGCTATAAAACGAAATAAGGCTTCTAAACCCTGCCCAAATGAGGAAAACATGAAAAAATATGGCAAAGAAATGAAAGTCAGCAATGAGCTAAACAAACAAAAAAACATGAACAACAAAAAGCTTATTTAACTGTATCAGAAGAAGAACCAGTCAAAGAGGCTGTTGGATTGTTAGATGACAAAGGAGTAAAAGAGGATAGTTTGCAGAGAAATAGAACAAATACAGTCATGCCTTGGATTGAGGGCATAATTCGTTCTGGAAATGTGCTTGTAATCCAAAACACTCTTATATCAAAATGAAATCCCTCCCAAAAAATGTGTACAGAGATTTTTAATTTAAGCCATACTACAGTACCTGTATTGCAAGACATCGCTTGTATATCAAGTCCAAAAAAATTAAATAAATATTTAAAAATTTGCTTGTCTTGCAAAACGCTCTCAAACCAAGTTACTTGCAATCCAAGGTATTGCTGTAGTTTGGTCTTTACAATGGAAAATACTAGAAGGGCATCAGAAGAATTAAGTCAAATAGAAGTGAAGTAAGTTGAAGTTCTTGGGAAAACTGAAAAAATTAAAACTGGCTAGCTACTAAGTCTGGATGCTATACACCTGGGAGTTCTGAATGAACTAAAATATGAAATTCTCCTAACAAAGATAAGCACATTGTCATTAAAATCAGTGTTTCTGTCAAAGGATGGGGAAATAATTCATGTAATACGAATCTTTACCAAGGGAGCCTGAGGGGGAAAATGACAGGCTTGTTAGCTTAACATCTGTTCTAGGTAAATTGATGGAAAACATGATTAAAGCCAGAATTGTTATATATAGAAGAACAAGGCTTGCTGAGGAAGTATCAGCATGGCTTCTGCAAAGGGAAATCTTACCTCAGCGCAACAAATATCTGGATACAAGTAATTTAATATTAGAAGATTCCACACCTTAAAAGTGGCCTAAAATAATTTAGGAGGAGGAGGAGGAGGAGGAGGAGGAGGAGGAGGAGGAGGTGGTGGTGGTGGTGTTGGAGGAGGAGGAGGAGGAGGTGGTGGAGGAGGAGGAGGTGGTGGTGGTGGTGGGAGGAGGAGGAGGAGAGGTGGTGTTGGTGTTGGAGGAGGCGGAGGAGGAGAGGAGGAGGGGAGGAGGAGGTGGTGGGGAGGAGGAGGAGGAGGAGGAGGTGGTGGGGAGGAGGAGGTGGTGTGGGGTGGAGGGGGGGGGAGGTGGTGTTGGTTGGAGGAGGAGGAGGAGGAGGAGGAGGAGGAGGAGGAGGAGGTGGTGGTGTTTGGAGGAGGAGGAGGAGGAGGAGGAGGAGGAGGAGGAGGAGGTGGTGTTGGAGGAGGAGGGGAGGAGGAGGAGGAGGAGGAGGAGGGAGGGTGGGGGGTGTGGTGTTGGAGGAGGAGGAGGAGGAGAAGGTGGAGGAGGAGAAGGTGGAGGAGGAGGAGGAGGAGGTGGTGGTGGTGGTGTTGGAGGAGGTGGTGGAGGAGGTGGAGGGAGGTGGAGGTGGTGGTGGAGGAGGAGGAGGAGGAGGAGGAGGAGGAGGTGGTGGTGGTGGTGGTGGTGGAAGTGGAGCCGCTGCCACCACTGCTGCCGCTGCACTGCCGCTGCCTTCAGAGGCTCATTAGAGAGCCCTCCCAGACCTACACCCCACAGCCCTTTTGCCCTGGTTTCTTCGCAAAATATGCAGCGCGGGGGTCCAGCGCACTGGCGCAGGGTCCCGTCGCGTCACTTCCAGCCAGCCAGAAGTGACGCGATGGGACCAGCATGGCCGGCGCGGTGGGCTTGAGGCGGCGCGCCGAGGAAGCCCCGGACCCGGTAAGTCCCCGTGAGCCTCTGGCGGGTGTGAGCGGGGCCAATTTCGGCCCGCAACACCCGCCATGAGGCGAGCGGGTATACCCCTATTGCTGAGTGACATTTTGAAAGGGGAGAGAGAGACAATCATTTGAATATTGTTAGATGGGGCCTGGATCAGGTAAATTCAACTCTGATTGGCTGGGGATTCTAGCAAGGTGGAAAAGAGCAATTGGGAAATGACAGTTAAAATACGGCAGTTGACAGTTAGGAGTTTATGATCAAGGTGTCTCCCCTGCCAGGTAAGCATTGACAGTTAGGAGTTTAGTCAGAGGGAGTCTGTGGTAGTCAGAGAGAGGGGCAAAGTGGTGTTTTAGGGGAAAGCAGAGGAGAAAGTTAATAGCTATTCTTTCTGTGTGGGATAATCTTAGGTGTCTGATTAAGATCAGGAGTAGGGAGCAGGTGGCTGTGTTATGCCAAGAGGCTGCCCGAAGATCTTGTCAGAGGAAGGTTATACAAGCAGGCAGCAGAAACCCAGATAAACCATCCAAGCAGCTGGGAATACAATGGGAGGAGCTTGGGTGGCAGAGGAAGCCTGTACCCGGAAGCTGGAGCTGGTTGTAAGGGTACTTGGCTGGAGCAGAGGTTTAGGGAAATGGCCTGAGGTAAAAGAAGTCCTTTGAGGCTTGTAACAGCAACAGTGTCTCTTGAGTCATTAAAAAAAATTGCCAATAAGCAATTTGAAATAAGCAATATTTACTTTTGGAACAAAGTAAATATTAGTAATCTTTTTACAAAATATCCCTTTAATAAATTACTTATTTAATAGTTCATCTTGTCTCTAGTGTTGGTGCCCATCTCATGCCTAAGCCTCTTATACCAGCTACTAGGAAGTTTTAAAGTATTCTAACAGAATTGGTGGCAGTGAGAAAGGCTCAGTTTATGGAACTCTGAGTTATAGTGGCAGAGAGTTGTTTAGCCCTAGAAATATAAGCTTTTGCTCTGAATAAGAAAGCCCATAGGGGGACTGTGCAGCGTAAAGTGTTCACGTACCTGTGGGGGGGCTCGCCTCTCCTCCGCCTTGATTCTCCGCGGCGGCGCCCCCCCGCCTCGTTCTTCCGAGCAGCGCGGAGTGTTCTCCGCGCCGCTCGAGCTGCCGCTGACGGGCACGCTGGTCCTGGCGCGGGCAGCGTGGGTGACTTGCCTCTCCGCGGCGGGCCACCAGAAGAAAAACGTGAGCTTGTGCGAGGCTCGCGCGAGAGGGCCCAATTTCGGCCCACTATGCTCGCGCGAGGCGATCGGTAACATCACTAGGACTGTGCAGTGAAGAAGCAGTTTCCCCATAGGGGGTGGCAATAGTGGGGTGAGAAAATCCCTCATACCCCCTAACATTTTTCTTCTTTAAATTATGCTGTTAGAAATACATTTTTAAAAATATGCCACTGTAAACATAGTTCCTAAAGGTGGAACTACATGCTATACAAAGTGATGGGGGGGGGGTCTTTGTGATGTAGATTGGCTCAGAATAAGCCAGGCTATCCCACTCCAAAAGAGAAAATAACTCAGGTTATTCTGTACCAATCAAAGTGAAATCAGGTTTCAAACCCTCTCCTCGAGTCCTAACCCACCCCTGCGAACTTCCAGCCACCCTCCTATCTAGTCTTAAGCATGCTTTCTGTCCACTTCTAATCACCCTCTCCACTTTCCTTGTGACTGCTACTGCTTCTCTAGAAGCAGGAGGAGAGAATCTCCCCTTCCCGGGTGCTGGAGCTGCTACAGCAATGATCCAGAATCCCTTGGAAACATAGTTTTACCCCACACTGCTGGTGTATGGCTCACGGCTGTAGTAGTGTCAGTGCCAGGCACCAGAGAGATGGGGAAGGAGAGGCCCCCTCCCTCCCTTCTTCTGGAGCAAGATGGGCATGGAGATGGTTGGAGAGTCACATATGGCTGCAGAGAGAGGGGTTGGAGGCAAAATGATGGGTGCGAAGAGCTGATACAGGCCTGTGGCTTATGCTGGCTCAGCTTGTCTGAGCGTGGAAAGCTAAGCAGGGTCAGGCCTGGTTATTACTTGGATGGGAGACTACTCCTCTAGTTTCCTGCATACAGCAGGGGGTTGGACTCGATAGCCTTGTAGGCTCCTTCCAACTCTATGATCTATGACATCTATGAAAATCCAGGCGAGAAGAGAACTTGGGCAAATTCATATTTCTCACCTAGTATTTGAAGTGAGCATGACAAGTCTTTGCAGTTCATTTCAACATCTGGGGCCTTCCTCCGACTGCCACCTCCACATGAGGCTCGGAGGGCAACGACAAGGGGGAGGGCCTTTTCTGTGGTAGCCCCCCAACTGTGGAACAAGCTCCCCGCCTGAGGCCCGCCTGGTGCCAACTCTGTTATCTTTTCGGCGCCAGGTTAAGACTGCCCTTTACGTTGAGGCTTTTAATAATTAAATGGTATATGGTGGGGTAGTAAATTGGTTTTCGCGGTTGTGTTTTCATTAACTTGTTTTTTTTAAAAAAATTAAAATTGATTTTTAAAAAATTCATAATGTTTTAATTACATTTTTAACTGTCTTTATTGTTTGTTTTTAATTATTGTTGTACACCGCCCAGAGATCTTCGGCTATTGGGCGGTATAGAAAATGAATAAATAAATAAATAAATAAATATTCTTTTTGAGACAAAAAATACAAAGCTCGACATCTCTAATGGTAAGAAGTGAAGGACTGCTGGTATTATGTTCTCCTTTGTGTAATGTGTAATACAACATGCCTTGTGTTCCAGCACCATTGCGATTAATATTTTCCCACCAGCAGCCAAGAACATGGAGGAGGGCTGAGGAAGCACACATGTTTATTATGCCAGGATATGAGCGTTACAGTTTTTGATGGTGGCCCCATATTTTTTACAATGTGTAGATGCCCCCTAACAAGAAAGCAGAACCTGGGAAGAGGCCCCAAATGTACTTTATTATTTGTTGTAAACTGCCCAGAGAGCTCTGGCTATTGGGTGGTATAGAATTAATTAATTAATTAATTAATTAATTAATTAATAATATTACAAGATCAAGTATGCAGGAGTTAAGTATGAACAGTGTCATATCTAAAGCCTGCAATTAGAAGTTTGGGATTAAATAAGGATTTACCTCAGGTTCAATGTCTTTTATCTACTCCTCCCCATTAAGTTTTATGAATATATTCAATCGATCAAGTAATTGGAGATTGAATATATGACTACATGAAGCTGCCTTTACACTGTATCAGACCATATGCCCAGTGCTATCTACCCCAGATGGCAGTGGCTCTCCCCTTGGTCTTAGGCAAAGGCTTTCCCCAGCTCTGCTATCTGTGATCTTCATATCTGTGACCTTCCATATGCAAAGCATGTGTTCTACCACTGAGATGTAGTCCTTCCCAGTTAAGGTATTCCCCCATATCCTATGAGGTGGCAGAAGTGACACTAATGGAGAAGAAAGAATGGTTGTACTTCTGCAAACATGAACAACTGTAAATTTATATACTACTTGATATCCTAATGTCTCTACATGGTTTACATAAAAATGAACATGGAAGAATGTTCCATATGAACATAGAAGAAATGGTCTACTGTGTGGAAAGACCCAAAGTTTTCCAGAATGTCTTCAAAATATGTCTTTCCAGAATGTCTTCAAAGCATAGTATTGTGGGAGTGTTAGTATAGGACTGAAGAGATCTGGGTTCAAATCCCCACTCATCTATGAAGCTCACTGGGTGACCCTGGGTCAGTCACTACCTTTCAGCCTAACCTACCTCACAGCATTCTTGTGAGGATGCAATGGAGGAGGAGAACACCAGCACCATCAAGGTCTCCACCTCTGACATGACAGGAAGAATAGTGAATACCAACATAGTACCTTGTAAGGGTGATGTGGTTCAACCCAGTGCTGATGGTTTCAGACACCATGCATGAGTGCATAGAAAAATGCATGTCTACTAAGAAGGTAAGGTGAAGTGTTTATAGTCTTTATTTATCCCACTGAACCTGTTCCCAGGTCATAAATGTGCTTTATTGAAAGGAAATGCAAAACAAAGAAAAAGAAAATGAACCTTTAGCTTAGCTATATATCATGCCACTGTGATTGTGATTATCCTCCCACTGAACATAAACTTCATTGCATCTCACTGCTTAATTAAACTTTTTCACAAGGGACTGGTAGTGAATGGCACAGAGAAGCTGGTAAACTGACAAAGGGGGAAAATCACTTCAAGATGAGCTGGAAGATACAGACATAAGGATATAGGTTACTTTTCTTCATTCCATACCAGGCATGCAATGCAATAGACATGCAATGGGTTTGCATTCTCAAGAGGCAGGCAAAGACTGACACATGTCTTGCCCAGCAACTACAAACAGGTATCTTATTGGTCCACTGGGGGGAAGAAAAAAAAAGAATGTCTTATTGCATTGATGGTTCAGAAAAACATCTCATTGACAAACAACCTACTACAAAGAAGCAGATGACTGGACAAGCCAGAGATTGCACAGATGTGTGTTTCGAGAGAAAATGCACATTTAAATATATATTTTGAGAGAAATATGAGTTTAAATATGTATTAAAATGCTGTTTAAATTTGTATTTTGAGAGGATTTTAACATTCACAGATAGGGATGTATCATGTGCCGACACTGGGAAGTCCAGCTCCTTTGAGCCTGACAGACTTCCTGCCCACTTTGACCCAATGGTCAGACGCAAGCTGAATTGAGGGGTGGTTTCCCGCAGACCTCTGTCTCTAAAATGGGCCATGGTTTGCACAGTTAAAAAAAAAAGTTAAAGAAATTTGTGCAAATTCCATTATCTGTGTAACTTTACACAAATTGTGTAAATCACAGTATTTTGTACATTTTGCGCAAATCAGCACCCAAAAAGCATGTGGATCTAGTGTGATTTGTGTAAAATTGGGCAATTTGTACAAATTGTGCTAGATCCACTTGCTTTTTGGGTGCCGATTTGCGCAAAACATGCAGATTACTGTGATTTACACAAGTTACACAAATTGTGCAAATAGCGTGATATGCGCAAATTTAGCATTTTTAAAAGATGTGTGAACTGTGGCCCATCTTAGAGATGGAAGTCCGTGAGCTGGCTCGCATTATAGCAAGTCAGTGCCAGTGCAGGCGAACCGGAATCTGGGGGGCTGAATTGTGAAAATCCAAAAATTTTACCCTACTATCATATTCCTCACACATCCCTATACAGATTAGTGCAGAAAATGGAAGGGAGTAGAACTATGGGTAAAACATGTAAAAGTGTCATCGGCCAGAGGTAGACAGATTCTCCCATCCCTAGTAAGGAGTAAGTATCAGGTTTCTCTCAATGTGTGAGGGGAAAAATGACCAAGAAAGCATTGTTTAAAATGTTATAATTTTGGATTAATCTACAAACAGCATCCCAAATTTAACTGGCATTAAAACAAAGGCCTCTGTTTGAATGGGCAGTTATTGCAACCACACTTGGAACAGCAAGATGAGGCATGAGTCCTTGGTGTCCTAGGGCACTTTTATTGCATTACCTAGGACATACTTAACAAGATTTTTGACTATCAAACACTGCAGGAGCCACCTAGCAGCTATCCCTGCCTCAAATTAGGGTGAGCCAAACCTGGCCATCAGTTGGAGTTAGTGTAATAACTACCACACTTGGCTTAGCTCTGTGAAGATACATACAATTTAATTGAAAGCATTTGAAACCAATTCAAAACATTGGATTCAAATCACAGAATGAATGAAAAGAATCAAGAGGTAAACAACATGTAGATCTGGGACATCTACTCCCCAGAACATTTTGTTAGTGATGCTGGCAAAATTTGAAATTGGGTGGTTCATAAGCTGAAACTGCTATGTTTACATTGCTTGTATGTGTACCGAGCTTGGATGACTATCCACTGAACTCCAATATTCAATAGGAAACCTCCTTTCATGCTTGTAGCAGCGTGGTTGTCTTCAGAGATCATGGTTCAGCCTGACAGCCATTTCCAGGAATGTTTATATGAGTACACTAGGGTACGTCATGTGGGGTGATCATGTGGGCATTCCAGAAAGTGCTGCCAGGCTGAAATGCTATCTCTGAAGATAGCCATGTGCAAATGCAGCATTTTAAGGATAAGGAGGTCAGAAGGGGAGCCATGTAGCCTCAGGTGGCTGGCAGGCAGGCAAGAAGGAGATTTGTGTTTATGTAACAGTTTGCATATACAAAAGAGAACTCGGAATAATGGAGAACTTTCATTTGAGATTGGACAGAGAAATTTGGGACCTGGTGAGCAAATTACAATTTCTGTTGCAGTAAGTTCACCCATCACTACTTTTTTGTGGCCTGGTAGCCTTTTTTCAGCCTGGAAATATATGTGGCTGTGGATGGGAGAGGGGGATAAGGTTGGAGTTGGGGAAAGAGAAGGTGCGTGTGTGTGCGCACGCACGTACACACACACACAAGTTGACGATAATTGTGCTGTCTTCTCATTTGGTTAAAAATAGCACTAATAACTTGGAGCAGTTGTTGAATAGCACAAAAGCCAATTAGTCGATTATAATTTAAGGCCAAGCTGTTCTGACACTAGCACTTACTCCCAAAACCAAATGCAAGTGCCAATGGAGGAGTGGAGATAAATTTTGAGTCTGGGTTTTCTCCAGCTTGCTGCTAGCCAAAGGCTCACAGATGTCAACAAAGATCTTGTTAATAAGAACAGTAATTAGTCAATGCTTTCAAATTTAGGATCTGTTAAAACTATTCATCTTTCCAGAAACCCAGGCATTTAGAGTGAATATACCTATTTAGAACAAAATGACGTGAAAGATATGAACAAAAATTAAAACATTAAAAATAAGCCTTTCACATCTGCTATGTGCTAAAGTTTGAAATGGGATAATTGCTTCAATACATCGTAGAGGAGAAAATCTCCTTATGCTTAGCCTTGATATTTTTTTTCTTCTAATAGCAGCTGCAGCAAAAATACATAAAAGTAAGTATAATTAAGAATCAATAAAATTATTAACTCTACAATCTAGGAATGTCTACTCAGAAGTAGGACCCATTGAGCTCAATGGGACTTACTCACAGGTAAATGTGTATAGAATTGCAGACTAAGGGTGCTATCCTATGCTTATTTATTTTTTTTTTCAACTTTTATTTTTTATTCATAATAAAACAAACAAACAAACACAAACACAATAATGGACTTCCAATCTTCTCCACAGCTTAATCAACCACAGTTAATCTTAAAATCTTTTCTGTTAACAAAAAATCACTTCCAGTTCTGGCAAAAAAGAACCCTAAAAGGAACAAACACCAGAGGTCTCCACTCTCCCCCAATAAACATCAACTATTTAATCTATTAAATTCAACATTTATGGATACTCCAAAAAAGAAAACCTATAGTTTCATTAAATATTGTTTTCAATTCCAAAATACAGTATATTAAGAATCCCAAAAGTAAAAAGTAACTATAAACTAATTAGCAAATGACCACATACCAAAAGCATTTTGTATTTCCACCGCTCCCGCACTCTCTAGTACCTAACCATCGAATCAACACATTTGTATTATTACAATTACTCATTATTCCTTTCTATCTAAACAGAAATTCCTTCACTTTTAATCTCCAAGATATATTTTTTTTAAAGGAAAGAAAAGAAAGATAAGTCTAAAAAATTAAGAAATAAGTGACGTCTGACAGAACAGCAGAAGCACATAAGCCATCATGCTACTTATAGAACAAAAAAACACAAAAGACCTTCCCCTTTAATATTTCAAAGCCTCCACAAAACAACACCCCCAACAACAACAACAAATTATTATTATTATTTTTTAAATAAATGTTTCCAAACAGACCAAATATAATTATACCTTACTTATAATAATTTCTCTTACATCACCATTAATATTTAAAATTCAAATAAGTCATATAAGCAATCCCTTTACCTTTGCCATTAATATTTAAAATCAAAAAATTATTTATATTCCAACTAGACATATAGTTCAGTATACATCAACCCTTTATCTTTTGCCAATAAAAGACCGTGAAGATAGTCCCTTTCATTGCTTTCCTCTGTCAAAGGGATATTCATTAAGTTCCAGGTTTTGAACCAAGAATGAAATCAGCTTGTTCTGTTGTTTTGTGGTCTCCTGCATACCGATCTCCGGCTCCGCCATCTTAGATTTTAAAAAGTGCGTCACATCTTCCTGAACTGTCTTCTCATGCCACTTCGACCCAATTAAAACTTCAAAGTCTCTGTGAATTTCTGGTAAGTTTCCCAAGTCCTTATTTACTTCTTCTGTCTTCTCCTCTGCCGGTCCTGTAAAGAAATCCGTCTTACGTTGTTCTTCTGATTGATCCACTTTCATATTTACGTTCCAAGCCTGGATCCTTGCTTCCAATCTGTTTAGAATTTCTCTCTCCATTTCGTTCCACAGGTTTAAAAATGCTGCAACTGCAAACATCTTGCCTTGCGTATAGATATTTCCAAGACGCTTCCAAACATATAAGATTTATAGACCTCCTTTCAGGTTTCCTCTCTTATCTTTTTCGCCTCCCAGATAAACATAGTCTACTTACAGTTAATTATAAATCCCACTCTGCTGCCGAAAGATTCCAATTAGCCACTCCAGATGTACTCCTTTATTTTGGAAGCGAACATGCAAACTTCTGATGATCGGTAAAACCGGTCTCTGGAAAACAGCTCCGTTTTCCCCCACCTCAGATCACCACCGCATTTATCCGTCATATGACACACAAATAGCGATTTATGACCCTATGAGATAATTTGGGGGTAACCTCAGATCTTCGCTTCTCTAATGAGAAGTAGATCCCCCAGCCTGAGACATTCTCTGGCCAGGAAACACTGTGCCAGCTCCCCACAGAATTTCTGTGCGGCTTTCAAAGCTCCATGTTCACCCGGAAGACCGCTATCCTATGCTTATTTAGACAGAAAAAAAGTCCTACAATTTCCAGCATTCCCCAGCCAGCATAGCTGGGAGTTGTAGGACTTTTTTCTGTGTAAACATGCATAGGATTGAGCCTTAACACTGTGAACGTTTTTTAGGAGCAGGTTCCAGGAAAATACCCGTTCTGTAACTGTAAAGTTCAACACTAATTTTTTCCCCAACCAACTAAGAGTGGGATATATTCTTAGTCCCCAATTTTATCCCCACAACAGCTCTGTGAGATAGGTTTGGCTGCGAGATAGTGAGTGGCACCCAGTGCATTTTGTGAACCCAGATCTCTCTAATCCAAAGTCCAAAGCTCTAACCACTACACCACACTGTCTCTCAAGATTAGAAGTCATAAGCTCTCAGCTCTGCCTTTTGAAGCTCCCTGCCTATCACAGGTGATGTTATTTTATAGATCATTAGAGGAACACTCATCTTCCAGTAGTTTGCTTAGAAGCAGAAGCTGAGAAGTGCCATCTCTTCTGCACTTTATGCCCTGCCTCAAATTCCCAGATGTTTACTTTGTACAGACAGACTGTGGTTGGTCAACATGAAAAGTTTCTATGCATCTGCTCAGTGCATATATCCAAGGACAACATTTTAAAAAATGGTATAAAAGCTGCATAACTGGAGTCCTGCTTCAGAGAAGCCACTGCATTCTTCTTGCCTTTTCTTGCTCTGCCTCACTTTGTTACTCTCTCCAAGAGTGCGTCTTCCCCAACTTGGGGAAGCTGTTTTGGAGGATAACATCTAGGTCTCCTGACCATTGGCTATGCTGGGTGGGGCTGATGGAAATTGAAATCCAGGTTGGGGAAGGCTGTCCTAGAGCATTAATCATTATTCATTAGCCACCTTTCCAGTGCTCAAGGGGGCATGCAAGGAGAAATAATGGCAACCAACAAAAGCAGCATCACTAAAAATAAATAAAATGGCCGTATTTGGATGCTGTGGTTACATTGTGCATTATAGATTCTGCATTGAACAGGGGTTTGGGCTAGATGACCCCAAAGATCCCTCCCAACTCTATGATTTTATGATCCTCTGATTCTAGCCAGCTGATCCAAGGCCAAAATGGAAGAGGTGTATTTTGTGCTTATTTTGGAAGACCAGGAAAGAAGAGGAATTCTGGGTCTCAGTAAGGAGTTCATTCTACAACCCTCAGAGCAACAGAAATGAAAACCCTGCTCATTCCTGTGACAATCCCCACTTTGTGTTTCTTGGATTTCAGACCATAGTTTTAATTTAATATCTAACTATAGACATAAATCAAAGAGTACGTGTCCCAATAAAGGACTAATAGACTTTGCAGATTTTAATTTCAGTTATGAGAAATGCTTGCCTAACTTTCTGGTTTTGCATATTTCTGCTCCCACTTTGTTATCATTTGAATTAAATTAAGTTTTCAGGATTTCCAGTATATTAAAGTTTCTTCTCGGAAGCTGCCAATCAATATACATTTCCCACTACCAACTTCTGTCTACTAATTGATCAGCACAGCATAAGGGCACAATCCTATTGGGAGTTGTAGAACTTTTTTATGCCTAAAAATGCATAGGATTGTTCTTTAATAAAGAATCAGGCCCTGAACTGTCCTGATTTAGTAGCAGAATCCACCTCCCTATTGTGAATCATGACGTCTATGCCAAAAGCTCCCCAAAGCAGGCCCTGACTTACAAAAAAAAAGGAAGACACTGCAAAACTACATAGAGAGGGGCATGAACAACACATTCAAGGAATAGTGAGAAAGAGGAATTATCTTGAGGACTGACCGGTTGAAAAGAAGTTATGCTTTGGAGGAACAGCTAAGATGGGAAATTTGCTTGAATGAATGTGGAGAAAGGGGAGCTAATAATTCAATCAACTTTTCAGAAATGCTCCATGCCTTCCTCACACCAATGCATGTAGGGAAGGGCAAATCAGTGTATTTCTAATCTGTGTCAGTTAGACATGTATTCATTAATAAGTCCATTCCATCCAATTCCTGCATCATTCTGTTTTTGTTTTTTAAAAAACACACACATGAAAAATCACATTTATTTTCATTCAGCATTTCCCCTAACATATGCATTTTGTACACAATTTCCCCTAAAACTTGCATTTTTGTATGCAAAATTTCCTAATATAAGAATTTTTGTACACAACTTTCTCTAAGATATGCATTTCTGTATGCGATTTTGAGCTGAGAATTGCAGTGCAAAATTCAGGGAAGTATGCACCCTGATGGATAATTGTGTTCCAATCCGCATATTAGTCTGGGAAGTGTGAATTAGCTTGGCTTGCTTAAAAATGCAGATAAAATTCTGCTCCATCCCTAATTCTGGTCTGTGTCACTTTCACATGTCTTTGCCCATAAACCATCCCTCAATCTGCAATTTTTTTAAAAAAATCTGCACAAATATTTACATTTAATGCATATTTAAATGCTTAGTTTTATTTCCTCTTAAAAATTCACATTTTTACAATGTAAGTTGATATGTTTAAACTGCCAAAAACTGCATTGCAACATCTGGGTAAGTGCAAAATCTGGTGAATAGTTAAGTTGGGATTTGCACATTAGTCCAAGAGTTCTATTGGAATTCACAAATATCAAATTCTTCAAGCATCCCTACTGGCATCTTCATCTTGCATTGTTCTGGTATTTCCCAACATCAAAGCAATGAGGGAGGTTTGGAAGATGGAAGAAGGGAGAGGGCCTTCTTGGTGGTAACCCCCCAATTGTGGAAGAGTCTCCCCACTGTGCTCTGCCTGGTGCCAATAGTGTCATATTTTTGGTGCCAGGTTAGGACTTTCTTCTACTCCCAGATGTTTGATAACATATGATGGGGCATTATGTCAACTGTTTATCAGGTCTTGTTATCTTATGTTAACTGTTTTTAGCTGTTTAAATTGTTTTTAAATTTTGTATGTTAAAGATTGATATGTTTTTATTACGTTGTATTTTGGAATGTATTTTTTTGTGAACTGCCCAGAGAGCTTTGGCTATTGGGTGGCATTGAAATGAAATGAAATGAATGAGTATTCTCAATTCTCACAATTTTTCCTCATCATGTGCCAAATCACACCCTACAATCCCCCGCTCCCCCGGACACACACTCCAGTTCACTCCCAACTCAGACAAAGATAAATTGCAAGAAGTGGTATGTGCTCAAACATAAATATATGTGTAACATCTAGGGCAGCCTTCTTCAACCTGGTGCTCTCCAGATGTTTTAGACCACAACTCCCAGCATTCCTGATCATTGGCATAGTGGCTGGAGTGATGGGAACTGAAGTAGAAAACATCTGGAGGGCACCAGGTAGGGAAGGTTGATCCAGGTCAGGGATGCACAATTTCTAACCCTCCAGATGTTTTGGCCTACAACTCCCAACTTCCCTCACCATTGGCTATGCTGGCTATCCCTGACAGGAGTTGTAGGCCAAAACATCTGGAGCACCACAACTTGCCCATTCCTGATCTAGGGTTTAAATTAAACTTAAAAATTGAGAAGGATGTGTGAGTGCTTATGGGAGCAGATACTTTTAACATTGTCAGTATATTTATCCATAGAAGCTTATTGCTTGGGATAGAACAGAGAATGGGTATGTGTAAGAAATCACATTCACTGTTGAATGTGTTGATATGTTTTGAAACAAGAACTGAGAGGTGAAGGGTTAATTCAAAGGGGAGAAAAAAAACCTGTATCTTTAATTGTGGCTTGGATTATTATAGAATGTTACAGAGTTTAAATGGCAGGCTTGCAGACTGCCAAACAATGGTTAAATAATCATTTTGTAGCAGTGGTAAACAAAGAGCTGGCTATATATGTGATGGGAGGTTTCTGCTTCATATACTGATGGATGGAATCAAAAGGTGGTAAATTTCAACTGAATGAATTAGGAACATTCCAATGTTGTCTGTTGGTTCTTCATTTGGGAGGTATGTGGAATTCTATCCACTAAAGAACTGATTGGCTGGAGGGTTCTGGCTGGAGTGGGTATATAGAGAGGTCCAGCACTAGGAGAGTCAGTCAGAACTGAGATTAGGTAGGCAGGAGTTGGAACGAAGAAGAAGCAGTTGCCAGGAACGACTCAAGGAGTGGCTCAAATGAATGGTGGAAGAAGCCTGAAGAAATCATAACACCAGCTGAAGCTGAGGGAAGACTGCAAGGAGAGGCTGAGATCACTTGAGATGAGAGCTTGGAAGGTCTGCAAGGAAGAGAGAGAAACTCTTGAGGCAGCCTTCAAGGTAGAGCTGGGAAGAGTGTCAGCAGGAGGCAGTGAACCTCAGGTGACAGCAGTTCCTAGACCAGAAGGAAGATGGAAGAAGTCTTAAGAAAAGTATGTGCCTGAGTATACAGAAACCCTACCTGAAAGGAGGCAGTTGGCTAAAGTCCTCGCAGCCATTCAGTGAGTTCTGGGGTGAAGACTTATAGGGTAAGTAGCTAAAAAGATTGGTTAGGGAAAGGAACAACTGCCTTAATACAACCAGCTTTTTAAAGCTACAGTAACTTCTGCATGGTTTATAATTCCTCTAAAATAAATGGTAACTTGTTGAAAGCAATTTAATGTTAAGCTTTTAATCAGTATTGTATTTAATATAACATTTTTCTATAGTTATATATGTATAATTTTATATTTACTATCCCTTTGTTTCAATTATTGGAACCGCTGGACTGTTTTGTCCCATACCTAAATCAAGCAACTGGATGTGATAAAGAGTAACAAGGAAGCAAAAGAGTTCATATGATGGCAGTGGAAATGGAATAAGGAATAATTTCTGAGAGAGCCTCCACTTATGGAATGTTACTGGTCTTCAAAGAAGAGGTGTTCCACACGCATCAGTCACTGGTGGTGGGGATCCAGAAGTTGGTGTCTGGTACTGGGGCAACTCACATCATCACTGTTGCTCCCCACAAAACTTGGTGGTAACAGCAATGGGATACCCTACAGAACAGAAGGGATGCTGCTTGACAGGGTAGTATAGTAATTCCCCCAAGAGTGTTGTCCATCATTACCATATGCCTGTTTAAATATTGGCTAGACTCGAGAGAACTCTTCTTCAGCACTAAGTGGGGGATTAAGTCACCTGCACAGTTTGTTAGAAATTAAGCTTGTACACAAACAAACGTTCCATTGGCACAGAGTATGTGTGGATTATTTGGTACTACTTAATGTGCATTCATGGGGATAAATATTGGTTTTAAAATTGTTGGGAAAATAAAAGGGGGTAGGTTTTATTCCATTTATGGTCAAGGGCTGACTTCAGTATTGCCATGGAAACACAGCTAAGGGCTCTCCTTAGGCAGCAGCTGATTACAGTTTGAATGTTATTTGCATTCATGATTAAGTAGGAGTATAAAAGGACTAAGGTAAAGAATTAAAAAAGCAATAAGAGGATAAAAGACCTTTCAATCAATGCTCCTCAGCAGTTTTAATTAAATAAAAAGGAGAGATGCTAGAATTTCATGAAGTTTTATTTAATGGTTGGGTGATTGTCGCAACAGTATTAAAAATTTCATTGTCATGAGCCTGAACTCATGAGAGCAAGCGAACAGTCATGAGAGCAAGCGAACAGTCACAATCCCACTAGACAAAAAGAACAGGTAGATCATCTCTTTTTACCAGTCTCTTGGCCAACATATATTAATTATACTTCCAAGATTGAAATTCTAGCATAGCCAAGTTCCTTTATCATGACTACTCATGCACAGTATTGCCTGAATATTAAATTGCAAATATAGCCCCTATTATAGAAGGAATTTGATCTGTTGTATGTATAACTAAAGATGTATGAGAAATTCATTTCAGTTCATTTTTGATCAGGATTTACCCACTTTGTACCTTCTAGACCTAACACAGACTTGCATGCAATCTGTGGTTGAAGTCTGTACATTTCTGCGCTTACAATCTGATTCACAGATTGTCACCCCCAAATGTGTTAAACCACATGTGTACATTTGAAAAATGCACATGAAAAGATATTTACTTTTGAAAAATGGGAAGAAACATGCTTTAAGCAGTGGGAGAAGAATATGTATATTTCAAAGGTGCACACAACTGATAGGTACATTTGGAAAAATGCACAGAAAAATATGCACAAATCTTCATGAGAAAAAGCAAATATCTCAGTCTGATATAGACATGGGACAGAATGGCTTTGGGGTAGAATTTGAAGAACTTGGATGAACTCAAGTTTTGCTTGTGCACACATCCCTATGAAAATATGGTCTTTATCCAGTCCTCATTCTTCTTGACATCTCTGCTGCCTTTGATACAGTTGATCACTATCTCCTGCTTGATTCCCCTTATACTGGAAATAGCACCACTGAGATTCTCTTCAGGAACTGTCTCCCTATACACCAGGGGCACCAAGTTCTCCAGTGCCTGCTCATCAATGCAGACTGACTGAGAGGTGATGGAGCACTAGGCACCAGGCAAAGGACTACCCCTTGAAGGCTACCACCAACTCTTCAGGAAGCAGGCAGAGACTGGAAAGGATAGTCTGACTGTGCCAAGAGGGAGAAAAAGCAACAGTTGGGCTCCAGACCATGTTATAGCAAGTTTTCCAGTTGGCGTTATCCAAGGTTCCGCAATTCAAGCCTGAACCCTACTTGCTCCCTGACAGACTAAGTCACCCATAGGCATCGGTTGTTCCCCACTGGCTCCCACTCATGGTCAGGAGAAGAAAACCCTCGGTCCTAGCCAATTAGGAGGGTTGGTGTTACGGAAATTTGAATCAGTATCTCCCACCAGCCCCAAGTGAATAGTGCTACCATTAATTACAGTAATGCACATCTGAATGGGACTGTGCTTGTAGCTCCCAATCCAGAGACCGGAAGCACATCTAGTCCCAGAAGCTAGATGGAGTTCAACACCTGCATGCATAGTGTGTGCTGTGCAACCCAACAGGCAGGGGAGGCTGGTGACTCCTAGGTCAGTGGGGCTCCTTATCCATTGCAGCTTTTATTCTGAGTTTTATAGGAGCTACCCATGGTGGTGAAGCTATTTTGGGGATAGAGTTCAGCACCATGGATAGCTCCTATAAAGCTCAAACAGAAAGATGTGATGGATAAGCAGCCCCACTGACATAGGAGCCACCAGCCCCCCACGGCCAACAGGTAATCTGAGCGTGGTGAGCAGCATATGTGCATATGTGTTCACATGATGCTAGGTTGTTCAGGTCATTGTTTTTGGGTCCTATTCATATATTTAATAAATTCCATACTTCAGGTTGTGGTAACCACTTTCAAGTATAATTAAAATCTGAATTCTTGTCTCATTTCAAACCTATGGCAACACTAAAGGAGATAAAAGTTAGTTTTGAATGCTGTTGGGTTTGTATTCAGCTCAGGGCAACTGATGACAAAGAGCAGGGTTGGCAGAAAAGCCAATGGAACAAAACTGGAGTAGAAACAAAATGCAAAGAGATTTTTTTTACACCTTTTAAATACAATAAAACATTTTATCGACAGCTGTTACTGTTAGTCCTTAATTCTCCTTCAAACTGTCATATCTGCTTAATATATTTTTCAAAAATGAAAACCAGATGTTCCTGTCTTTTTTTTCCTAAGTACCAAATTGTAAATTGGGTGGGTTGCAAGGCTGTGTTAGTGCTGTACATTTTACGCTCTGGTGAACATGACATGCCTGTTTTTTTTCTACATCATCTTTCTCTATTTTGCTAGCTGTACATCCCATGAAGCTAGCCTTGTGGGAGAATGAGAACAGTTACCGTATGTGAAAAGACACCGGCGGCAAAGTAACTTAATATCAGCCACAACATTCCTTCAAATCATTGTACAATGATGCGATGTACAACCGATTCCCTCCAGATCTCCATGATAGGAAAGGCACACAATCCGTACTTTGCAAGTCTGTACTGCTAATGAGTTTCCTGAGGCACATGATCAGTCTAAGGCAGATGACCTCCCAGATTCAAGTCCAACTCTCACCACTAGAACTAGATCACACTGGCTCTGCACCCTGTAGTGCATATTTTTACAGTCCTGCTTGGGGGGAGGGGGGCATCCTTACACAGGCCTCTTCTTTGCCTTCAAATATATATATCATGCAGCAAGATGGATTTTGAGGGGAGCAAGCTATGCCTCACATCTTAAACTTTTCCAGAGACACTGATCCTATCATTTTTACTCAGAATTACCTAAGACAAAATCTGTCAATCAGATTTGCATTTAAGTAACTGTGTTTAGCACCAACATTGTATTTTTGTTTGTTTTTTTAAATTGTAGCTACTCAGTGCTGCTAAAAATACAAGTCTTTTCCCCATCTGAACAGGTAACAATTATGAGCATATACCTGGGCCACAAAAAGGAAAAGGGCAACCATGGTTACCAAGTTGCATGCCTTGAGAAATGGTCCAATAAAGTGAATCAGGCAGCACATTGGTCACAGAGCAGTTGGGCAACAAAGGATAGAAGGGAACTCTGGACACAAGGAGTCCAATGGAGAAAGTAAAATGGAGGGCACCTTGATGCAAGAATGAAGAGGCAGATGATGTTCTTTACTCTCTATTCAAGCTGGAATACTAAACTTTTCTGAACGTATACAGTACCTCTTAGCCAGGAGTAGGCAACCTGGTTCATGCCAGATGTTTTGAACTAAAATGCCCATCAGCTCCAGCCAACCTGACTAATGGTCAGGAATTATGGGAGTTATAGTCCAAAACATCTGGAAAGCACCAGGTTGTAGTCCATCCAAGCTTTTGGAGATCCGAAACTGCCATGGAGAAGGCAGGGTGCTTTTATGCAGAAGCAAGAGGATGGCTTCTTGAACTCCATCTGCAAATAGGGGGAAACTGTACCTGTATTCTCAGGTTGGGATATTGTTATCTGTGCAGCAGCTGAGACTTTTCTCAGCCTTGCTTCTTCCCTCCCTCAGACACGATGTAGCAATCATTAATCAGGGAATGGTTTATAGCCCCTTGGGAGATACAGTGCACAGTACCTTCTCACTGAATCCTGGGCAGTTCATGGAGAAAACCACCTTGACTGGTTGAAGCTGAGGCAAAAAGCTTATCAGCAATGGGAATGAACCAATTGCTCATACAGCATTTGTACATCTGCTTAAAAGATTGGGTTCCACCAGCCAAGAGACTGACCAAAATTCACACATTTCTTTATAAACCGGATGGCAAGCACTTGAGATTCTTTTTTCTTTTTAAATGGAATGTGGGAGAAAGTGAAACTGACAGATGTGTCCATCCCCAAGAGAGGACTTTGAACACTTAACTCTTAAAGGTCTGGGTTTGAATGCCTAGCTATTCAAGCATATTTGTAGTGCAGAATGAGGGTTGCCACCTATTTTTTTTCCCCTGGCAGGCTGTTTGTCTTTAACAGCTACAGGCAGGTACAACATGGTCTTCTCCATGCTTGGACTGAATGAGTGGACATATTGAATTTGTCTGCTGAAGATGGGTGAGAATTTCTTTTGGTCTGTTTTTGATACAAACTTACCAAAATTGGCAAATTTGTTCATAAAAGGGGCAGAAAAAACTTGAGCTTAAAAAAAATATGTATGTAGGAGAACACTTTCTGACAGAATCATCCATCTCTAGCTATATACATGTAGACAAGGTAGACAGAAAGGATTCACAAAGCAGCAAGTAAAGTTCCATGCCTGCCTCTCTCTCTGTCTCTTGAATTCATATTCCTCCTTTCTACCAACAGGCAGAAAACTCAGTCATTCATCTAAAACCATCTTATATAAAACAATCATAACTCAAATATCAAACTAATCACTACAGAAATGTACAAATCTCTGACATAAATATAACTGTATAAGACAAACAACTAGCGATGCCACAAAAAACTACCCTAACAACTGTAAGGTCCTGTCATCAGGCCAGCCCCATTACATATGCATAAGGCCGGACAAAGACACAGTTTTGCTTCTTAGGCTGCAATCCTATACACCAGTGTTCTCCAACCTTGGGTCCCCAGATGTTTTTGGCCTACAACTCCCAGCATGCCCCAGCCAGTGTAGCTGGCTGGGGCATGCTGGGAGTTGTAGGCCAAAAACATCTGGGGACCCAAGGTTGGAGAACACTGCTATACACACTTCCCTGGCAATCAGCCCTATTATACTGTATAGGAAGTACTTCTGTGTATTATTATTCATTTACAGTAATACCTTGGATTGCAAGTAACTTGGTCTGAGAGCGTTTTGCAAGACAAGCAAATTTTTAAAATAAATTTTGACTTGATAAACAAGCGACGTCTTGCAATACAAGTCATAGGGATGTAACCGCTCACCTTGAGCGGGCGTAGCGGGCCGAAATCGGCCCCGCTCACGCCCACCAGAGACTCGCTTTGATATAAGAGTGTTTTGGATTACAAGCACGGTTCCGGAACAAATTATGCTTGCAATCCAAGGTATTACTGTATTTGATTTGTACACCACCTTTCTACCAAGAAAAATGGCACTCAAGGTGGCTTCTTACGCATGTGTAGACATGCATAGGATTGCACTTACTGCTGCTTCCATAATACTAATGCAACCCCATGAGAGCAAGCCACTCTTTAAACATGGGCATGGAGGAATTTAGAAAAAACAGTTAATTGTGTTGCAGTGAAGCGCCTTCAGTTGGAGACTGACAGTAACCAGTCATGGTTTGTGTGCAGATCTCTCCATGTGTCCCATCCCCCCCCTTCCCTGAATTTATGCAATAAATTGTCTGCTTTTCTGGTGCAGGTAAGAATATTTTATTTTATTTTATTTATTATATTTATGCCCCACCTTTTTTCCTGCAAGGAACCCAAGGCGGCTTACATAATCCTCCTCCTCCTCCTCCTCCTCTCCATTTTATCCTCACAACAACCCTGTGAGGTAGGTTAGGCTGAGAGTCAGTGACTGGCCCAAAGTCACCCAGTGAGTTTCATGGCCGAGCGGGGACTAGAACCCAGATCTCCCGAGTCCCAGTCCAACACTCTCACCACTATGCCACACTAGCTCTATCCAATATACCATTGGATGGCTAGGAGGTGGGTAATGTGAATGGGCTAGATTAAAGAGGAAGGTTTATGATCAATGGCAGGGTACATGCTTTGTACGCAAAAGGTCCCAAGGTCAATCTAGGACTGTTTGCCTTGCTATGAACCTGCATGGGTATTAAGATCTACAGGAGCGGCCCTTTTGAGGGCTCCATTACCTGCTGAAGCCTGTTTGTCAGGAACACATGAAGGGGATGCCTCCTGTGTCACCCCCAAATTATGAACTGTGCTCCTTCAAGAACCACAGTTGGCCCCAACCAGTGTCAGCAGAAGAACACCATTGCTGCTTGAGGCAGAATTAATAGATTTCATAGATCATAGAGTTGGGAAGAACCTACAAGGCTATCAAGTCCAACCCCCTGCTCAATGCAGGAAACTAGAGGAGGGGTCTCCCATCCAAGTAATAACCAGGCCTGACCCTGCTTAGCTTTCCACACTCAGACAAGCTGAGCCAGCATAAGCAGAGCACATACATGCCACTGCCACCCTGCATTGCCACCAGTGTGCCCCCCATTGTTGCCACCATATTATTCTTGCACTGATTCTCATTAGGAAATGTATTTTAATCAAGGGAATGGCTGAATCTTAGTGGTAAAGCACATACTTTGGGTGTAAAAGATCCCAGATTCAATCACAGGTAGAGGTGGGGAAGACTGTCCTGTCTGAAACCCTGGGGAGTTGTTGCCAATCAGTGTAGATAATTATGAACAGGATGGACCAATGGTGGTCTGACCCAGGATAAGGTCGTTTCCTGTGTTCCTAATATTCGATTGTTCTGATAGGCAAGTTCTAATCAGATTAATCAGTCCTTGAGGTTATAACGGCAAGGATGGTGAAGAGCTGTAGTTCAGTGATAGAGCACATGCTTTGCATGCAGAAGGTCCCAGGTTTAACCCCTGTCATCTCCAAGTAGGCTGGGAAAGATCCCTGAGACCCCCAACAGCCACTGCCAGTTAATGTAGACAATACTCAGATGGATGGACCAATATACAAAGCTGTAGAAGGCAGCTTCCAATGCTCCTAGCTTGACCCAAATGTAGTTACACAGATTATCTTGCTCTTCTTCTTCTTCTTCTTCTTCTTCTTCTTCTTCTTCTTCTTCTTCTTCTTGAAGCAACTGTTTCATGTGCAAATCTTTTTCCAGGTCAGTAAAACAATATCTTGATTAGATTATTAACAAGTTCACTTAAATCAGTGGGGAATGACTGCAGTGCCCTTGACTCTCTCACAGACATGCCTGACCTGATCTAAAATCCCAGGGGGTAAGAACTTCCCCTTATAAAAGCAAAATGTGGATTTGAGCAAAAATTGAAGCAGAATGAAGTGCTCCCCTTTTACCATTAAATAGAAATGAAACAAACAAGCAAACAAACAACACTCCAACTTTTGATAGGAGTAGCTCAGAGACTTATGGAGGGAGCAATCCTATGGCCCCTAGACAGCATCCAAGGAGCCATAGGATTTTTCAGTTTCCCAGATCTGAGGTTGGAGATAGAGCTCCCTCGGAGCTAGGGATTGAAGCTCTGCCCCTGCTCCCCTGTCCCCTCACAGCTGGCATGGTAATAACCTCGGAGAGTGGTAAAAGGGGGTGTTTCAGGAGGTGGGGAGGGGAGAAGACTAGGAGGCCAGGATACAAGCTATCCTGAAGCTGCTCCAGCCCCCTTCCCTCCTCCTCCTCCAAGATGCTCCAGCTAGACAGGCAAAAAAGCCCGTCTAGTGAAAATGCACGGCAGGAGGACAGGGAGGCGAAGATTGCCTCTGCCGCCTGCTCCTCCCACTCTGCATTATCTTGTTCGGGGGGGGGGGTGGAAGTCTGGCGAACTCTCTGGGCTCAGCTACCTGAGCTCCGCTTGACCTACCTGCTTCCCTGGCTCGACTCGCTTTCTCTCAAGCTGAGACACTCACCGGACTGTGGCTCACGCTGGCTCAGCTTGTCTGAGCGTGGAAAGCTAAGCAGGGTCAGGCCTGGTTATTACTTGGATGGGAGACCCCTCCTCTAGTTTCCTGCATTGAGCACGGGGTTGGACTCGATAGCCTTGTAGGCTCCTTCCAACTCTATGATCTATGAAATCTATGAAATCTTTTACTTACAGGTTCCCTATGGCGGGAGTTGTAGGACTTGTTTCTGTCCTAAGCAGGCATAGGATTGCACCTCTACATAGGGATATGAGAATCAGCAACCCTTGGGCATGCTGAAGTTCTACGAATTGCATCTCAACAAAACTCATTCCAGGTTCCAACTTCAGTCTGTATCAGATTGCAATCTTTCATTTTTTTTCTTTTCACCTAAAAATCTGTACGTATTTTCGTAAATATTTTTTTCAAAAAGTATGCATGAATTGTGCACATCTTTGAAATGTATGTATTATTCTCCTATTTATTAAAGCATATTTGTGTGTGCTTGTCAAAAGTACACATTTTTTCATGCACACTTTTCAAATGTACGGATGCAATCTTGGCAAATCACCTTGCAAGCTCGAAAATGTATGGACTTTGACTACGGATTGTGTCCGAGTTTGTGTTCAATCCAGAAGATGTAAACTGGATAAATCCTGATCAAAATTGAACTGAAACAAATTTCTCATACATCCCTACGTAAGGCTCGCTCCCACTCCTACTCCAGTCTTATTTTCAATTATTTTCACAGCCTTCTCTATTTTCACTTGCTGCTATTTTAACTACAAAAGAAACATTTCGTTAAAAGGTCAGTAGTTTATTCTCAAAGCAACAATGTGGAAATAATAAGGCAAAAGGTGCAATCCACACTGTAGTCTAGAAGCCAGGCAAATTAGCCTCCACTAACCATTAATGGAAAGTAAGGAAGGCAGATGCATACACAATCAATTATGGGTGAAATGAAATGCCACCCACAATTCACAATCTTATTCACAGATGGTAAAAGAGGGTGGGGGTATTTTAGCTATTTTTGTGGGGTGGGGTGAGTTTTAAAGGAGGGAGCATGACACTCACTTGTGCGCCTCCTTTGTAGTCTCCCCAGAATGCTCCAGAATGACACTACATCACAACATAGCATAATTCTGGGGCATTTGGGGGAAACTAAAATGGTGGCCACTAAACAGGAGAAGCTGGGGGACATGCTGGTAAGTCTTGCCCCTCCACTCTCAAATTTCTCCATCCGTGAAGTGGGAAAAATGGGATGAGGAGGTTCTGCTTCCATTTTGCCTGCAATCTCCCATTTCTTCCAAAACGTTTGAAAACTTTCATCCCAGCCTTACAATAGGCTCCTCAGAACCTGCCTGATGCTTTGGGTAGCTATAGATGAATCTCAGCCTGGAAAGTGTGGAGAAGCTGGACGCTTGCCTAAAGTGCAGTAGATAATGGTCTGCTCACCATAAAAAGAAGGCAAGTTTCCCAATATTTATATTAGGTCTGAACACTGCAGAGGCTTCATATAAAAAGGGCTAATGTTGCACACCCGTACTAGGGATGTGCACAGAGCTTGATAGTGGGGTGGAAGCTTGTCAAACTCTCCGGTCTCAACCCCCCCGAGCTCTGCTTGACCTACCTTTCCACGGCTTGACTTGCATTCTCACGAGCCACGCCGGGGAAAGTGACTTCCGGGTTCCCCAGTTCTATGTCATGTATATAGAAAATGGTGTAAGATATGCTGTTTACATAGAGTATAGCGTAGTATACATTTAAAATGGCCACATTTATGCAAATTGCAGCAGTTTTTTACATATACTATGCTCTACGTAGAGCGTAGTACCTCCCTCATGAAGGCTCCTCCTCCCTCAGCTGTCACCACCAGCAGCCATTCCAGTGGGCTGTGCAGAGTGAGATAAGAGGGAGTGCAGGGCCATTCCACCAGCCCTGGCAGAATAATTAATTCCCCCCCTCTTCCCTCCCCATTCCTTTTTCCTTGTGTGTCATGTCTTTTTAGATTGTAAGCCTGCAGGCAGGGACTGTCTTGTTTAATTGATGATATGTAAGCTGCTCTGGGAGGCTTTTTGTCTGAGGAGGAGCATAAAAGTATTTCAAATAAATAAGGCTCTGACCAAGTGACTACATGCCTGCCTGCTCAGTCTACTGTTCATGTGCTAACTATTGACGGCCAACTTCAAGATCCGTGCACTCCTGACTTCTTCTGGTTCTTCTCTATCTTTAAAGTTGGTCAACCCTTCAAATAGAGGACTGCCCTCTGCAAGTAGGACACATGGCCACCCTACACACATAGATTTCATGGTAGCTCGCCAAGCTTGTTCCGAGACTCAAGATATGAGTTTCCTAGTTCCCTGGACCCATTGACATTCAGCTCAGTTCCAGCTGTTGGTGCCAATCCAGGTTTTGGTGTCTTGTAGGGCCCATTCTTTAAAATCTTCAGAAGAGTCCCTGCTTAGTTCTATTGCTGAAGTTACATGTGTGAGGAGACTTAGCAGGGCTTTCTCAGTTGTGTCCCCAGCATGACCAAATTCCCTCTCCAGAGCTCTGTCACTATATTGTAGGCTTTAAGAGAATACAAGACCTTTTGGAGTTGGCAACTTATTTTGTACAGTAATACCTTGGATTGCAAGTAACTTGGTTTGAGAGCATTTTGCAAGACAAGCAAATTTTTAAATATTTATTTTAAAAAATTTGACTTGATATACAAGCGATGTCTTGCAATACAAGTACTGTAGTACAGCTTAAATTAAAAATCTCTGTACAAATTTTTTTTGGGGGGATTTCGTTTTGATATAAGAGTGTTTTGGATTACAAACACGTTTCCGGAACAAATTATGCTCTCAATCCAAGGCATGACTGTATGTGGTGTTTTTAAACAGCAAAAAGCATTTTTAAAGTGCATTTCCATGACAGGATAACATATTACAATATATTATTTATTCTGATACCCTATCAATTGTTGTATTATCAGTGATGCAACAGAAAAATTCACCAGAATATTCAAGATGAGACCGCCCCCCCTATCTACACACACACACACACACACACACACACTGCTGCTAAGGATCCAAAATCGGTTTGAGAATTAGCTCAATTCTTCTTAAAAGCCTAGAAGAATTTAAGAAACAACAACCCCAAGAAATATTTTTTATTGAATGGACTCTACAGAAAGAGTCACGGGGAATAGTTTTATGAGAGGCTGTCAGTCAAGATACAGCCTAGGGGAATTTCCTACCTCTGGGTTGTAAAATGGGGAAATTACGGTACCTCTTCTGTAGTAAAGCTCTAGTTCAGTGATATTGCTGATTTTTCACCTGTATTCAGCTACACACTTGTCATTTACACCCCCTAATCTCTAGTCAGGAAAGTAACATCAAGCAAAATTGTGATTGCTATACACATTCTTTTACATAAAAATGAATAAACCTGCAAGAATAAAGAACTACATTAAGAACTCTTTGGAAATGGTCTCTTGCTATAAAAAATGTCTGGACAAATGCTATAAAAATATATGTATAGTTATGCATGATAAATACTTGCCATGACATTCTTACTGACGAACCCTGCTATATTTTACAAGATTTCCAGTACACTAATTTGCATCTCTTTTATATGTCCTCTTCCTAGATGCAAATGCTTCTATGGCCTAACATGAAGCAGATCACCATACAAAGACATCGTTCCATATTTATGAGAAAGTGGTGCTGGTCGTGTACCTTGCAAGGTTGCTAACAGCAAAACAGCACAATAATTTATTCATTAAATCCCTAGTGTACATTCCAGAATTACACTGATTAAATTTTATCTGCTAGCACTCACTAGACTAATGGCTTGTAAACTTCACATCTAGCTACCCTTGCTGGATACTGTGCTAACCATCCACCCCCTGGAATGACTCATTCTCTCTACAAAGATTTGTGAACCCAGCAGCAATGCACCAAATGGTCTGTCTAACTACTGCTAAGAGGGACATAACATAAACATGGCTTCTTAGCCTGCTCTGCTTCTTATTTATCTTGTTTTGGATCCAGATTTACTCATATTTAGAGTAGGCCCAATGGAATGAATGGGGCTTCAGTTAGTCATAACTAGTGATGGGCAAGTGTACCCCAAATTAGTGTGCAATCTTATGCGTGTTTAGACAGAAAAAAGTCCTACAACACCCAGCATGCTGGCTGGGGCATGCTGGGAGTTGTAGGGATTTTTTCTGTCTAAACATGCATAGGTTTATGCCTTTAATTTGTTATTTCTTCGGAAAGTAATGGATTAATCTGTGCAATCTTGAATGAGAGTTCTTTAATTTGAGATGTCGTTCTGTGCATACAAGTTTTGCACATGCACAATGTCAAACTGCATCTTAGGACTTGATGGATCTTTGATCAGATTCTTTAAGGCAATTCTTATGTGGTAAATATACTTGTGGGTTGCATTTCCAAGGGTCTGCTCCCACTTGGGTAGGGCTGTCTGAGGAGTTTGATCTTTGCACATTCCGATATGAAGTGACTTCATCTGCACATCCTGGACTAATGTGCAGATCAGAACGAAAATACCAAAATATATTTAGAAATGCATATTTTGAAAGAAAATACGTTTAGAAACATGTATTTGGAGGGAATGCATGTTTAAAAACATATATTTCCATGCACATTTAAATGTTCCTTTTCCTGCACACACACATGCATGCACACAGACACACACACACACACACACACACACACACACACACACGCATATATATATATATATAATATAATTGCAAATGAATGCAGAAATGGGCCAGAACAGAGTTATGGGAGAACACATGTGAAAGTGGCATGAACTAGAAATAGACTGATTTGCCCTCCTAAAAGCTGAGTAGTTTCTAAGAGTCAACTGACAAACTGAGAAAAGCAGAAGGGCTCCGATGAACAAAGGGGGAAAGAGCTCACTGTAGACATGGATCTCTTTTGAATTTGGATGTGTGATTCCAAAACTCTCTCTCTTTCTCTGCATGTGTGTGTTCCAAGAAGTGGAGAAGGGCATAGCTCAGTGGTAGAGCACCTGCGTTGCAGGCAGAAGGTCCCAAGTTCAATCCCTGGCATCTCCAGATAGGGTTGGAGAACTCCTGCCTGAAACCCTGGAGAGTCATTGCTGCCAGTCAGTGTTGACAATACTGGGTTAGATGGACCAATGGTCTGCCTAGTGCCTCAGTATAAGGCAGCTTCCTACGTTCCTAATTGGATGGCATATGAAATCACTATACTTCATTTACCAAAAAGGAAGAAGAGAATATTTAAAAATTGACATAATTTCCTTTCTGAAGACACTCTGTGTCGTAAAACACTAATGCTACTGCACATACAGGGCTAAACGCTTTACTCATTGTGTGTTTGATTTACAGCTGGAAAATGTTGTGCAGATTCCTCCAGCTGCGCCTCCTGAGCCGGCTGCAATGCACAGCAATCTGTCTGAGAGCAGCTGTTAGTTCACATGTACTTTTTATTTGCATTGGTGTGAAATAGCAGCTTGCGATATGAATTAAACATGTTTCCTCTTTGCCCTATCCTGCCAGGAGGATGCATCTCACTGATTTACTTCCAAGGGAGCCAGGATAGTTTTATTTTGTTTCTAAATAAGTTTCCGTAATTCATTTCCTCCACCCCCCTAATATTTGCCCATCACATATTTCAAGGTGCTAAGCAGCCTTTCCCCCCTACAGGCAATAATACCATTGTAGCATTTGTCAGGATTTGCTCCTTTAATGGAAGCACAGCTCCAAACCGGGACTCACTAGCAGCAGACTTATAGAAATGAATGTTGCTAAAAGTGATATTTAAAATACCTATGAAGCTGCATGAAAAGTAATATAAGAGATGCTGCCCTTGGCCAGTTAAATGGTCAACAATAATGATTCACTTCAAACAGAGAGCCGAGAGCAGCAAATAAATTGGAAATGAAATGCATGCAGCTGTTCCTCTGGTATGACTGAACTTTAAAAAAAAGTAAGTGATGTGAAAAGTGATCAAATGACTGAGGATAAGGAAAGCCCTGGGTTGCAGGATATTGGTGAACTGTCACTGCTAATGCAACAATTCGATCCACAGTAGCATTGCCTTGACTTCAGTATATTGTTTGGTAAGCATCAAAGCTGAGGGTCAGCTTCTGATTTGAGGGGGCCCTCAGCAAAGTTCCTTCTGGTGGTCCCCCTCCTACATCAGAGAGGCCCTGATGTTTTGGGTTTACTTGGCAGTGACAGCATTGAGTGGCCGCAGCACTCTGATGGAGCCAACATTTCCCATGATGCACCAGATACACCAGGGCATTGTGAGAAATGAAAATGGTGGCAACACTGGACCTAGCCACCTTGTAGGATCAGCAGTGGGCCCTTGGCATCTCCTCGAGGATGCTGGGCCTGCCAAAGGTCAAAGGAAGCTAGGGTGACCACTTACACTTGTCAGGATTCAACCCAAACTGGATTGAATCACTACAACATCCTTCCCATTCTACATACAGAAGCCAAACATGACTGACATTTGAATCTTATTTCAACCCTGGCGCAGGACAGCTTCCTCCACTGCACCAGAGGGTAGCAAGCTAGCTTAGGGGATCTCAGGGCAGGCTATTTAATGCACACAGCTCTGTCCGCCAAACACAGAGGGGCAGCTGAGGCCTCAGGAGGAATGGCCAGGGGCAATACTACCATTGCCTCCCCCAAGCAGCATCCGCCACCTGAGGCAGCTGCTATCACTCTTTCTAATAGTAGAGCAGGCCCTTGCCACTCAAGTTAAACCATCTTCCCCTAACGAGTGGTCACCATCAAAGCATCAAATGTATTGGGTAGGTCGGCTCTTGGAAATTCTTCAGTATATTCATTCATTCATTCATTCATTCGATTTATGCCCCACCTTTCCACCCAAAAATAAATAAGTAAATGTCACTCAAAGTGGCTAACCATAATAACTAATTTTAAAAATGAACACTTGGCTAAAACAAACATTGTGTCTCCTCCCATATATACCTGCCCAGAAACTAAGAAGATCTTCAGAGGCCCTCCTCCAGCCGGCTATCCCCACCAATACCCTCCCCAGAGAGGCTCACCTGGTGCCTACGCCATGGTCTTTTTATTCTCATAGGCCTTTTAGTTCTTCAGTTTTTGTTGTTCTAAATCTGTTAGGGCGCAATCCTATCATGATGACCATATGCCTCCAAAGTCGGAGGCTCATGATCATGCAGAGCGGGAGGAGGAGCAGTGGCAATCTTCACCTCCCTGTCCTCCCCCCGCCCCTGCATATTTTGCTAGACAGGCTTTTTTTTTGTGCCAGCTGCAGCTCCAAGGTTGGAAGGCTGACCTCAGAGCTGGAGGTTTCTGAGCGGGGCGGATGGGCGGAGAGAGGCTCCACCAGCACATGATGTATCCTGGCAGCACTTCAGCCTCTTTTCCTCATACTCCAGGGCAAAAGATTTAGGCCGCTGAAGTCTTTTGCAGGGTGGGAGAAGTGTGGAGGCAACCTTCACCTCCGTGCTCCTCCTGCACCCTCCATAGAATGCCCATAATCCTCCGAGTTGGGAGGGTTACGGCCAGCCTCATTGGATTGCACTGTAAATAAATACAAATAAATAACTAATAAGATGCAGTCAAATTGCTCCTGCATGCAAGGGTCTGTGGCTGTAGGTCTGCGTATCTAATTCAGAAGGGTAACCAGGGTAACCTTCCAGATTCTCTTTTAAAAATCAAACAAACAATATAATGCCGAGAAAGGAAAGGAAAGGAATTTCATGATATGAATTCTCTGGGAATAAACATGTCTGAACCATAAAATGGTGTGTGTTGTGTGTGTTCAGTGAGATACCGAAGGGAGAATGGAAGTGTAAGTAAATACATTTATTTACAATACGCTTAAAACTTTTCATGGAAATCTGGATTTTTCACCTTGTCACATGGACACATTTTCATTGATAGATCATTGCATGGTGTCCAATAATCCTGTTAGAGAATAAATCTGCAAGGATTTACTTCACCGAATGCAGCAGGGTTTCAAAATTCACAGTGAATTTTCGCCACACATGTGGCTGCATGCTACAGTAAGAACATTTTCTGTGGCACTGCTTTAGCAATGAATAATGCCACCAATGTTTGGGCTTTGTCCATACGTGTTACCAAGATCATTGGTAACATACACATCACTAAAATGCTGTCACTGTCATAACCTGGGGATAGAAGGAAAGGGAAGTAGCAGGCAAGTGAGGAGCAAAGAAAAATGTGTCTGGCTTCATATGCTGTTTCATGGAGGAAAAGGATACTTGCCAGTTTAATACCATCGTAGGGATGTGCTGACGCTGGGAAGTCTGACTCATTTGAACTCGACGGACTTCCTGCCCACTTCCAATCCAATGATTAGAAGCAGGCTGGGTCAGGGTTTTTTCCCGTGGACTTCCATCTCTAAGACCAGCCATGGTTTGCACATTTAAAAAAAAAAAAAACCTGCTAAGGAAATTTGCGCAAACTTTATGCAAATTGCATATATCATGGTATTTTGCACATTTTGCACAAATCAGCACTCAAAAAGCACATGGATCTAGTATGATTTGAATAAAATCTGATTTATGCAAATTGCGGTAGATCCACATGCTTTTTGGGTGCAATTTGCACAAAATATGCAAAATACCATGATTTATGCAATTTGCGTAAAGTTACACAAATTGTGTAAAGTTTTGCAAATTGCACCAATTGTGCAAATTTCCTCAGTGTTGTTTTTTTTTTAAAAAAAATATGCAAACCATGGCCCATTTTAGAGATGGAAGTCTGCGAGCTGGCTCAACTTGCATCACAGCGAGCGAGTCAGCCCCAGTGCAGGGCTGGGAAAACGGGATCTGGGGGTGGGGGAATTGTGAAAATCCATCATATTTTCACCCCCTATTGGATTTCTCACACATCCGTGATTGTGCCCAGACACAGAAATAAAGCAGCAGAGATGTGGGTTTAAAACTATGCCTGCAACACACACAAGTTACAACTACAATTTATAAAGGAGATCTGCATGGTGTAAGCTGTGTGCAAGCTTATGTATTCGGATGAGAGTCACCTGGCCATGAGATAACTATTGGTGCAATGTCTGACCCTGACCTCAGACCCCACCTCTAGGGGTGCCCATCTGAATCCCATCCCCTTGTGTCCCACAATTGAGTGTGTGATTCATTCAGGGTCCAAAAGGGCCGGAATTCCACAACCATAGGTGGAATACCTTTTTGCCTTAAAGGCGCCTCCGGCTGCTCACCAACGCTGAATCCCTAAGTGCCCTACCTGTCAATCTTGTTTTGACCAGTCCTACACTTTGAGTGGTCACAACACTAATTGTGACCACTCAAAGCCAATTTTATCCCTAGTGTTCCAGTACAGAATAGGCAAAAGCCCCAAGCCCCATAGGCCAACCTGGAGACTTGAGAAAAAAATCCTACTTGGCCCAACAGCAACCAGCAATGCCTGTACTGCTACTCCTCTAGGGAGGGAGGATGAGTGCTGGCAAAATAGCAAATGCAATGGTTTCCAGGTGGGGCCAGCTTATAAAGCCTCTGACACACACACACACACACACACACACACACACACACAGCATCAACAGTAAACATGTGTACATAATGCCTACATCACTTCCATGCTTGTCTCACTGTTCAGTATCAAATATATGCCTGCACATATACATTGGAGGCTGGTGACTCCTATTTCGGTGGGGCTCCTAATTCATTGCAGCTTTTATTCTGAGCTTTATAGGAGCTATCCATGATGCTCCATGATGGTGAACCTATTTTGGGGATGGAGTTCAGCACCATGGACAGCTCCTATAAAGCTCCAACTATGACCTGCAATGGATTAGGAGCCCCACCAAAGCAGGAGTCACCAGCCTCCCCTGAGGCATATAGGTAGTCCATTGGTCCCACTTTCTTTATCCTGTTTCTAACCACAAACCTAATTTGTATTTGTGTGGGTAATGACTCTCTATTTCCCATGTTTCATTGAGGTTGTAGTGTTGCATATGCCCCAGTTCAGAAGTTCATATATTTCATAGATCATAGAGTTGGAAGGGGCCTACAAGGCTATCGAGTCCAAACCCCTGCTCAATGCAGGAAACTAGAGGAGGGGTCTCCCATCCAAGTAGTAACCAGGCCTGAGCCTGCTTAGCTTTCCAGTTCAGACAAGCTGAGCCAGCGTAAGCCTCTTTCAGAATATGTTACCAGTATGTAAGCAACCCTGGGTTACCTTTTTAACTACACATATTTAAATCCCTCAACAACAAGATGCTATCTTAGAGTAAGATTACTTTTTTCATATAAGATATAAGACATACAGAGTTTTCTATTTCTAGAAATCACTCCCTCAGAAAAGATTTGTCTTTTCTTTTTTACTATAAAAAATATCAGTAAACAATACTGAATGCAAAGCTTTTACATGCATATATTCAGACACATGATATAGTCAACACATCATCTTAAGTCAAGGCTTCTAAGCAGAGAAAAACGAATATCAGCATCAATGATAATTGATATCAAGTTTACCAGGCTGGTCTACAGGAAATAAGTTGAGGGTAGCTTATCCAGAAGGATGTCTCTCATTGGTGTATGTTTAAAATTTTCTTTATATACTCTTCAGAGGCTATAAAATATGTCTAGTTCATTTTCACTTCATGCATTTACGTCCCATTAAGCTACATTCCTAAGGATACATTTCTGTTCTTAAATCGCTTATGTCTAAACAATATCACTGAAATTTAACCCTTTTATCAAGATAGATGATCATAATAGCATACATATAAAAATATTCCCACAACATGTTACAAGTGTGTTTGTGACATAAGAATTATTTATTTAACTCCATCCTGTCTTGTGAGTATGTATGCTCAAAACACACAGAATCACGATCTGAGAAGACCCTCCTATTACCTTATCTGATACATTCCTGTATCAGATAAGGTAATATCTGATGGCTTTTTTAGGCTATTTAAGATTCTGTGAGGGTTATGTCAGTATACATCTAATATGGGCACTGACCCCATGGTGCCCCAAGTGACACCTCTTGTTTGGATCCCTTTCTTATTAGGTAAAGAGAACCAATGAGCCAATCATCAATTACTAATTGCCTGACACTTCTGTCTCCCATCTGGGAAGTCCAGAAATAGTGAAAAATTGGTGCTTTTATCAAACGCGTACAATTGTTACATGCATGATATGGTCATTTGGCTGTGCATGCACATACATCTGCAATATCACATGTTTCCATCTCTGAAAATGATCGCTGTGTATTAGTCCACAAATGGAGTGACGGCAATGCTTTCATGAAAAAGCATACAATTGTTACATGAGTCATTGTGTGCTATACCATGCTCAAACAAAAACATTATTTATTTCAATTGGCTGCACATGCACAGACACAAACATATGCAACACCACACACAAGATTATCTGAAAATGATAACTAATTAGTATTAATGGTGTAAATTAAGTGCTTTTACAGAAGCATGCACAATTGTTATATGAGTCACTGTGTTAGAGCATGCTCAAACAGCTGCCCATGCTCACACATGTGCAATATCATATGCTGCCTCCATATCTAAAAATGATCACCATTTATTAGTCTACAGAGGGTGTAAATATGGTGTTTTTCTGGAAAAGTGTACAATTGGTCAGCTATGACGCTGCTCTATGGCTTCTTCTTACCTCATGAAGTAAGACTTTAGAAAAGCGAGATTGAGCCAGACACAGAGTACACCTGGCTCTTGCCTCCATGATCTTGCTCCCAACACAGACGCAACAGCAGAACTGGAGGGACTAAGTCCTGATGGCCAGCAGAGGTGGTGTTAGTTAGGGGGTGGCCCACTAGGGCTAGAGCCCCGAATCCCTGGGAGGCCACCTGCCCCACCACCCTGCTGTCCATGGGCACTTGCTGAAATAAAGGTACAGGGGCCCTGATGATTTATGTTGCATCTGTTCCCCCTGGATTAGCTGGATTACTGCTCGCATGAGCTTCACCTCCTGCTCCCCACCCCTCTGAATCTTTCTGCCTGAGGTTCCCCCCCCTGAAATCAAATGCCCTCCTCTCTCCTGTCCGTACATCCCTTTTTACAAATAGGGGGTGTCCTTAGGAGGCAAGGTCCTTTAAAGACCAACACACAGAGAGACTTAAGAGCATTTGTAAATTAGCATATGCAAATTTGTGCTTTTTTATTTTATCCTGTGGTCCTGAGGCTCAGATCTTTTCAGTACCTAGCAGTCCTAGCACCACCCCTGATGGCCAGTGACTAGCAGTTAATATTTGAATTGTCCCCGTCTGTCCATTTCCTGGCCTTGTATCATTTGAGAAATGTTACCTTAGTTCTGCATTTCCCACACTGCTAATTGACAAGCAGCCCCTTTAATTCCAGGACACATTCTAATTCGGATCTTAATGACCTCCATGAACAATGTTTGATTTCTTCTTTACAGCTGCACTTGGATTTAGGGGGAAAGGTATAAATTCCTCTACATAAACAGCAGTGTATTTTAAGAGCTAGATAGTTTTCTTCATCCCTGAGGCAAGCTATACAATGTGAAATGGAGGAAGAAAGGAGGAAAGGAGGGGGGGGGGGAACCCTACACAGTTGCAAAGGGGGGGGAGGGAAGCTAACCAGAAGCAAGAGATGATATATAAATATTCGCATGTAAACAACATCTCCCAGTGTAGCCTCCAGAGAATGGCAGTGCCATTCATTTCCAAATTTCTTGGCATTCGGCAATTCTTATTCCAATAAGGCAGAGCTGCCTCAGGAACATTAATCATGCTCTGAGTAAAATCTTCTCTGCTATTAGGTATGCGCTGACTTCCACATTAAATGTTCCACAGGCTAGCCTAAAGCTTTGGGTGAGCAGGTTGCTCTGATTACTTGATCTCAGCAAGCTTCATTATGGATGCACATTTGGGGAGGTGTTCTTAGCAGTACTCTGTAAACTCCCGACTCCCACATGAGATGCCATCCTTCAAGTTAAGTAAGGCCTCCTCTTAAGATGGTTTCATTTTTGTGCTTAGCTGTTGATTAATGATGGGGAAAGTGTATCGGAAAGTGTTTTCAGTTGCCCAAAATGGTAAAACTTGATTGCTTTCCCCCTTCAGTTGAAGAATATGAACGGGTGGAGTAGGTGGAGATGTAAAAGTTCCCAAGCATAACAGATATTACCCTGCTTGGATTAACTAACCTGTACAAACATTTTAATAGGAAGATTATTTCTCTGTATGTAGGCAATGATTATGCAGTCACTAGTTATGGAAATCTCAGGGTACATAAAATCTTTTTTTTTTTTTAATATTATTGTTGTCTCCTCCTCCTCGTTCTCCTCCTCCTCTTCCTCCCAGAGATTGGACTTCATCATGACTAGACTGTTTGTCTAGCCATGACAAGTATTCTTGGAAAATATAATGTGGTGGTTTTCGGTTGCCTTCCACATCGTAGTGCTATGACTGATTACGATGGCTACCATCTCACCCACAGTTTTCCACACCAAAGCCCTACCAGCATTCCTTGTCTCCAATTGGTGCTGACACTACTGCTGCCAAAGGTCAGGTGGAATTTAGAGGCAATTTAATTCCTCAAAACCTGCAAGCCTCCTGGTCAAGCTCCTCTGCTCGAAGCCATTGGCTTTCCCAAAGGTTGGGTTATTTACCACCGCCCAATACTCGGCGTACCTGAGGTATGTGGTGGCACTACTCACCAAAGTCAGCCCATAGGCCAACCCCCCCCCCCCCCATCATCATCATCATCATCATCATCAGCATCAGCATCATCATCATCATCATCCCAAGGAATTTAAACTAGTGTAATCTCTGTGATTTGCCCTGCAATTTTGTTGAGCTAATTTCTATATTCATCTGGCTTTTGAAGAATGAATAGATGAGCTTCCTTCATTGCCTTTCCTTTGAATTTGCTGAAGGAGTAACTTCCAGAAAACAAATATCTCACTCTTACGGGCTTTACTACAGCAGCAAAACTAAATGCAATGGTTCTGTACAGTCTGATAAAAAAGACTGAGTAATATCTTCTAGAATGTTGCCATTTGCCAAAAGTCTGGGCATCTCTCAGAAGGATTGTGTTGTTGCTAAGGGAGGCACAAATTCCTCCCTGGCTTCCCCAGTCTACTTTTCCAGTGCATGTTGACTAAACTTGCTATTAAATCCTATATTCTAATAGCAAACCCATTCTCCAAGTGCCAATCCTTATGTCGCCAAAATGCACCATCTGTACACAACAGGGAAGTATCAACAGGCTTGGGGGAACAGTCAGTTTTGCAGAAGTACAAAAGTAACTTTTAGGGGGGAAATCCAAAGGGAGAAGGGAACCCCAAAACAGACCAATGAAAATTGAGCCGACAGTTGGAGAGGAAAAAATTGAAAACTGGATGGAGGAATGCTGTTGAGTATCCTGGGAGGCTCGCTGGGTCAGGCCTGGGGTGGGGGTGTTTAAGAAAAGGGAAAATGCCTCCATTGGAGTCAATTCCACAGGGGGTGGAATTTCAGGACAAAAATGGGTGCATGGGAACTTAACCGCCCCTCCTGGAGTGCCATGGTTCTAATCCAAATCAGGGCCATGCATGCTTACTTTGGAGTAAATAATCCACTCATCCATAGCTGAGCTATGCATGATGACAAGAACACTGAGTTGGACCCTGACACATCTTTTCTTTTTCTCTGTTGGCCCTCTGACTTGGTATAAGAAATAGTCCCTGTAGCTAAACTGCCTAGTTTTGCTTATCTTTCTAAACGATGGGGGTCCATACACCTATTTATTTAATTAATTAGACAGGCTCACAAGGACAAAGACTGAGATGCACTTGAAGCCAAGAAATTAAATGGCATGCATGCAGTATTGGGGTGAGCAGTGGGTGGAGGTGGGGAGAAGCAAGCAGGCAATACTTATATTTCAGAGGGCATATTTTCTTTTCAGTAAAAGGAGTGGAAAATATTTCACTGAACACAACACAAAATCATTCCAAATCTGCTTGTGGAAAATGAATAGTGACATGCTAAATGTGATTGTATTTACTTTCTTTTTTTGCTTTGAAGGTTTTTTCAGATGGCAGAGTCCAGAAAGAAGGCTAAAGCACAATGTGAAAATCAAGTCCTTTTGAATTACTGTCCTCAAAATGCTGAATTTGACAGAGGAAGATTAATCATCCTTGTGTGGACTGTTTTGCATTGAAGGTTACCTGGCTGTGAGCCGAAGGAGGCATTCCAACAAAGATTGGACATCTTGACCCCTGGGTCAATGTCCCAACAAAGCCTCAGTCTTAATGACTGCTCGCTGGAGCTGCTCACCAGTACAAGACTGGAGCTTTCCTCTGTGAGAAGGTCAAAAATCCACCAGCCTTCCTCAACCTGGTGCCCTCCAGATGTGTTGGACTGCAATTCCCACCATCCCCAGCCAGTATGGCCATTGGTTGGGGACAGCCAAAGTACACATTATATGCTGCTCACTGTGTTGTTTTAGGTTTGTTTGTTTGTGTTTGTTTGTTTGAAATTAAAGTAAGTAGGGCACTGATCCAGATCACAACCACTGCATGCAAGGGAGGGGAGGTGTAATCCTTCCCTCTCCAGCTACTTTCTCCTGCATCCGTCCACTTGCATGGCAGTTAATGGGAGGGGGAGGGCTCAATTGGCACCAAAACAAAAACAACGCTATGTTATTATGCCTCACCCTGTGAAGTGAGACGTCTAACACCGGTATACCAGCATGCTGCCACCACTTGAGGTATATCTCTTCCATTACCCTGTACCCTCAAGAATACCAGGGCAACTATGTTGCTTGCTGCTGTATAAATTGTCAGCTCCAGTTCACATGGGCATTGACCTCCACTAAGCCACACTTGATAAATAACAATGTGTTTCTTTTCTTATTAAGTCACAGGAACAGTTCATGTTTTTTCCAAAACCAAGTAAAATGATAAAACCAGCACACACACACACACACAAATATCTAACTCCTTTTTCCCTCAGCTTCCCAGCTCACCTCCCTTAACTGCTCTTGGAACTCCAACAGTCATAACTGCCCTCAGAACCCTACGGACCAATCCTGACTCAGCAAAGAAGCCCAATTTTTTGGCTGATGCATTTCCTCTTTTTCGGGCATTCGTAAGGCCACCCTAACTGCATACAGAAACAGGATAATGACAGAAGCGCACTTTAAAAGCCAGACAAGAAGATACAGAAGGAAGTAACCAGCTGTGTACAATATAGCAATGTTTCATTGGTCACCCCACCACCAGCAGCCAAAACACGTGACTCACAGATGCTTCACCCCCTTGCCCAATGCAAATAGAGACAAAGCTGCCTGTTTCTCCTTAGCTATTGTGGTTGTATGTTCTATGTATGGGTCTACCTCTGATCTATCTGTGCAACTCCTCCCACATCCCACAGTCAGAGATGCACCTAGATTCAAAATCAAAATAGGTATCTTATTCTTTTTGCACACTTTTCTACCCACTTCCCCTGCACCTCAGACAATAATCCTTGCCCACTTCAAGTTGAAAATAGACAATTTGCAGTGCACTCCTGGTACCTCCACTATTTTTCTTTGACTGCTTAAGTAGTCACAGCTTCTTATTAATCTCACCCTATATGAGTACTGCATTTCATTTATAGATTTTGTCTTGCGTGCGTCCGCATGCTGGTTTTGTTTTACTGCAGAGAGATTTCTTTCTTTCTGTCCCGTGGCATTTTTCTCTTTGCTTTTACTATCCACTCATCATTTTTGTTTTTCTTTGTTTATGGTCATATTTCCCCTCCCCGTCCTTATTCCTTCCATTTCAAAACAGTTGCTACTACCAAAGCATAGCATGTGCAATAACAGCATGCTATGCATATGGTGGCCATGTGTCCTACTTCACAGCAGAGAGTCCTATATTCAAAGGGATGTCAGAGGACAGTCCTTTGTTTGAAGGACTATCCAGCCTAAGTCCAGTTTAAACATAAGGAACTGTTAGAAGGGAGCACAGGGGCCTTGCATTTGCCTACCAACCTTGTAGCACCTGCCAGCAGGCTGAGCAGGCAGGCACAAGTCACCTGATCCCAGTCTCCCCCACTACAATTTATTTATTTATTTATTTATTTATATTTATACCCCACCTTTTTTCCTGCAAGGAACCCAAGGCAGCTTACATAATCCTCCTCCTCCTCCTCTCCACTTTATCCTCACAACAGCCCTGTGAGGTAGGTTAGGCTGAGAGTCAGTGACTGGCCCAAAGTCACCCAGTGAGTTTCATGGCTGAGCGGGGACTAGAACCCGGATCTCCCGAGTCCCAGTCCAACACTCTCACCACTTTGCCACATTGGCTCTCTATGATAGGACATATTGTAATTCTGTTCAAATTACAGTAATTATTTCTAAATTTGCACCTATCCATATAAATTAGCACATGCAATTTTTGCATGCAAATTGGTGTCCTGTTTTGTCGTCTTCTTTTTTTCGCAGATCATAATTGGTCGTCCAGGATACACACGGTGCAGAAAACAATTCATCCAGGCAAAAGACTGGATGGAAGCACACGCTGGTGTAGCATAGTGGCCAAGAGCCCAAACGATGAATCGGGAAGTTCAAATGCCATCTTTGCCTATCAATACACAAGCCCCTTCATCCCACCGGCAAGCTATTTTTTCCCCCTTCTCATTCTCAGCAGCCCCGTCTAAACTATGGTGATAATACTACTAACCTAGCTTAGAGCTTGGTGGTGGTTATCATTATTATGTGAAGTCACTGGAGGCTGGTGGTGGCTCCAATGGCAGCGTTTTTTCTCTCTGATAACTTTTAAGGAGCTATCCATGGTGCTGAAGCTATTTTGGGGATGGGCATATGTGAAGTGGTTTTTAAATACTCCTGCAGTGCAATCCTATATTCATCTGATCTGCAGGAATGGCACATTTAGAGCTTTGGGGAAAGGGGTTCCTAAAGTTCTGAAAGCCCTGCTCCTGCTCACAGTAGTAGTAGTAGTAGTAGTACGCGATCACTCGTGACCGAGTAAGATTGTCTCCCAGGGTAAAAATTTACAAAAAGAAAATTTTAAAAGGAGGAAATTCTAAAAAATTGTGTACAGATTTGGTTAAATCCATTCCATCTGTGTTTCATGGATTATCAGGCAGCTTTCATTCCATTGTCTGCTCATTGACGGAATTGGGATCTTCTCCCCCTTTTTCAGAAAAGTCCGCGAAAGGTCCACTGCAATTTATGTAACTTTTGCAGGCACATAACATTTTGCGTCTTCTTTTTTTTAGCTCAGTGCAGAGTGCACACACACAAAAAGAATGCTATGCAGTGGAGGCTGAAGAGAGATCAAAGATATATAAAAGTTGTTTTGTTTTTAAATGCCATATATATTAGCATATTTCCCACCAACTTTTGTACTTATTTTGTTCCTCAAATGTATATCTGAATACAATTCCAGAAAGTAAAAAAAAAAAAAAAAAGGTCTGCAAGTGCACAGAATCCACGCAACTTGGAAGTTGCTGGTCCGCTGCGGAATCTGCAGGTCGGATTCACAGAAATCCGAAGTCATTTGAATACATTTTGGATTTCTCTGACATTCTTACTTAGCACAGAGGCTTCCGGCTCGGCAGCAGCTGCCGAATGCTCAGGAGACTGTGTGATGTCACGTGATCTCCTGGACACTCCAGGAAATGTTGTCACCTGAGCCTCTGTGCTAAGAGTCCCATGACATTGTGATAGCGCGTGGGCCATTCTTAGAGTCTAAAAAAATGCATTAAAAAATGAAAGATGATCCCTCAGCCAGCTCCTACACTTACAAGGTAAATGGAAGCCCTGCCCCGCTCCCCGTGATACATTTTTTAAAAATTCTCCCCCAATCTAGCCTCTTTCACTAGAGTATTTATTTCATAGATTTCATAGATCATAGAGTTGGAAGGAGCCTACAAGGCTATCGAGTCCAACCCCCTGCTCAATGCAGGAAACTAGAGGATGGGTCTCCCATCCAAGTAATAACTAGTCCTGACCCTGCTTAGCTTTCCACACTCATCACTGGATATAACTAGTTAGAGTTGTATCCAGTGATAGCCTAACTTAAGTCCTATTCATTTCAGTGGGTCTACTCAAAGTAGAACTAACATTGGATACAAATGCCACCCTCTGGAATGTATTACCAACTGGAATTAGACAGGCTCCCACAGTTTTGGCATCCAGACATCTTCTCAAGACCCATCTCTTCACACAGGCTTTTCCTACTGTACAGTGGAGGGTGGAGTTTCATTGTTGATCAGTTTCTATTTATTACTGTGTAGTTTTATTGTTACGTTTTTAATTGTTTTGATAGTAATTATATGGTATGTTCATTGCTTTGATAACTCTGTGGAAAGTGGCATATACATTTGAGTAATAAATAAATAAATAGTTATTGAGCTAGCTATTTAAACAAACAAACAAACAAAAAGCCTGTACAGAATATTACAGATAATATTGAATTCCTAATCCAAAATTTACTAATGGCTATGAATTGTGGTTTTTTTGTTTTGTTTTTGGTGGTGGTTGTTTGTTTGTTCAAAAGACAAAAAAGGACTTCCCTGTATTGACTGGATTCATTTGCTTGTGCTGAGCTAGCCACAGATCTCAGCCTAGTATATTGTAAATAATTCCTTTCCTACAAGAAAACTATTTATTTTATACAAGTAATATTTTACAATTCGTATACAGAGGTCAGCTTCACACAAACAAGCAATGTCTTGCTTGAAGTGTTACCTGCATGATGGCTGCTGCAATGAGAGGGCAAAGATGCTTGTAGGTCACCCTGTAGAGTGTTCCTTCTTCTCAATCTGTTGATTACACCATCATCTCATCTACTGGCTCCCCCCCCCCCATGTTTAACTGGAAGTCGCATAAAGGGATGGGTAAATCTACCAGTTTTGCTTTCTCCTACATTCATTTTTTTTAAAAAAATAAATAAATCTCAAGTTCCTTCTTTCCCAGATATGAAGAACTGTGCAATTATTGTAAATTCTGATAAAAAATGAACTGACATGAATTTCTCACCCATCTGCACCAGCCAAATTCAATAGGTGCAGCTATTCCCAGCATGGAGATGATCATGATATACCTGCCTGCCATATAGCTTATAAAGAGGAAGAGCCTGTCAGAAACAAGAGGTGGAAACCCTAATTAAACACTAACGTGGTTGAACAGACAGGGATTCAACTCAGATTTTTAAGAGCAAAGCACTCAAGACCCTGGTCCTGGATGGATGGATGGATCTGTCAGATTTGGTTTCTCCCCCATTCACTTAAAACAATAAATCTCATTCTTTTTGTCCCAGATATGGAGAACTTTGTGAATTTTTATACATTCTTATCAAAACTGAACTGAAATGAAATCCTCACCCATCCCTAGCGCAGATACCTAAACAGGACACTTTCTCAGCAAATGCATGGTTCCAAAGTAACCCACATTTGTGGAGAGGTAAGGGGGATTCTGAGGTGGGGGCAATTGAAAAGGAAGATTGGTGGGGTGGGACAGAGGGGTGCTGAGCTTCCCCCTGCACCTCAGATTCTTCTCCATAAATGGAAGGGATATCAGGAGTCTGGGGGAAGATTAATGCATCCTCTTATACGGACATATGTCATACAAGCTGTCACATATTTCAGAAACCAAGATATAGTAAGCCAGCAACATGTTACATTCCAGTCACATTTTCTATTAAGCAAGAACACCTGTGTGTAATTTTAGCCCATCCAGAACTTTAAATAATCTGTATATATTTCAAGTGTTCCTAAATCTGTCTATGGTTCTATTCAGCTGAATAAGACTGAGAGTTAGCAAAGCACATAAACATGCACTTCAGATGAAGAACATGATTAGATATGATTGAATTAACTGCTTTCACCTGTGGTACTGTGATCCCCTCTCTGCAGTATTAAAAAGTGGCTTTAGATCAACTTTTCAAGGTGGAGGAAATGTAATCCCATTTTAAGAGTAACAAACAGTGGAGGCTGGTGACTCCTGTTTCTGTGGGGCTCCTAATCCATTGCAGCTTCTATTTGGAGCTTTATAGGAACTATCCATGGTGTTCCATGGTGGTGAACCTATTTGGGGGAGGGACGGGGGTTGGAGTTCAGCACCATGGATAGCTCCTATAAAGCTCCAAATGAAACCTGCAATGGATTAGGAGCCCCACCAAAATAAGAATCACTAGCCTCCCCTGGCACCAAAAGCTATTTTGTTGTTGTTAGTCATTATGGGCACATACAGATGACTCTAATTTTGGGGACTGGGAGGGTTGCTTTAGCCCAGGAAATGATCTTAAGGCTGGTTTGGTCTCGGCAGTGCCTAAACAGGAAACCACCTGGGTAGTGCCTGAGCTCTGTGGAGAAAGGACAGGTTACTCTCTGCGCCTCCAGGACAGGCCTAAGGCAGATGGAACACTTGGTCTAGTCTTGGCTGCTCTGGAGCACCACCCAGCTCATGGCCAGAAAGGGTATTGCAGCTCATCAGCCCTGCCAGACCAGATAGTCTAGGGCAGCTTTCTCCAGTCTGGTGCCCTCCAGATTTTTGGACCACAACTCCTAGTATCCCTGGGCATTACAGTTTTTTTATGTTAGTAGAAACCTTATGGTGGAAGAGAAGGCAAACAGCTGAAAGAGTGGCTGGCATTCTGGAAACCATTTCTCCAGTAGTGCTGAGATAACATACATTTTCAGACTTGGATACAAAGACGTTCCCGTACCCAACCTGGACGGGAGCCAGGAAAGCAGATAGATGGGATGGGGTTGAGCCTGGCGAGTACACTGGACTTCCTCCCCCTGAATGAAATCTTCACACACCCCTAGCCACCCCTCTCAGAGGCAGGGCAGACTCACACAAACAACTCACAGGCTACTCACCATGGGAAAAATGGTGTGTTTCCCACACATACATCTTTGCATATCTCAGTGGAGGCTGGTGCCTCCAATGGCAGCGGGGCTGTGTATCCACTCCAGAGTTCAGTTTGAACATTAAAGGAGCTATCCATGATGCTGAACCCTAACCCCAAAATAGGTTTGCACCATGGACAGTTCCTTAAAAGTTCAAAGTAAAATCTGGAGTGGATACACAACCCCGCTGACATTGGCGACACCAGCCTCCAGTGGTCATACTTTTAATAATTGTGGCCCTAGTTCAGCCCAATGATCTGTGTCTTGCCTCTTTATCTCTGTTCACAGTGTCGACTTTTTAGTGTGACATTCAAAATGTTAAATCTCTGTTTTCAAATTTCAGAGCTCACTGCATCAAAGCAAAACATTAAGACAATAGGTACTCCTGGATTGTTTTTGCTGCATTACTATGTATAAATAAGTTACACAGCAGCAACTGCTGCACATGTTGAGAAAATGGGCAGTGGATCTATTAAATAGTTATCAGCGAATAAGAACGGCCTCAAGAGATTTTGAAGTTCATGGCTTTTGAAGAGGTGACAAAAGTGAGGGATAGTTCTTATGTTCTTGTCTTTCCTGAACTTTGCAGATGCTGGAATTGCTTGCATCTTTCCATGTCCAGACAAAAAGGATAATCTGACAAGAAGTAATGTATTAGTCACACCAGTTATCAGATGTGTGTACTAATCTGAATTCTAGGTACATTGATATGACTGTGATACTCATGTATGCAAACCCGGAGGAGAAAAGGAAACATGAAGGGGGGGCAACCCACCACAACCCCTAGCCCCCCCCGCCCACCTACCTGAGACAGAAAGTTGTTCCCTGTGTATAAGCAGAGGCAAGACGTGCTGATGTTTTTTATGCTGTTCGAGGCAGCTTGTCGTGAACAGCTGGTGCCGGACAATCACAAAATGTCAATTTTGCGCACACAGGTCAGTGGGGACCTGCCTGATCTCATGGGCATCCTTTACAGGACCATCTTCCATCTGGTAACCTGTGTCCTCACTGTGGGAAGCTGTGTGGATCTAGAATTGGCCTCCACAGTCACTTACGGACCCATCGCTAGAGTCTACACAATTTTCTTTAGAATTTTCCTCCTTTTAAAATCTCCTTTTTGTAAAATAAATAAATAAATAAATTATCCTGGAAGACAATCTTACTCGGTCACGAGTGATCGCCTGACTGACTGACTGAGGCAGCGCTTTGCGCTTACCGCTGATCACTGCCAGCTGAAGTTTAGGCAAGGGCGCCCATTGCTGGGAGAGACTTATGGGTCCTGGATGGCCCACCTGGGGCAAGCCTGGGATGCCTGGATTGAGGCCACCAAGAGGCAAAGTGCAGCCGAGCTGCGAGAGCTGATGGTCCAAGAGCAATTCTTCGCCACCATCCCTGAGGACCTGGCCACTGTAATCCGAGACCGTGAGCCCACCTCCTGCACACTATCATATTATGAGTTGCTAGGGATGTCAGGGAAGACCAGTTGAATGAGCAGATGGAGCACACTCTATATAAAGCCATACCACTGGTCCATGTAGCCCTGTGTTACAGAAGCTCTCCATTGTCTCTAAAACTGGAGGCACTGGTGACTGCATGGTGCATTTTCCATGCAAAGCATGTGTTCCATGACTGATCTATAGACACTGGGTTGGATCCAAATTTGGGTTGGATCAACTGTGCTGATAAAAATGGATTTTCCCACCCCCTTCCTTCCAATGATAGCTCCTCCATTCCACTGAAAATGATACAGAGAAAATCAGGAGACCCTGCTTAATGGGATGAGCTGTGGTTTGAGGGGGGAGGGAAGATCCCCCAAAATTGGGCGGAGGGACCTTCCGCAAGCAGAACCCTTCCTCTTTCAGAAGGTCCATTCCTCTCGCAGAAGACAGATCCTGGATACAAACCACTATAAATATGGGTAGAGTTACTACCTTATAACCCAGACTCCATTCATACACTGTTAGATTCCCCAGTTCAGCAGAGACAAAGCAGCCGCCCGCAGCTTGTCCTGCTCATTCCTTCTCTGGTCCTCCCATCCCACCACCATATGGCACACAAACCAGGAAAGGGGATGTGTCAGAAGAACCACAGCTGCCTTGTCTCCTGCTATGTCAGGAATGCCAGGCTATAAGGTGGCAACGAGGATGCATCCAGGTAGCTCATTTTGCAAAACAGTAATTCAACCCTGACACTCAGCACACTTGGACTTTAATGGAGATCAGGCACAGAGAGATTATGCGGAAACTGACCCTGCTGCTACTGCTGATTTTCTGACTGCTTTATTTTTGCTTAAAAATAACATTCTTTGGGTCATTGGTTCAAAAAGAAAGAAAAAGACAGGAGGGAAATAATGGATTTCATGCACATTCAGTGTTGATTGTACTTGAAGGTAGGCAATGTTATCACACACACTGCAAGGATGTAAAGTCTTTAGACCTATCAGTGTTACTCTACCAGCTTAGCTCCAGCAGAGAGTGTCACGACCTCAATTCCCATATGATTCTAACATCAATAACACTAAGTGTGTGGATAGGGTTCCCCCCCTACTATCTCTTGCCTCTATCCACTAATTTGTAACACTGAGAGCTGAAACTGAATACCCCCCTCCTAGCCTTCCCGTCCACCATACATAATTTATAAAAGAGTTAATCATGAGACTGAGAAGCAAGGAACTGATTGAAGCTCAGTGCAGCCGATCAGTAATGAAAAACCGAAGATGGGCAATTAGTTAATCTAGAGAAAACTCACTAGGATGTTCAACAAATGCAAAATGCCTCTTGCACAGACCAGCAGATAGATTTTTTAGTGACATTAAAAAAAAAAAAGTTCCAGTTTATCTTAAATAAATTTAATGGCAAATATCAACAACTTCATCAGTGCAACATAAAAACAAGCCTGCATGTCTTGAGACCAGGGCTTTTTTTCTGGTGGAACTCACCGGAACTGAGTTCCAGCACCTTTTCTTCTATTAATTGCATTACAATTTAATCGCCATCTACTCCCGAGGAAATGTAATCCAAGAGTTCCGGTACCCTTTTCTCCAGAAAAAAAGCACTGCTTGAGACACTACTCACCCTTGCTGAAGCCAAACTTCCTATTGAAAATGGCCCACCTGCCATGTATTATGATTTGACAACAACCAATCTCTCTGCTTTTATAGGATGACCTTCCCCATCCTGGTACCCTCCAGATATGTTGGACTACAACTCCCATCATCCCCAGCCAGCATGCCCAATATCTAGAGGGCTCCTGGTTGGGGTGGACCACAATACATGGCTGGTCCATATGTGCAGCATGGTGATAGGTTATAGCAACAGGCCTGTTGTTACAGGCTGGCCAATTTATGCTTGATGTTTGTCCTGGCTGACTAGGTTTACCCTGCTGTAATGGCCAAACATGTCCTCAAATTGTTGACATGCCCCATTGTTGCCCATGGATCAAATCTGAGGACATGATTGGTGAGTACAGACCCAGATTTTGCACTCCTAGTCAGGCAGTAGAAACTTCAAGCCACTGATGGGCTACCATGTATGGATAGTGGGTGGGCTGTATTAAGTTTGATGTGCTGCACCTCACACATCATTGATAATTACAAGCATGTGGACAGTGCTCTTCCTAAGTGCTCAAAGCCCAAATGCCCATGTTAAACTGGCATTTGCAACTACCTCTATTGGTCTCATAGGTACCTATGTCAATGTACATGCTTAGAATGAAGGTGATAATTGGCTTTCACAACTAACACAGAAAATAAATAGTTGCTAGTAATTGCATTGTTAGATATGATACAGTAAAATGAATTGCAATCACAAGGGGAAGCACACACAAGTCAAACAACTGGTGTCCAGGTTAAAAGGAATAATGAAGAAAGTGGTTAACTGTGTAAGAGCACATTGAATCAGGCAATGAACCCAGATTCCGCCTAAACATCAGGAAAAATTCCTGACTGTTAGAGCAATAAGACAATGGAATCATCTACCTAGGGAGGTGGTGGGCTCTCCCACTCTGGAGGCATTCAAGGTGCAACTGGACAGACATCTGTCAGGGATGCTTTGACTTGGATTCCTGCGTTGCACAGGGGGTTGGACTCAATGGCCTTATAGGCCCCTTCCAACTCTACTTTTCTATGATTCTATGATTCTATGATCCTATGAATTTCAATTCAGCCAGGAGATTTTAACTCAAAATCCATTGTTTTGGAAAATAGAAGTGTCAACAGGCTTTCTCCTGGGAATTTAACACACAACATCTTTTTTTCCTATATTTTTAATACACTGTTAGGGATTTCAGAAGTACTTGCCATGTTCTGTATTTATGAGCAGCAAATGTATGAGCAGACAATTGATTCCACTTGAATTCCTTCACAGTCTTAAAAATGGGTGAGAAAACCAAATCTCCAGTCAACTTTAATCAACGTATTTTATGAAATGCTTGTAGCTAACTTAATTACTCCCCTAGAGAATGTAGGCCGTCAGCATGCTAAACATTTTCAAAATGTGCAATTTTATGCACACACACACACACACACACACATGTCACGTATGACATTGGTCAACATTATATCCTAGAATGTCAAGAGGAAATAAACTGAGATTTGTCATTTGATGTGCTCTTTCTGAAGCATGATAAAATTACTCCTGTTGAATGAGTGTGAAGAGATATGACCAGGAGGAAGGAGTGGGGGGAAGAGAGAAAAGCTCCCAGCTGAGCAGTAGCTCCAATTAGTCAACTGAAACCAAATTACTCAAACCACAATTAAGAGAGTTTTAAGCCAATTTCATAATTTTAATTATTTACTCCCGCAGCAGTCCTCAAAGGTGCTCTTTTAGCATCAAGCCAAGCTGAAGACAAATCTTTAAATGCAGCACGCAAGAATCCAAATCCATCTCTTCTGGGTATAGCACTTTATCTGCCTGGCAGAGCACTGAAACTCACTGAAATAACACTGCTATGGTATATGTGGCCGAGAGAACAGCACATCACATCAGGAACCATCTTTCTCAAGGCAACGGTTCCAACTGCCTGAGTAGTTTCAATTAGTCTTTAAAGGCGCAATCCAGGGGTATTGCTAGGTACTGAAAAGATTTGGGGCACAGGCCCATATAGGACAAAAAATGGCATGACATTTGCATGTGCTGATTTATGTGAGTATAGATACAAATTTAGATATAACTACTGGAATTTAAATTTCATAGAAGGCTACCCAATTTATTTCCCTTCCAAATGACACACCATAATCAGATGCACATATTCCATCTACTATCTACTCATATATTCTGAACAGAAAAAGGCAGTGTCCTCCATGCTTCACCAAGTGTGGCTGGATGGGACAAACCCCAAAGAGCTTTATGGCACCTTAGACTAATATCATCATAGCACACTGGCATGGGAGTGGGGGAATGTCATGACATGCTCTTGGGCTGCAATCCTAAATATTGCTAGGATTGCAATATTCAGTACGGAGTAAGCCCCACTGAACATAGCATTAGCTAATGCAAATACATACATATATACAGAAGCAAAAGCAATGAGGGAAAAGATAGGGGGAATAGAAGATGGAAGGTAGGACATGGCAAAAAACACAAGACTTGCAGTCCTGCAGGGCTCTGCAATAAGCATACTGGGCAAAATATTATTTATTTAGAATAAAATGTTGAGGGGGCATGCAGTTTGGAGGAGGTGACAAAAAGGAGGATTTGGGGTGGGCATGAAGAGTACGCAGGAAGAAGAATGTAAGAAAAGAGGCAAGAGGTGAGCCAGTGTGGCGTAGTGGTGAGAGTGTTGGACTGGGACTCGGGAGATCCGGGTTCTAGTCCCGGCTCAGCCATGAAGCTCACTGGGTGACTTTGGGCCAGTCACTGACTCTCAGCCTAACCTACCTCACAGGGTTGTTGTGAGGATAAAATGGAGAGGAGGAGGATTATTATGTAAGCTGCCTTGGGTTCCTTGCAGGAAAAAAGGCGGGGTATAAATCAGGGATGTTGAAGAGTCCTTGGTCTCGAGTCACGAGTCGAGTCACGAGTCTTTGGACCCGAGTCTCGAGTCCGAGTCCTTGGTCCAAAATGGTGACTCACGAGTCACAAGTCACGAGTCACTCCCAAAGCTGACTCCACGAGTCCCTATTAAAATCAATGGGGAATTTTCCCAACAAAATGAGGCTACTTCAGATGTGTGGTTTAAATAAATTCTAGGCACAAGTGTGCCTTCTTGTTTCAAAACTCTGCAACTGATTTTGGCAAGAACAGACCAGGCAGAAAAACCCAAAATAACCAGGCAGGCAGAGGAGGCAGGGGACCTCAAAGCAGGCAGGCAGAGGCCTTTGTCTTGGACAATTCAACTGTTGAACTGGTCAAGAAGAGACAAGGCAGGCAGAGGAGGCTGGGAACCCCAGACAGGCAGGCAGAGGCAGCCAAACCCAAAATCTCTGAAAGGTTGCATTTTAGAAAAATGATTTTAAAAAATAAACTTGCTGTACTTCCTAAAACTTATCCATGTTGCATTTGAGGAACATGTTTTTTTCTAAATGTTTGGGCCCCATTCTGGAACGGTGAGGTCTCATCACAATTCCACCCTCACGGAACACCCGCTCCACTGTTGATGAACCTGCTGGAACCAGAAACACACTCAGAGCAGCCACACAGAGTAATCTCACGTCCTTCTTCTGCCTCTCCCAAGTACGCAACACATCAATCAAAATAAATCTTGACACACTGTTGGGGCTGCACTTCTGGTAGGCGTCCATAGTGGCCGAGCAGTGGCACACCTCGCTTCCATGCGCTCTTCGCCGGCAATCACGCTCCTCTCCACTCCTTCTGGCACAGCCCAGGGATCTTGAAGAGTCCTTGGTCTCGAGTCCCGAGTCGAGTCTCGAGTCCCATTAAAAATATTGGGACTCGAGTCCGAGTCGAGTCAGAGGGGGGACTCAGTCCGACTCACGAGTCGAGTCCTCGAGTCCGAGTCCCCATCCCTGGTATAAATATAATAAATAAATGAAATAATTGCCCATGGTTTCTAAAAACCTATAAATAAAAGCATTTCCCTATATAAACACAAATCAATGATGCGACAAATCCGGCAAAGTTGCTCTTTAGACTCATGTTGATACAATTGGGTGTCAAAACCTTTTGGTACTGTTTGCAGATGTATCCCTTCCTCCTTTCTATATCTTTCTCCCAGTGGTGGTAGCGGGCCCAGGGGAGACAGAGCTATCATTGCCCTTCCTTCCTATATCAAGCTGTAGAAATCCATGTGAGAATTGTAAATAAGCAGAATACTAATATAAATAGTTTGAGCTTTGTATATTAAATAATTTTAGGATGTATGATGTGTTTTTGCAAACAGAATGTGTATTGCTGTATTTGAAATACATACACTTCTGTGTATGTGAAGGGGAAAGAGAAAATGTCCCTTGGTAATCCCCAAATCCCCTGGTGCCCCAACCACTTTAAACCTCAGACCTATGGCCTTCTGACCTTGTTGGGGGGGCATAGGAGAGGAAATAGTCACCACTATGACCTCGGAAATCCCTTCCAAGGTCGCAGCGCACAGTCCACCTGCAGAGTACCTCTCCCGCACCTCGTAGCTAACACAGTTCTTTCTGTGCCAGCTGGGAACCAAAGATGGAAGATCGTCTTCAGTTCCGGGGGACATTCCCGGGGGGTGGGAAGGGGAGGAGCAAGGCACTGCCAGCTCCTGCAGAAGCCAGGCGGTGTCTCAGCCTCTCCTCCTCGGGAGGAGGTGTAAAACACCTAAATGGCAAGAATCGGGGCTGCCTGTGTGTTGCAGCAAGCCAAGCACACAGTGCTGGGGCACCGTAAAGGCTGCAACATTAATCAGGGACAATAGTCTACAGAAGATTATGGCATAACAAATTTGTTAGTCTTACAGGTGCCTGAACACTTGGTTTTCCACTTTAACCTGGTCAACCCCACATAAGACCGATGGATGGGTTGAATAGGGATTTATGAGAAATCCGTTTCAGTTCATTTTTTATTAGGATTTACCCAGTTCACACCTTCAAGACTGAACATGGACTCAGACACAATCTGCGGTCAAGGTCTGTGCATTTCCGAGCTTGCAATGTGATTTGGGGACCAAAACACAATGCGCTGGACAGCATGCGTATATTTGAAAAATGCACATGAAAAATAGGTCCTTTTGAAAAATGCGCATAAATATGTGTTAATGGGAGAAGAATGTGTACATTTCAGAGATGTGCACAATTGATGCATACATTTGGGGAAATATGCCTGAAAATATGAATGGATTTTCGTGTGAAAAACAAAACAAAGCTTGCAATCACTGAGAGCCAGTGTGGTGTAGTGGTTAGAGTGTTGGTCTGGGTACTTGGGAGATCTGGGTTCTAGTCCCCAATTGGCCATGAAGCTCAGTGGGTGACTTTGGGCCAGTCACGGACTCTCAGCCTCTCAGGGTTGTTGTGAGGGTCAAATGAGGAGAAGGATGATATAAGCTGCCTTGGGTTCCTTAGAAGAGAAAAAAAGGTGGGATATAAATATAATAAATAAATCTGATATGGGCTTGAGCTGGAACGAGCTTCAAGATGGAAACTGGAGAACTTTGGCGAGCTCAGGTTCTAGGACAAATGTTTGGTGGTACATTCCTTGGTTGTCAATACAGCCCCAGGTTCTCTACACCCTCACAAATGAAGGAGTGCATTTCCTGCACCCCCTGCACACAGCAAGCCAACTCATCCCCCCCCCCCCCAGCATTTTTGGCAAAGTCTGTGTAAAAATGCAAGCTTTATTGTTATATCGCCATTAAACTGTGAGGCTTGCATGCCTGATCATCACCCATTAACAGTGGTCCAGTTTCTGTGGGGGGTGGAGGGGCGAGAGAATGGTGCACAATCCCCTTCCAAACCATGACTTGCTTCTTGCTGAGAATAAGCACTACAAGGGCAGTAAGAGGAAAGGAGTTCAGTCCTCCCCCTAATATAGACAAGGATGCCTTGAGCAAAGAGTCTTTCTTATACTACTGATGTGAACCACAGCCAGGTCCTACACAAGGGGTTTCCAAGAAGAGGGCAAGCAGATGCTTATCCATCTTTAAAAATGTATTTATTTAGCAAAGGACTGGGTGGATCTGCCTACGGAGAGAAGCCAATGCAGTGCACAGTGACTGCACCTTAAATCTTCCAATATACATCCCTTCCCTTCAAGCTCCCAGAGAGTGAGGGACTTTTTAAAAAGGACAAGCAGGGGGAAGTGTCTACTAGCAGGGAGAGTTTGCCCAGGCAGTTGAAAAGGGTCAGGAGGAATAGGAGCCACCGTGATCTTTCTCAGATTCCCAAAATTCTGGGAAGCGGGGATAGGGCCCCACAATTTCTCTTAGCAGAATAGAATAGCAAGGCATACGACCTCTTCTCCACTCTCTCCCCACCAAGGCGACTAGCATTTTTCTAACAGTTGCAAAGCAGCCGCCAGCCATTTGGGACTCTTAGAAACAACTTTATGTGAAAGGACTGTGCTGATGTGTGGCAGTGTTAACCTGCTGGAGCTGGATTTCTCAACACCATGCTTGGTGTCTTCCCTCTACTTTGCAGCAATCAACACACAGGCGCTCACTCAGTAAGTGCATATGAGTGCCCCCCTCCCCTTTACTATATTATTGACCCTCATTTGGATAGGCGAGCTCCTTACTGCCTAATCTCGTTGTCCTTCTGTTGGGGAAATTATGTGGACTCTGCAAGGAAGTGGGAGCCAACAGTGCAAGAAAAATAGAAAGCCGTTTTCAAAAGAAGCATGCAAAGGAGGAGTCTGCAGTAAAAGGCTATATCTGCTCATGCACAATGCCTCCAGGGATCCCCTGCCTACAATATCAATATCATCATCATCATCATCATCATCATCATCATCTTAAACTTAACTTATGGGTTGTTGGGGAGGCTTGGGGGGTGTAATTAAAATCAACTAGAGTGCCAGTGTAGACTGGCAAACTGCCATTGCATTGAGACTTTTAAGACCTATAGTGCTTTTAATTAAATTTTTCCTCCTTGTAGCTTCTCTCCTGTTATTGATCCTTGTTCAGTGTAGGTTGGGGAAATAGTAAAAAAAAGAAAAAAGAAAAAAGCAGCATTTCATTATAAAATGGGGAAAAAAATGAAATACACAATGAAAAGAAACAGTGATTTAACCACTACCATTCCTGACAGATACCAGAACCTGACTAATTATGGGGCAATTCATCACTAATCTCCTAGTGGCACGGAAAAGGAAGCAATAAAATAGGCAGAAGCTGGAAAGGAGCTACTAGTTAACATTGCAAGGCTGGTTTACACTGACAGTCTGTTAGTGAACATTACAGATCTTGGCCATGGGATAGGGCATTGTTGGATAATATAATGCTATATTAAGTGCTGTATGGAATCATTTTAATTCTGCTTCCCATCTGATTGCAAAAAGGAATGCACAAGCAATACCAAAGGGCCCTTGTGTAGACGCAATCCAGGTTTGTGTCATCCTGCCCTTCTTGCATTCTCTTATCTACTGTGAATTTTCTTTTTTCCTGGTTCTGTCACGCTTTGGGTGACCCTGGATAACTTGTCCTCCAAGTGTCACTTCACTCTTATTTTCCTAGATGAGCCTCTTCTCTCCTAATATCTTACACAAGAATTGTGCTGCCAGAGGAACACAGTCCCACAATGAACAAGGAAATGTGGGGCAGGAATGGAGCTGAGAATTGAGGACAGCATGCTAGACTTTCTGCTTACACATGACAGCAGGGATGGCAGAATGCCATGTAGACATTCTGTTTTGGTGTAATTTGAAGCAGGGCAATAGGGCAATAGGGCACTATCCAGGATAGTTTTGATGGCAGTAACTATCCCAGCAATGTGTTGTGATACTGCAAGGTCACAGGCAAGTCAGATTCACATTTGACATGGCTCTATGGATGTGGTATAGTGCAGACGAAGTCTACAGTGCAGTTCCTGGGCATGGCTTGAAGGAACATGATGCAGAAGCTTTGCTGAAACTAATCAACAGCCTGGGGGTGGGGTCTCTCCATCACTGGAGGTATTCAAGCAGAGACTGGACAGCCATCTGTCAGGGATACTTTAAACTGGATTCTTGCACTGAGCAGGGTGATAGACTCGATGGCCTAAATGGCCCCTTTCAACTCTATGATTCTATGCTGGTCAGTGCCTGCATGGCAGGAATGGTATGGATGCTGTAGTGGAAAAGTGGAAGACAATTGTTATTTCAAGGAGTTAGTGGTGAACAACAAATTGCTCCTTCTGTGCTATTGTAGGGAGGTCAGTGGCCAGAAAGCACTTAGTGTAGCCCCATTATGTTTCTTGTATTTTTCACTGCATTATTATGTGGGATGTTGTGTAAGTCTCCTGGGGTCCCTCATTTTGGGGACCAAAATACACATTAACAATTCAAAACAACAGCAACAAAGCATAATGAGTGGTGCACAATTTGAAGCAAAACAGAAATAAATCAAGCAGAGAATACAACATTCTCTGTAGCGTAGGTGTTGGTCAAGCTGATCATGTCATTGTGTTCTTCTTCTGCTTAACATTTTACTTTAACTTTTTAAGTTCTTGCATTGTGCACGATAGCAGAAGCAGATAAACAGATTAGATACCACTGTTTTGAATCAGTGCAAGAACCAACCCAGTGATCAAATGGCAAGAGGCTAGATGGGATGACCCCATTGCCTTATGGTGCAATCCTATGCATGTTTAGGTTTGGCCATGGGGAATGCTGGGGGTTGTAGGACTTTTTCTGTCTAAACATGTATAGGATCATGCCCTTAGCTTAGCTATGGTTTTCAGAAGCCTATGAAGGTGATGATCTAGCTAAAATTGGAAACAGTCAGTGGGTGAGGCTTGTGGATTTCATGAAGCCCCCCCTCACACACACATTTCTCCCATAATCTGAGCACTGGAGAAACCACATACCAGTTTGAGGTAGCTCAGACGTGCTTTCTGTCTCATTAGAACTTCATTCATTCCCAGGGAGAAAAGGAGAGAGAAGTGAGAGAGGATGTTTGAAGGCAAAACAACTTTAAGATGGCTTTAGCTTATTGACTGGTTAAACGGCGGGTTTATTAAATTGCTGTTTGAGAAGCATATACTCATCCCTTCATTTGCAGCCCTCCCCTGCCTAAACCAGGAAAGCAAATTGGCTATAGATGAGGAAAACATCAATTTCCTTTAATCTGAAACAGCTTTGTCGAAACAAAAGCAATATATATGGGGGGGGGAGTACATTTTGAGCATAGTCCGGCTCCTGATTCAGTTGTATCTTTTTTGGAAGTTCATTCCACTGCCTGATTTTTATGTGCCCTTTTGTCATCTGTATTGTCCCAGGGGGACACAAATGACTGCAACTTTCATTATAGACTATAATTCAGCCATCTGTGGCTTGGGCAATTAATTTGTTTTGAAGATAGGATCTAGGGGCTTAACCTACTTTCAGAAGAGGTCTAGAATCCAGAAAGCTATATGGAACACACTGGTTTCATGATGGTATAAACCAGAGTTGAGCAGAAACTATGACTGTGGTTTCAGTTTCAGTTTCAGTTTCAGTTGTTTTTGTGTGTGTGTTTTAACAAAAGGGTCACTGAACATGCATTCGTCTTCTCTGAACCTTTAGAAGATTACACCAAGAGAACTTCACTTTTCTTGACTGAATGGGTATGGGGAGCGAAAGACACCAGATTTTAGTTACTTTCTAATGACATGTAAAGCCTTCCCATGTGTTTAACAGAGGACCCCCTCCCCTAGCAGCCTTGTACATTCATCATAGATGACAATCACACACACACACACACACACACACACACACACACAATCACACACACTCACCTCCTACCCAGCTTGGCACAGAGGCAATTTAAATGAGCCTGCTTATCCAGAAAGGCCACCAGGTTGCAATACAAGAAGACTGGAGCAATGTTGTTTAGAGAGGCATGAAACCAACAGGACAATTTCTGTTTTCCCAGTTCAGAGCAATGGATTGTCATAAACAAACAAACAAACAAAAAACCATTGGCTGAAATGAAATAAACCAATTTATTTGTTTATTTAAACCAATGTGTTTGTTTATTGGTTAATAAACCAATTTGTTTGTTTATTTGTTTATGAAATAAATCCACCTATGCATTCCCATAATTTACTGATCGCTTAATTGTTCAATGTAATTTAGATAATCAGTGTTCTCACATATACAATTTTGCTTCCAGCCACAGAGTAGGTTCAAGCTGTATAAACATCCAGTCATTTTCATGCATGCATATTTTGCCTGCTGTTGCACTGCATCATGGATCACAGTCTTAAGGCCTCTGAGCTCTACTCACAAAAATGAGTATTTGGTCTTGCAATAGAAAGCAATACTGTGAGATTTGGGTTACGGCTACAGTGGATGATCTAACGTTAAATGGATTAAAGATCATGAAAATTCAGATCATATTGCACATCCTGTTCTAGGAAGTGCTGCAGATTTGGGCACTGTGATTTTCAAAGCAGGATTCAGAGTTATCAGAACTGCATTATTCAACTTGCATTATGCTTTTTGCAAATCTCAGTGGAAGATGTAATCCTGCTGCATCCCTGACAGAGCATGGTTATATGCTGTAACTATGATAGTCGAAGTGCATGGAGACAGCCAATGCATTCTATTAGGAAAATTGCTTGGCAAAGAATGTGTATATTAGGCAAAATACATTAAAATGCATTCATCAGGAGAAATGTGCACAACACACTTATGGATTTTCATGCAAACTATATATATATATATATATATATATATATATATATCAAGGTCTGAGAAGAACTAAATTTAAGACTGGAAAAATGAGAAACTAGGAGAAACTGAAGCTGACAGATTTGTCCATCCCTAGTCTGAGTATTCCATCAGGTGACACCCCCCTCCAAAGGCCAATCCCTGTCCACTAGGCCCTATAAAGGCCTAGTCTTGGAGGTTCCATGTCAGTCTGAGCAACTTGTCTCTTTTGTGAGAATACTGGCCTAACTAAGCTTCTGCTCTCTTTCTCCAGTTGCTAACTTGGTCTTGATCCCTATTTGGTTTTCACTATACGCTGGCTTCATTGATCTTTGATTGCTGCCTTGGAACTCAATCCCATCTGTTTTAGATTGCATGCCTGCTTCTGGCTTCCATTGGAATGGGAGCGAGCTGCCCCCCCCACCCCCACCCCCACCCCCACCCCCATCCTGGAACCTGGCCACTTTAAAGTGAACAGTGGAAAAACAGTAGCAAAAGGATCTCTCTCTCTCTCTCTCTCTCTCTCTCTCTCTCTCACACACACACACACACACACACACACACACATCACTTCTTTAAATCACATCCTATATGTACACAGCCTAGAACAGAACTGTAGTCAACAATCTCCAGTGCCCCCTCTCCACAAAGCTCACTTCTATGGTGGCAATGAGATGAAGGACAGTTAAACACACATTGCTTTTCTTTTCAATTGCACTTGACTTTGCGACACTAAGACAATCCAACTGGCAGCAAAGGCATTTTGCTGCCCTTTTGCTAGAAAGGCTTCAGGCAATAGGGCATGAAAGGTGCATTTTTGAAATCAGCCTTTTTATTAGTATAAAAGTCTCTGGTTAGGTCCTAATTAGTCTAGAAGTGTTAATGAAGTCTGGATTATTCTCAACATCAGCTCTTGACAGTTGTCACAGTCTCCCACCACCACCTACTGACAATGAACAAAGCATTCCATTCCAGTACTGGCTGGCTGATTGATATAGATACGTCACAGATGATAGATAGATGATAGATAGATAGATAGATCCTGCCTAGGTATTAATAATGTATTGGAGCCAAGGAGCCATGAGTGGAAGGAAAAGAGCACTGTTCTGCAAAAACTTGCGCAAGAGCCTGTGCAAAAGTTTATACAGTGCTATAATAGGTGGACAGCACAATCCTATGAGGGTGCCCATAACCCTCTGAACCTAGAGGGTTGAGGGCATCTTAAGCAGGGTGGGGGAGCATGGCGGGTAGGATGTCTGCCATGCTCCCCTCACCCTCAAAAACATCTAGATGGCTGATTTTGGCAGTCTAGATGTTTTTCCTCTTCTCACGAGGAGGAGAGGCTGAGGGGCCAACTGGATTCCTCAGAATCTGGCGGAGCCTCGCTTCTCCCCTCCCTGTCCCCAGGAATGCCCCCTAGGTGAGAACTGAAGATGGAAGACCATCTTCAGTTCCCTCCCGGTGCAGAAAGAACCACGCTGGCCACAAAGTGAAGGGGGTGGGCACTCCACAATGCTGCAACCTCAGGAGGGATTTCCAAGATCACAGCACCTTCCAGGCCCATTCCTACAGCCCCCCGGACGACAAGTTCAGAGGGACATAGGATTGTGCCCTAATTCCTTTTTTTAAAAAATGCAAATGTTACTGTGCATCAATTCAAATACTAAAATACAATATCAGCTAAAATTCCAAAACGGATCATAAATACATAATGCATAAGAAATACAAATATTGTTCCAAGATGCAAGGAACAAAACCCATGGAGAGGTGGCAGGGTTGTCCAGAGATGAGGAATAATAAGAGAAAAGAGGTACAAACAAGATTTTGGGTTTGATGTAGTAAAGTACCACTACAGCATAAGGAACAAGAGTGAGTTTAAAGAGATAAAGAGCGCATTAAGAGCAAAATGATTAAAAAGAAGACACAGCCTGAGTCTTATACGTTAACAAGTTTAAATTGAATCCTAATGGGAAATGGAAGCAAATGTGGAGCAGAAAGAAGAAGTGAAATACATGTAAAACAAAGAAAAAACAATCAAGCTGTGGAATTTAAAACAGAGGCAATATATTTAGAAGGTTTCAGGAAGGAACCTCAGGAATTTTAATTCCAGTGTAACTTGCCATTGTTTCTTAAAATTGATGATGAGGTGGGAAGACTCTTGTAGAACGTTACAGAGCTTCTTTACTCAGAAAATCTTTTATCTACATCCCAGTCTGAATCCTCCTCAGAGATCTAACAATGAGTTTTTAGAAGATCAATTAGTTGGCAGAGCAAAGGAGGTAAGTGATCAAAAGCAGGCACAAGGGCATTTATGCCAGAGATGCCTTGATAACAGGACATTGAAAATTACATCCTTGGTAATATTGAGTTGCCTGACAGTGCTGTTGTAAGGATTCCTGAGATACTGTACATGAAGTGCTCTGAACACTTTCAAGTGCTAGATCCAGAAAATGGTCAGAAAGGGCATGCTCAGGTTCATCTGTTGAAGCGAAGATGTGTGTGTGTGAGTGTGTGTGCAGCAGCTCTGATTGGTGAATTGGAGACCATCAGGGGGCCGCACAAACACCCTGTGCCAAGATCCTTGAGGATAAGTAGGGTATGAATGAAATACTGCAGAACTGAGGAGGATTGTCCCTGTCACAAGCAGTGGTGTAGTGGTAAATTTTGAAGTGTATGACCGCACCATGCCACACACACCAAACAGCAGCAGTATATAGCATAATACTCAATATATTAGGATCAGCATGACTGTAATCCTATGCATAGTAACTTGGGAGTAAGCTCTACCCAACTCAGTGTTTTCTTCATGAACGATCTAACTGGAAGTTGGCCTTTCACAAAAGTTCTATGGACTTTGAAGAAGCTCGAGTGCAAGGTGAAAGGGAGAAACGTGCTTGAATCCTTTACAGGACCATCTTCCATCTGGTAACCTGTGTCCTCACTGTGGGAAGCTGTGTGGATCTAGAATTGGCCTCCACAGTCACTTACGGACCCATCGCTAGAGTCTACACAATTTTCTTTAGAATTTTCCTCCTTTTAAAATCTCCTTTTTGTAAATTTTCTTCTTATTTTTTATCCTGGAAGACAATCTTACTCGGCCACGAGTGATCGCCTGACTGACTGGCATAGTAACTTAAGCTCTACCCAACTCAGTGTTTTCTTCTCCCTGCATAGCCTCAACTTGTAAACCATGTTGAGCTCTAACAAAAGGCAGCTGAAATTTAACTATTAGCTTTTAATCAGGAAATGCCAACTTGCTTTCAAAGAAGTGTTACCATTTAAACTCAGTTACCAGTTAGAGTGAAGCAGGAACCTGGCGTGACTCAGGGTTCCATCCTCCCCCCACACCCAGAAGAGCTGCCTCTGATATAGACCTCTCACGTCCAGAGGATGTGGCCATGGAAGCACCCACTGAAATCCCTCTCTCCTCAGCCCCCTCAGCTCCAGAAGAGCCCCTGGGACCAGTCCCCTGCTTTCAGAGCAGGTTGTAATGCCATTCTTAGGTTCTGAGGACTCCAGTTTCAAAGCCACCACCACCACATCCCAGTTACCTCCATGCCATTGCAGCCAAAGGCTTTAAAAGCAAGTACAGCCCCTTTAAGGGAGAATGCCTTGTGCAGTGTGTGGGAGGGGCTAGCAGCCTCTAGGAAGCCCAAGTCCTATTTTAGGCTCAGTCTGAGTCTGTCGGTTGTTGGAGCAGCATAAAAGCTGAGCTTCTCTGTCTTCTGGCCCAGTCCCATTTGGAGTTCTCTTTGTTGCTAGTCACTCTTTGCTTTCTTTAACTGGTATCTGACCTTGTTTCTGGACTCTGACCCATGCAGACCATCCTGAAACTTGACCCTTACTATGCCTGACCTTGCCTTCTGGATCTGAATCCTTGATTGGTGATCATATCACTGGGAACCTGGGCAAAACAGTACCCTCAAATGGGCTCACACCCATACACAACTGGCCTGTGGCCTGAAATGGTACAGAACCCCATCAAAGAAAAGATAATAGGTATCTGGCCACTGCCTCATTCTCTAGTTTCTTCTGTGCCAGGGGTGGGCAACCTCAGGCCATCCTGTGTACAAATTTGACTTCCTCTGGCCCCACCCCCTTTCCCCACCAGATTATTTCGTGGTTTCCTGATTTTTGAGGAGTTTGTTTCCCCATTCTAAAAGGTGGAAATGCCTCTCCTAAGGCTTAGTTACTGGCAGTAAGAGCTGTAAGCTAAAAGATGTTGGGTTTTTCTTTTCTTTTTTTTGGTGGCTTTTGGTCCTGCCCCTTTTGTCCTTCTACCCAACATTGGAGTGTCTCCCCCAAGCACTTCCCAAAAATTCAATTTGGCCCTTAGGCTGTAACAGGTTCCCCAGCCCTGCTCTATGCTAATATGTTAGACACAAATTTGAAAGCCTCATGATCATCTCATTAACTTGCTAGAGCAAGGTAAGCACATCAGTTATCCTGGTGCTCCATCAGATGATGTCACTCCTCATGCAGTGAAAAAAAATCTGGAGCTCTGCTTCTCCATGTTTCCCCTCCACTGCACCTGTCCATAAAGGCTACAGGGAGGATGCACCATCTCCCTCCCAGAAAGCACGAACAGAACACCATATAACTGTGACCACTCTCAGAGTCACCACCATTGCAAAATATTTGTTTTGGAGGTGGTAATGGCATATAGAAGAAGATTTAAATATTTTTTGCTAAGCCTTACCATATCATTTAAATAAACACACATTTAAACAGACCCAGTGCCAGCTCCAGGTTTTTGAGGGCCATTGGGCAAGATGCCCTAAAAGGGTACCCTCCCTCAATGAATCTACCTGCTCACTGCTATTGCTCCTCATCCTCTTTCTCATCAGTGCTACCACCACTTGCTTGCTTGACAGGAAGAGAACCAGTGAGCGATTAGGCAATGGCATCTACAACATCCTCTTGTGAACAGAGAGGTCCGTTGTAGGTAGGGATGTGTGACCGAAGATTTCATTTTTGTCCAAATTTCAAAGCAAGCCAACCTGATCCACACTTGCCAGATTTGTGTGGATTGGATCATCATTGTACTTTGGGTTTCACACTTTATGAATTTTGCAATGCAGTTCATCCACTCCAAAAAATTACCAAAATGTGTGTAAACATGTGTACAGTCATGCCTTGGATTGAGAGCATAATTAGTTCCGGAAAGGTGCTTGTAATCCAAAACACTCTTATATCAAAACGAAATCCCCCCCAAAAAATTTGTACAGGGATTTTTAATTTAAGCCGTACTACAGTACTTGTATTGCAAGACGACGCTTGTATATCAAGTAATATATATATATATATATATATATATATATATTAAAATTTTGCTTGTCTTGCAAAATGCTCTCAAACCAAGTTACTTGTAATCCAAGGTATTACTGTACTTTAGGGGAAAATGGGTTTAGAAATGCATATTTGGAAAGCAAATGTATTCAAAAATACTATTGAAATATAATTTCGTGCCTGGCTTTTTAAAAATCAATGTCACATAAGCCCCTCCTCCATTTGTATCCTCACAACAACCCTGTGAGGTAGGTTAGGCTGAGAAGTCAGTGACTGACCCAAAGTCACCCAGTAAGCTTCATGGCTGAGTGGGGACTAGAACCCGGATCTCCCAAGTCCCAGTCCAACACTGTAAGCACTACACCACACTGGCTACTTTCTACATTTGTGGCTCAAGGATTGCCTGACAACTTAGCTTTCCTTGCTTCCCTACTCCTTCCTACCCCAAGAGCAAGAAGCAGCTGAACATCAGGATGCATTGGTGAAGAGGAGTAAGTCCAATGAGCTCTTGTCAGTTGCTTCCTGCTGGGGTGTGAGCCCTGTGGACATCAGGGCCAGCTGAAACTATTTTCATGCCTAAAGTAAAAGTTAATTTTCTTTCCCCATTCCCCATCTTGTCTATCCTGCTCCATTTTCCTGTTCCATGCAAGCAAACCCTTAACTAGGTGTTCCCAACCTTGTGGCATCCAAACATTTTGGACTTCAACTCCCATCAGTCTTAGCCAGCATTGCCAATGGTTAGGAATACTGGAAGTTGTTGTTCAAAACATCTGGAGGGCACCAGGTTGGGGAAGGCTGCTTTAAGTCATACAGACAGAATGAGAGGAAAGTGGTTGCAGCAGTTGGAAAACAGGGGCCATAATTGCCCTGGAACTTGGTGCCCCAAAGGATCTGAGGTGGTGGGAGGGTCTCCCCCCCGGAGTGATTGTCTCCGGTAGATCGGAGCCTCCCAGACTGATGCCTGTGGGTTGAGCTGGCTATCATTGGCACAGCCAATTGCATACAGCTTTCTACTATTCCTGCAGGATTGTGTGTGTGTGTGTGTATGTGTGTGTGTGTGACGGCACTGGAGCTTTCATATAGAAAACAAGAGAAAGATTGATGGCATTACACCTTCACAGACACAAAGACCAAGGAAACTGGGTACTTTCATAATATAGGAGAGAGGGGACCGAAATCTATTCAGCAAGGCACAGCGTAATTTATTCGAACCAAAACTCGCTTAAATGTCATGCTTACTCTCTATTACTCACGCATAGTCTTTTATTTATTAAGTGAATAAACTGATCTCTCAAGTCATTTTGGACCATAAATGCAATTTAATGTTACTTGGCACTCACAGTAAAATTAATATGCGAGTTTTTTGTGTTTTTTTAAACTAATGTACTAAACAGAAGAATCACCAGGAGGCCATATTTTGTTTTACTTACACACACACACACACACACACACGGCTACTCTAGCTAAAACAAATGCAGCATTTAATTTTCAGATCTGGGTGCATTGATTATTTTTTCTAACATGCTGCAGAGCGAGCTAGTGGGCTCTGCACAGACGGCAATCTACAATTAAGATAGACAGGAGTTTTATTACTGCTAGTAGATGCATGGCCACATTTTGTGGGAAGGAAAAAACAACAACACAAAGTTTTCCAGTGGGAATAAGTGGATTTAGATAGCAATCCTATAATCCCGGGAGAGTGTCTCAGGGACTATAGGGGTTTTTTTTAAACTCCTCTCTCTGAGGCTGTAGACACAGCTATGACCTTGGAAGACGGACTCTGGAATCCAGTCCCTCCCACTGTGCCTTCCTGGACCCCCTTGCAGCTGCAGTGGAATGAACTGTGCCTGCTGCTTCCCAAGGAAGCGAGGTGCCTGCCAGTGCTGGCTTCATGGTTTTGGGGGTCCTTGGGCACAGCCCTCTTAGTTGTGGGGGAGGGCTAACCTGAGAATTTTTTGCTTCAGTTTGTTTTTGATAAGAATTTACCAAAATTCGCAAAGTTCTCCTTATTCGGGAAAAAAAGACTTTAGATTTATTTATTTTTTAAATTGCATGTAGGAGAAACCAGACCTGACAGATTCATCCATCCAGACCCAGGGCTTTGAGTGCCTAGCTAATTAAAGTCTGAGTTTGGATCCCTGTGTACTCAACCAAGTTTGTGGTGCTGAATTAGGGTTGCCACCTCTTTTTCCTCAGAGGCTCCTCATCTTTAACAGCTATATGACAGGAGGCAGGTACAATATGGCCCTCTCCGTGCTGGGAATAGCCGTACCTACTGAATTTGAATTTGGATAGCATGACTGGGTGAAAATTTCATTTCATTTTGTTTGGGAAAATAATTTACCAAAGTCCTTCATATTCAGGAGCCAAGGAACTTGACATTTAAAATATTCAAATGAGGAAGAAAGGAAAACTGACCATTTTGGTGCTCCCTACTCAAGATATTATCTTTCAAGAAGTGACAAGATGGGCTTGGGGACTGCAGTTATCATGGTTTACTCTGGGTATTGTTCTAGGACTAGCCCATGGCTCTGAGGCAGTTCCAAAAATGTCCTTCCTGCACATGGCCCCTTGTTCTCCCTGCCCCAAGTATTATTTCCAGCATTTCTAGGTTTGCCCAGCACTTGCTTCAAAAGACCATTTGCAAAACAGGAGATGGCTCTACCAGGAAATGACCCCTTTTTGGAAACATTCATTGATCATTTTTGACTGCGATGACATTAAAAAGTCACTCTGCGTATTTTCAAAAGTATCCAAAGTGGTCACATTAATTGGCTCTAAAGCACTGAAGAAGGAGCTCAGGAAGATCCCATGTGGACAGACCCTAAGCTTGCCATTATTTTTCTGGATGGATCACAGTCATGTGGAAAGAATCATGAGCCAGCTGTTCATTCCAGACATGGTCACATTTGCAGCACAAGTGATGCTTTCATCTGGTTAATTAAATGGCTTGTTTTCAGACTGGAATTCAGTGGGATTAAACCTGCGGCTGGCTGCAATCGCTGAGACTTCAATGTCCCAGAGAGGCTTTTACCCAAGTCTTTTCAAATCCCAGTTTCTCTGATCACAGTAGAGGGGCTGAGTCACCCGGCAGACATGCAGCATATTGACAGAAAGAAGAAAATCAATTAGGACATCAAACACCAGAAATACAGTGTGACTTTCCCAATGCTCATTTAATGACATGGGATACTGTGGGCCAGTTCAAATGCCATGATCTTCATGTAGAGGCTGCTGAAAACAATCTCCATGCAGTGGTGGCTTCAAATGGTGGCCATGGCATTCTTCATAAACTGCTATCCATGTGGACTGGCCAAATAGCACAGAGAACATACACACTAACATTGCACATGCCTGGTGTGGAAATCTCCAAATTATGAGGTCATCCAAGTGATATACAGCATTGGCATGTGTTTGCTATGAGAAAAACTTTGCCTATGTTGCTTTCCACCCAACCCCACCACACCAGCAGCTTAACCAATGGTGAGTGAATTTCGTGAATCCCCTGGTTTACAACAGATTCAGGTTTTGGCACAGCTACTTCAACTTGAGCATTTGATGCATCATGCCAAAAGCCATTGGATGTTCACAACTGGCTCACTATGAGCTAAAGTGGCTGAAGCCAACTCAGTGTAGCACAATGGCTACACTGATGGGTTGATGATGTGGGAAACTCAGTTTCAAAACCCTGCTCCATTATGAAGCTCCACAAGTGAGGTTGGTCCCGTCACTATCTCTCTCAGCCTAACATCAACAGGATTATTGGAAGAATAAAATATCCCTCTGAGCTTATTTTAGGAAGGATTCATGCAAATACTGCAGACAGAGAAGACTTTTCTACAGCCTCCAAGGATTAAAGTGGCCATGTTAGTAGGTCCTTAGTCCCATAGCAACATTAGGATAGGATTCCCAAAGGTCAACTGACCCATAACACATGAAGCAAAACTATTTTAATGATGTCTGTCCTGTGGAATTATACACTGCACTGCAAACCCACCCAACATCAGTCTGCACCCCAGTCTGGATTGCACATGGTATTGCCACAACAGGGAGCAGGTAGGGATGTGTGAGGATTTTCTCAACTTGGTGCAATGGATTCCATTCCGTCAACCCTGTGCTGGTGCTGACTCGATCTGACAAGAGTCAAGCCAGCACACAGACTTTCGTTATGGGCTGCAGTTTGCATATTTATTTATTTTTATAGCTGGGAAATTTTGCACAATATCTGGGCCTCCACTCCACAGATTTGTGCAAATTGCATAAATTTGGAAAAATTGCAGAGCGGAGGTCCGGATTTTGTACTAATCTGAAATTCACAGTAAGAACATTCAAGGTGGCCAAGGTGGAGTGTGTGCATATGCAGCGAGAGGAGGATGCTTCCATACTTCTCATGTTAAATGCTACAAGAACAACAACAAGAAGAACAACAATGACTCAGATCTAACAAGTTGGCCCCAATTTGCACAAATTTCACTAGAGATATACTGTTCTTGGCTCCAAATTTGCACAAATATTTTGAACAATTTCGCAGAAGCTGAAAAAGATCCCCCCAATTCCGCCCGCTTTTGGTCAGAAATGTGTCGAAGTCCATTGAGCTCAAATGGAATGAGTTTTCCAGTGTTGCACATCCCTAGGAACAGGTGCAATATCAATTTTATGCTGTGTATCTTGTAACTAGTTTGTTACTAGACCCTTCCTGAAAAATTGTGTTAGTGAAACTCATTTTGCTTGCCTCAAAATTTCTTGGATGTTTCTCCTAAGCAGGAACCTCCACCTCAAAATTTCACTTTGCATGAAATTTCATGGCACCTCTAGTACCAAGTCTTATCAAATTTTCTCACTTTGTGGAGCTTTTTTCACCAGCCATGGACTTCCAACAGGACTTCCAGTATAGAAGGGAGATAAAGGACACCAGGGCCTTTTAATGCCTGAGGCAAAGGACAAGATGGTACTCCTTCACCATTCCACACACAGAAGCTTCCAGTTGAATCCTGCTTCAATAGTGGTGGTGGTATAGCATCCTCCACCGTACCTGAGGGCAGTAGGCCCATTTAGGGGATCAGGACAGGCCACGCGGCACACATAGCTCTGTCCTCCTACAAAGGGAAATGGCTAGGGGGCTTAGGGGGAACAGACAGGGGACTGCCCCTGCAGCCCCCCCAGCTAGTGGTGGGCAGCCCGCCAGGGACCCGACCCGCCTCCAGCTCGGCAGACACTGCTGCTGTGCCCGCCGAGCTGAGCCAAAAGCGGACCTGCGCCGAGCCACTCAGTGAGCTTCCAGGTACCCAGTGGGCTGCTTTTTACATAGAAAGTGGTGTAAGATACGTTAAAAGCGGCTGCAATTTGCATAACTTCTGCAAATTGTGGCCATTTTTGGCATATCTTACACCATTTTCTGCGTAAAAAGTGTCCCGCCTGGAACCCGGAAGTCGGTTCCCCAGCTCGGCTTGGGAGAATGTGAGTCGAGCCGGGAAAACAGGTAGGTGGGAAGGAGTTTGGGGGTGTCGAACCCGGAGAGTTTGCTGGACTTCCACCCCCTCAACAAAATCCTCACACATCCCTACCCCCAGCATCTGCTGCCTGAGGTGATTGCCTTACTCTGTCTAATGGTAGAGCTGGCCCTGGAGGACACCCAGAATACACAGTTTGAGCCTCAGTTTGCTTTAAAATTTGCAGTGGTTCCCAGATAGGCATGTGCCAGGACACCCTGATAAATTGTGCACATCTTATAAAAAACTCAGCATTCCTTGGATGTTCCTTTTGAACTCAACTGTCTGTACCTCAAAATTGCTTTTTAGGCATTGTCCAGTGCAGGACCGGTGCACGGCAGTTTGGTGCCCTAGGCAAGATCAGATATTTAGCACCCCCCCTTCCCACTTGAGAGCGCTGTATTTTTTTTTCAAGGTGTTTCTGGCTCCCTCTTTAGCCCTGCGCCCTAGGCAGCTGCCTAGTTGGCCTAATGGTAGCACCGGCCCTGCTCCAGTGGCAACTCTAACAGAACCGTTTGTTGCACTACGATTTGTTCCACTCCAGCTAAAGTGTGCATGCTCCATATAGTAAGCCTAATAAATATTTATTGACACTCCAACTACATCATTAGTACTTTAACTGTTATTATGGAAGCTGTGTTACTGTGTACCTTAAGCTTTTGCAAAACCAAATCGATTTACCATGTTTACCTACCATGGACTGAAAATTATGGGCTAAATTTCCCTCCACCCCCCTCCAGCCTCACCAAAGATAGAAAGATTGCCTTGGAAAGCTCTACCCACTCCCCCATACAAAGGTGTTTAACTTCTTGTTTAACTTACTTATCTCTAATAATAGCACAGTAACACAACAAGCCATCCCTCTTTGCTTCTTCTAGGGCTTCCATACACCTTAATGACATCCGCTTTATTCTATATCCCCTCAAGTTTGATTGTTCAAATTTAACTAATCTTTCATAGCATTCAGACTGTGAATTAGCTGTCTCTGCTGCAATTTAATCCTAGCCATGTCCTTCTTCTAACAAGGTCACGAGAATTGCACGTTTCCCTCCAACATGTAATGCTATTATTCCTTCATATTGTGGCAGATATTTTTTTTTAAAAAAATTAATTATATTGGGGCTTCTTTAGTCACAATCCAGCACCAATATTTGCTTTTTTCCTGCTGTCACACAATGAACTATGCAGACCATTTTACTATTATTATCTACAATCAACCCTAAGGCATATTGTCAGGCTTCAGAGCTCTCTCTCTCTCTCAGTCTCTAGTTATAGAATGCATGATTATTCTTTGAGCTTAGATTCATTGTCTTACACTTATGACTCTCTAAGCCTATAATTTATCCAAATCATTCCAAATTAGTTTGCATTGGTACTGTTCACAGAACACAACATTGTTAGTCTTGAAGCATACACTACAATTACCACTTTTATGCTTTCCCCTTAAATTACAGTATCAAGGTCATTTGTATGCCAGATAATTAAAATTGCTTATTTTTTTAATAGCAGTTATTGATTCATTTAATTTTTATCCCACTCTTCCTCTAAGCAGCTCAGAGTAGGGAACATGCCCCCTTGCACACTTTTCTTTATCCTCACATGACCCCTGTGAGGTAGGGAATAGTAGGGCACTTGAGGAATTTGATCTTTGCAAATTCTAATATGAACTGACCTGATCTATATCTCCTGGGCTAGTAGTGCATGAATCAGATATATACTGGTGTCAAATGCAGTTCTTGGCTCAAAAATGTATCAAAATGTATTATCAAATATGTATTTTAAAAGAAATTTAATTTAGAAATGTGTATTTTGAGAGAAAATGTTTTTTACAATATTATTTAAATGTGAATTTTCATGAAGATTTTTTAAAGAAATGCAGATTAATGCAGAATTAGGACAAAACAGGCCTATGTATGAACACATCCAAAAGTGGCAAAGATAGACTGATTGATTCATCTATCTCTACTGTGAGGTAGTTTATGCTGAGAGACTCATCCAGGGTTGTGTAATGAGTGTCATGGTTGAGCAAAGATTTGAACCTGCATCTATGCCTGGTATTCTGTCAACACACCACACTGCTCATGGTTTTTATTTTTCACTGTAAGAAGGTAGGAAGAGAGACAAGACTCAACCAACTGTGCTTGGGTATATGAACAAAGCAGTTATATTTCATTTTGCAGTTGTCTGTTTTGATCCAAAACATTGTAGATTTTGTACAAAGCCTTCTTGATTGGCAGGCTTGCCTTGCTGTTTCTGTCTGCAGTGCAGCAGGGCAGTGCATGGTCTTGTATTATTATCTGTCATTTTACCATTGGTCTCATTCGCTAAAGGGATATTAGCCTTGATTTCATGTCTATATTTCATTTCTGGAATTGTTGTTGAAAAAAGAACAACCCAAATATTCAAACTTTGGTGCGGGGTTGCAGGTCAGAGAGCAGAGAATTTGAATAAAGCTTTATTTTATTGCAAAACTATTCACTACACAGCAAAGGTTTAATTTGTTAAAGGCATCAATGAAGGCTTTGTACTGATAGAAGACATAACTGGACCATGTTCCATGAATATTTATATTTCTTTTTTATTAGGATTGTAAAATTTATCATAACACTGACAGGTTGTTTGAGCAGCAGAGTTTGTTCCTCTTCATCCCACCCATGAAAGTACTTGAAAGGAACAAAATGGAGTTATTCCATTCAACACTAACTTCCAATGGTAGTCTTTCAAGTGGCAAAATGTGAATGTTGGCAAGGAGCTAGGTGAGCATTTTTTTACATGAACCTGCAGTAATTTCTTGTCATTCTCTCTTGTCCCAGTTTCTTTTATGCAAAATCCATCACAGGTATGGGTCAGCAAATATGAAAACTACCTCAACTTTGGAGACCCGAGACATCTCATTATCTGAATTCACTATACTTACCCCACCCCATGTCATTTCACCCCTATGTGAACAGACTCCCAATTAAATTAGAACAAAAGAAGAACAGACCGAAATACCACCTAGTCTAGTATTCTGTTTTCAACAGTAGCTTTCCAGATGTACCCGGGAAGCCCATAAGTAGAGCATGAAGGGAACAGACCATCCCAAGTGTTTGTCCCCAGCATCCGATCCCTTATAGTAAGGGAGGGGGGACTTGTGGCAAGTCGGGATGATGGCAGCAGAGCCCACAGGGACCCTCCCAGCATGTGTGTGTGTGTGTGTGTGTGTGTGTGTGTGTGTGATCTGCCACCCCTCCCAATCTGCTGCCTGAGCAGGGGATTCACCCTGCCTCATGAGAGGGCCAGCCCTGCTCTTCGCACATCGTTTCCAGGAGTAGCTGAGCCAAGCCACACTCTGCTCCAATTGCCAGTTGCCCTGGAACTGCAAAGGTGAAGAAAAGAACACTCTGGCTTTGACACTGGCCAGGGGAACATGGGTCACTGGGAAGTTGTACCCCTTTTCTCCCAGGAAGAACATCATGGTTGGGGGAGACCAGCCTGGCCCCATCTATCATGGGTTCTGTGGGATTCATTTCTTTATTACAGGGGTGAGCAGCTTGTGGCCCTCCAGATGTTTTGGCCTGCAACTCCCATGAACCCTAGCCGTCATATCCAGTGGTGAGGAATGATGGGGGTTGTAGGCCAAAACATCTGGAGGGCCACATTGTGCCCACCCCTGCCTTAGAGGTGCATGGCCTCTGCACATGGAAGTTCTATTCAGCTGTCATGGCATGAGTTTGTCTAATCCTTCCAAACCTATCTAAGCTTAATGGTCATCATCACATGCTACGGTAGTGGATTCCATAGGTTTCATATTTTGTTTTGCATTTGTCTTGAACCTGGTGCTCGCGCTCGGCGTGGCTCGCCTACCGCTTGTTGAGTGCCTGGCGGGTCACCCATCCCTATCAGTAGTAGCACTATGATAGTTGCTGTTCAATCCCTTCTCTAGTAATTCTCAACAATGAGTTTGCCTTTTGCAGTGCTGCAGTACACTAACTTTTTCAATGAGCTAATCATCATGACCTCAGTGTTTTTAAGGAGCTATCCATCATGACGTTTTCTGGATAGTCACAGCAAATTCAGACCCTCTGGGTGTATATGTGAGATGATGATGATGATGATGATGATGATGATGATGATGATGATGATGATGATGATGATGATTTGTTTTGTCCCAACTATTTATTTCTCTCCTTTATGAACACTGTGTTTTGGATCCAGACTAAGGCTGCAATCCTATGCACACTTACATAGGTAGTAAGTCCCATTGAAAAAAATAGGATGGCTGAGTAGAGTTGCACTTGGGCCCCATTGAAAAGTTGGTCATGACTTAACTTATTTCCCATTGATGGGACTTAATTGTCTAACTTAGTCTGGATCCAACCTGCTGTGTTTATTCTGCTTTCTTATTCTCTGCCACTTAATCTGTGATCTACTAGAGAAGGGATTGACCTCTGATCTAATGGAGCTCTCCACAACTCACATATCATGACTAGACATAGCTCCTACTTGGCCCCATATGGACAACTGGCTAATCTTACACTGTTGTGCTGGGAAGGCTCCTGCCCTGGATCCAAAGAGCCTGGCAAGTGGACAGCATTCCTTATAGAGGTGTGGAACGCCTATCCTGATTGACTGGATGTCCCAAGTGCAAGGATGCCAGCATCTGTCCCCGATCCTGGCACAAGGGGTAGGCAAAACTACCCCCAGTGTAAGTCAGAGGAACACCAGTCACAGATCTTTCCTATCAAGAAGCAGGGATCAGACTATTACAGAACTGTATGTTCTTATACAGTCATGAAGAAACATCCACATCCTTGTGGTAATAATTCAAGCTCCATTAATTGGCTGTGTCTTTTGATACAGTTGGGATTGCACATACTCCTCTGGAGTCTCTAAATTGTGTGTGATGTATTTCTTAAAGCACACCGTATGGGAATTTGATTGGGTGAGCTCTTTTACTCTCTCTCATACACATACAACAGAAAATTTACCCCTGACTTAAAGTAAATAAAATCAAATATTTGAAAACAAAATTTTGGATTTTGAGGTTGCCATTTGAAAATCAGATCAATAACTATATCTCTAGTGTAAAGGTATACAGTGAGCAGGTATTTCTTACACTAAATTCTGATCAAAGTGAAATTACAGGTATTTTTCAAGTGAGGGGGGAATCAATAATAAATGGCTTATAAAGAGTCAGGATAAATGTTCAAATGTTGTCTACAATTAATTTAAATTATACTTTAGTATCTTTTAGAAACCCTAATTTTTTTTTATTTCTTTCTCTCTGTATTTGGCTCTGCTGGGGCTCAATTAGAAGTGATGATGTACTTTTTTCTATACCCTTAAGCATGACCCTAGGCAGAAATTTCAAAGCTCATACCATATTAATTTTAATATTTTCATGCATTTATAATTTAGTTACAGGTTTAAAAATAACCTGAATAAATTCCTACCACAATTTCTCACTTAGAATAGTTTTTAAGTAAGAAACTTCATTTCACTTTTGGAGAGAGAGAGAAAAAAAGAGGATAAAGGAGAGGAGAAGAAAATAGAAAAACTAGTTCTGAGAATGTAAATTTAGCAAGAGAACAGCTGAAGGCAAAAGTAGTCTCATTGAGATTGGTTTTTTTTTAACTCTGCTCTTCTGCCACTAACAAAATATGTGCAGTTGCTTACACACAGACCTGGAAAGGGGACAAACTTTGCACATCTGCATGTGTTATATGTGTAGCAAACTAGTTAAATATTTTGGAGCCCTGGTAAGCAATTATTTCTTGGGGAGGACAACTATGAGAAGGAGTGGAAAGCTACTTGACTACAAGCAAGTCCTCCTGTTACCATGGCCAACACTATCCACACACTTTGGACTGGGCTTTTGGATGCAGGCTCCATACAGATACTGGAAACTTAATTAAAGGAGCAATCCTATGCATGTTTAGACAAATAAAAGGCCTATAGCTGGCTGGGGCATGCTGGGAGTTGTAGGACTTTTTTCTGTCTAAACATGCACAGTTTTGTCCTAAATGATTTACTTACAAGGCTATTAATACAGCTTTCTACTAGGGCTCCTAACACAGGCCTGCACTGAATTTCTCCTAGTCTAAGGGAAGAGAAAAAGGAAGGAACCTGGAGGCTAGGCTGTATTTAAGGGGCAGTGCCTGAATTCACTGTGCCTGAATATGAAAGTCACCTCTCTGAGTTGCAGATGATGATACTCAAGAGTCCAGATTGGCTCCTGGCACTTCTACTATCATATTCTAAATTATCTGAGAATTATCACAATTGTACATAATGGAGAAGTCATCCACCAGCATGACCAAGCCTGTTTCCATCCCATTTCCATGCTTAAAGCCAAATTAGAATGGATCTATGCAGTCAGTTTCATCCGAAGCTGACTGGAGTTTTGGTACTACCACCCCATGCAGTCTTAGTCTTAGTCAAGCCCTCAGAAGACACACCTGTGCTGCTGCTCTCACCAGCTCTCATTGGGTGGGCTTCCTCCAGGCCACTCTAAGAGCCATTGTCAACAGGCTCAAAGGTAATTCTGGTTAGCTCACTTCACTTTGCTCATGATGGCAAAGGGCAGCCTAGGGGGATGATGAACATAACAACATAACAACAGTGGCCAGCCAGCTGCGCACAGGAAACCCTCAAACAACCCACAAGCTGGACATGAATGCAACAGCACTCTCCCACCCATGTTCCCCAGCAACTGGTGTACATAGGCATACTGCCTCTGATACTGGAGGTAGAAAGTAGCCATTAGGACTAGTAGCCATTGATAGCCTCATCCTCCAGGAATTTGTCCAATCCCCCATTTAAAGCCAACCAAAGTGGTGGCCATCATTACATCTTGTGGAAGTGAATCCCATAGTTTAACTCTGCTCTGTGTGAAGAAGTTGTTCCTTTTATCTGTCCTGAATTTCCCACCAATCAGCTTCATCGGATGACCCCATTGGGTTCTCGTATTACGACAGAGGGAGAAAAATATCTCCCTATCCGCTTTCTCCACACCTGGCTCCCTGCTGCTCTTGCCTCTTTTATAGCTTATGCCCCAAAGCAGCTCACAATATAAACCCTCAAAAATGCAGTTAAGTCTGAAACAAAGAAACATTTAAAACAATAAAACCATCAGTAAAACAGCAGTCAGGAATGAAATCCCAGAATCATCAGCAAAATAAATAAAAGAGGCACATGGTCTAGAAACCCAGCTGTCTGGTCACCTCCAACTAAATGGAAGCTTATTTCAAGATCATTAAGACTTGATTAGAAGGGAATTCTGAAGGTATTAACTAAAGATATCATTCCCGAAAAGATTTCCCAAGTGTAATAACTAAAGCAGCAGATAGCCACTACTGAACATACCAATGACCATAGGGCTGCTCGCTCCAAAACAATGTAATGTCCTGGGGCAATGTGGTCAACACATTCTGTGGTCAACAGCAGCGCAGGAAAATGGCTACATAAGAGCAAGGCCTGTAAGGTTTAGGCGAGAAGCCAGCAGCTTCTGAAAGGAGAAATCAGGAGATGCTATTCCCAGGCCAAGGATGGAAAAACAACCATCAAACACGAAGATCATAGAAGGGTTAAGTGTTCTAAACTAAGCTGGGCATATGAAGGACTGAACAGAGAACAAACTTTTGGGTGGCTGTGCCTGTGATTCTGGTGAAGATGCATCATGGAGCATACTGGGAACATGAGAATGTAATGTCATAAAAATGGCATCTTAAGTCTTGGCTTTTAGATGCTTATTATAATGATAATAATGTATCATCATTTCACAGAGCTGTAATTGACCATATTTTAGGCAAATTACAATGGTAAAATGTTTATTCAGAGATATGATCCAGGGACATCTGCAAATAAGCTATAGAGTTATGTGTATGGTTTTGTTTTGTTTTGTGTGTGTGTGTGTGTTTGTGCATGAGAAGGTACTCAACGAATATCTCACAACCCCAATTCCAGATTTTTGTCAATAAATGATGTGTTTCTTTGATACTAATTATGTTCAGCCCTCAGAATTCTGACAGGTTGCCAATGTGGTTGATTGACACAGGTCATCATGGGAATCCCCTTCAAGCCTGTAAGCAGAGTTGGTTTCCAGACTCTTTTTCTTTGCTTCAGTGGGTGTACACCAATGGATGCTTATTCTAGGTAAACATGTTTGCAGTTCACTGACCCTCAGTTGAGTTATACCAGTGAGGTAGCATCAGCTTGCACCTTTCAAGGGTGTTAACCCAGCACGTTGAGAACAGATATGCTACATCTACAGAAACATCTCATATCTGATTGCAATGTAATGAAAAGCCATTTAAGTCATTACTTCCACATAAATTACTCTGCTTGTATGCTGCAATCTATAATTGCTGAACATTTTAAGCAGCATGGTTCCTAATCAAGGGGAGGGAGAAACATGAACCCTAAACTGATGGAAGTGAATTGCTATTGAACAGTATGCCACAAATTCCATTCGTGGGGATACTGTTTATTCCTATCCACCGCAACATGCACAGTCTCATTTGGACAAGATATCAAAGTGTTAGGGGTGATGTTATTCTAAAAATGATAGTTTCAATGGCTTTATGCATATATATGAGATAGGGAGGGGCAAAAAGCACTAGTGCAGGATTCCATATGGTCCAGCATGTCATTTAAAGGATTCTTAACACATGTGTGTGCTGACTCTTCCACATGCAGCATTCAGTCAACACCGCATTGACTTCCATAGATCACAGCCCTGCAAATGAGGCAGATAAAGGAAACTGGCACCAAGTTGAAGGACCCTTTTCAAAGATTTCATAGATCATTTATTTCTTCTTATATTTATTAATCGCCCATCTGGCCGGCCACCCGGCCACCCATCATAGAGTTGGAAGGAGCCTACAAGGCTATCGAGTCCAACCCCCTGCTCAATGCAGGAAACTAGAGGAGGGGTCTCCCATCCAAGTAATAACCAGGCTTGACCCTGTTTATAGATTAATAGATTCATAGATCATAGAGTTGGAAGGAGCCTACAAGGCTATCGAGTCCAACCCCCTGCTCAATGCAGGAAACTAGAGGAGGGGTCTCCCATCCAAGTAATAACCAGGCCTGACCCTGCTTAGCTTTCCACACTCAGACATGAATGAATGAAATGTTGGGCCACCTGGAACCCTGTATGGGTACATATGAATTTTTTGAGCTGCCTTTTGCCGAGTTAGACCATTGGTCCATGCAGCCCAGCACTGTCTGTCTACTTTATCTAGCATCAGCTCTGAAGGGTCTCAGTCAGAGATCTTTCCCAGCTCTGCTACCTGAGGACTCAACTAGATGTGAGTGTGACATCCAAATGTGTGTAACAACTGCCAGATGACCCTTTTTGCTTTTCACAAAGGACAGCTCCACGAGAGGTCAACATGAAGCAAACAAGCAGGGGGGGGGGAATTAACTCTCTGCAAGAGCAAACACAAAGTCAACATTTTGTTAAGTACATAGCATGCAGCTCCCTTTCTGTTTCTAAACTCTAAAGTAATTGTGGGGGCCCAGATCTAGATCTGTAACACAGTGCACAGGAAAGGGAGGTTTAATCCTTCCCTACCCAGCTGCCCCCTCGCCGGATCGTCACCTTGCAGTGGTGAGTGGGCTTGCGTGTTCCGATGAATCCTGTGAGCAATGCCGTCGGGAGCTATGTACTCCCAGTAGGGTCACCCATGGCGGTAAGGTCTGGGGAGAGGAACCAGACAAAGAACGATCCAAAACATAAAGTCCTCAACGGCAGAACAGGCGGAAGATAATTAAACCTAAATTACAACGGCTGTGAAGGCGGATGAAGGCTGCAGCAGAGAATGGTTTTCCAATCGTCAGGGTAACCGTGCCATTGGATCTCTGCCGTACTCTGTCAAGTTTGTGTGGTGATTCGTTGTGCACCGATCTCCCCACATAAAACAGTTTCACGCACAGGCGTCTTCCAACCCAACCCACCCAACCCAACCCAACCCAACCAACCAACCAAACAAACAAAAAAAAGTCCCATGGCGACTGGCGAATGGCAACGGGGGGCAGGACTGTGAATCTGGAAGCCCCTAGGTCATGACCAGCACATGGGCTGTGGATGCAGACTCAGTCGCCCTGTTCAAGGAACGAGGTAGTCGAGCAGCTCGGCAGCTGTATCCATGACTGAGCAGCCCTATTAGGATCCACTCTGCTCACCGTATGGGGAGGGGGCTAGAAAGGTGCCCGAAACATAGTCTACTCTTCTCCCCTGACTGGATTACCGCGTCCAGTGGGGTCACCATTTTAGCGGTCGAAAAAGACATTTGAATTTTGGAACATGGAATATACGGACATTGCTGGATAACATAGATAGTGAACGCCCTGAGCGTAGGACTGCTATTATTGCAAGGGAGCTGAGACGGTTTAAAATTGACATAGCAGCACTTCAAGAAACTCGAAGGGCAGGAGAGGGACAGCTGAAAGAAGAAAAAGGAGGTTATACCTTCTTCTGGAAAGGACTACCTGAGCAGGACCGACGAATACATGGTGTAGGCTTTGCCATCAAAAATGAACTAGTGAACTCTTTGTCAGAAGTTCCTACTGGCATTAACGAACGCCTGATAACTCTTCGATTAAAGCTCGCCAATAACCAACAGGTAACTATTTTGAGCGCTTATGCACCAACATTAGATGCTGATGATGACATCAAGGAAAGTTATTACAGCCAGTTGGACACTCTCCTGTCAGAGATACCTAAGGAGGATAAAATTATCCTCCTGGCGATTTTAACGCAAGAGTCGGGCGTGACTTTGATTTATGGCCATAAACTATTGGAAAAGACGGAGTTGGTAATAGCAACCCGAACGGACTCTTACTTTTGTCTATATGTGCAGAGCATAATCTCACTATCACACGCTCTTTCGACAAAAGAATAAGTTTAAAACATCATGGCAGCACCCACGGTCAAAGCACTGGCATCTTCTGGATTATGTAATTGTCCGTGTAGAGATCGCCGCGATGTACTTCTTACTAGGGCCATGGTGAGTGCCGACGACTGCTGGACAGACCACCGACTAATCCGGTCCACTATGGTTATCAACATTGCTCCCCAACGTAGGCTTCAAGGAAGGAAACCAAGGCGTAAAATGAACATCCAAGTCCTTCAAGATCCTATTAAGCAAACTCATCTTCAATCACTTCTTAAGGAACATCTACCTACGGAACCTCCTGACAACATTGAGGACCATTGGTCTAAGCTGAAAACCTCCATTATTGCAGCTTGTGAACAAACTATTGGATATGAAACTAAGAAACATCAGGATTGGTTTGATGAAAATGACAATGAGATTAAATATATAATTGACCAAAAAGGAAAGCCTTCCAAATATGGCAAAATGATATTAACTGCGCTGCCAAGAAAAAAACCTACGCTAGCGCAAAGGCTGAGGTCCAAAGAAGAACAAGAGAACTTAAGAACGCTTGGTGGAAAAAGAAAGCTGAAGAAATTCAACAACTTGCAGAATCTCATGATGCACGGGGCTTTTTTTTAAGGCCACAAGGGCCATTTATGGACCAAAAACCTATGGTACAAACCCTTTACAATCAAAAGATGGCACCAAACTCTTAAAAGACAAAGAGTCTATTGCACTGCGTTGGAAAGAGCATTATTATGACCTTTTAAATCGTAAGTCTAAGGTGGATAATGAGATTTTTTCGCAAATCCCGCAAAAACAAATTAAAGAGGAACTTGCAATACTCCCCACTTTGGATGAAGTAAAAAAAGCCATTAATCAAATGAAGAACAACAAAGCTAGTGGACCAGATGGGATTCCTGCTGAAATCTTTAAAGAAGGGGGGCCCGAACTTGTACAACATCTTCATAAACTCATCGAAAAAATCTGGATAAGAGAAGAGATCCCAGAAGACTTCAGGGATGCCATAATTATCACCCTCTTTAAGAAGGGTGATAGAACAGACTGTGGAAACTATCGGGGCATTTCTCTCTTAGCAACCGCAGGTAAAATATTTGCTAGGATTCTCGCAAACCGTCTTCTATCTATTTCAGAAGAGATCCTCCCTGAAACTCAATATGGTTTCCGCCCCTCTAGAGGGACAGTAGACATGATTTTTACTGCACGTCAGCTCCAAGAAAAATGCCGGGAGCAAAATCAACCCCTTTATATGGCATTTATCGATTTGGCTAAGGCCTTTGATACTGTAGACCGTACAGCTCTCTGGACTATCCTTATGAAAATTGGATGCCCCAATAAATTTGTGAATATCTTGCGACTTCTCCATGACAACATGACGGCAACGGTTTTGGACAACAACGGCTCTCATGGTGCTCCATTTAAAGTGGGATCAGGTGTTAAACAGGGATGTGTTATCGCCCCAACATTATTTGCCATTTTCATCACCATGGTTTTACATCTTGTCGAGGGGAAACTTCCCACCGGTGTGGGAATTATATATCGAACAGATGGAAAGCTTTTTAATCTCAGCAGGCTGAAAGCAAAAAGTAAGGTAATTACAACCTCCGTTGTGGAACTTCAGTATGCTGATGATAATGTGGTCTCCGCACATTCAGAGGATGATCTCCAAACTATCCTAAATGCTTTTGCAGAAGCATACGAAAAACTTGGTCTCTCACTTAACATCAAAAAACCAAAGTGCTCATCAGCAAGTGCAAGCCAATCCTTTGGTGATGCCATCTATCCAGCTTGGCGGGACAATACTGGAAAATGTCGATCATTTTCTCTATCTTGGCAGCTATCTTTCTGTTACAGCTAACATCGACAGTGAAATCCAGCATCGTCTGAGCTCTGCAAGTGCCGCATTTTCTCGAATGAAACATAGAGTGTTCGAGGATCGGGATATTTGTAAGAAGACCAAAACACTGGTTTATGAAGCCATTGTATTACCAACTTTATTGTATGCCTGCGAACATGGACTATCTATAAACGTCACTTCCACCTCCTTGAAAGGTTCATCAACGTTGCCTCCGGAAAATCCTGCAAATTACTTGGGAAGATAGGCGAACAAATGTCAGTGTACTGGAAGAAGCAAAGACATACTAGCATTGAAAAATGATCCTTCAACGCCAACTTCAGTGGACCGAGTCATGTTGTTCGGAATGCCTGACGCCGTCTCCCAAAGCAGTTACTTTACTCCCAACTCAATGGATGGAAAGCGGAAATATCGGGGTGCAATATAGAGGTTTAAAGAGGTTCATAAGGCTAATCTAAAAAAACTGCAATATACACATCGAAAAAACTGGGACGAAGCTCGCTGCCCATGAACAGATCTAAATGGAGGTTGGCCTTTCACAAAGGTTCCCAATGGACTTTGAAGAAGCCCGAGTGCAAGGTGAAAGGGAGAAACGTGCTAAGCGAAAAGCATGTCCAAAGAATCCTTTACAGGACCATTCTTCTATCTGGTAACCTTGTCTCCACTGTGGGAAGCTGTGTGATCTAGAATTGGCCTCCACAGTCACTTACGGACCATCGCTAGAGTCTACACAATCTTCTGTAGATCTCCTCCTTTTATCCCGGAAGACAATCTTTACTCGGTCACGAGTGATCGCCTGATGATGATGATGATGACCCAGCTGCACACACACACCCCAATAGCCTTCTGCACATCAGTTACCGATAATTTTTTTTTAAAGTCCATATTGGTGCCAATAGGGTCTTTTAATTATCAGTGATAGCTACATGGGGGGTGATTTGGGGGGCTAGGGAGGGAGGGGTTAAACCTTCCCTCTCCATGCACTGTGGCATTAATCTGGATCAGGTCTCTGGGCTTACTTTAGAGTAAATAACAGAAAGGGAGCTGCATGCAACATAATGTAATGTGTAGTTTGATTCATAGTTGGGATCCCATAGGAGTGGGAATAGTGGAGGTTTAGAGCAGTGTCAGGTGGAGATACTTAAGCACTCCACTCCTTTGTCTGCTGCATCCCAACAGCATCTTCTTGTGAACAGAGGGGGGCGTTGTAGTAGGTAGGGGTACATGAGAGTTTCATTTTGTCCGAATTTGAAAGCAAACAACCTGATCCACACTTTCCGGATGATTGTGTGGATCGGATCATAATTGTACTTTGGGTTTCACACTATATGAATTTTGCAATGCACTTCTCCACTCCAAAAATGTCCCTAAATGTGTGTAAAAGTCTGTACTTTAGGGGAAAATGTGTTTAGAAATGCATATTTTGAGAGAAAATATATTAAAAATATTATTGAAATATAATTTTTGGTCTGGCTTTTTAAAAATCAGTTTCACAGATTAATCTGGAACTGGGATGGAATGGTCTTATGAATGAACACATGCAAATCTGATACAGAAATCTCAAACCCTAGCTGGAGATTTGTTACTTTTATGGATTTTAACAAAAATGTATCCCACTTTTCAACATTAAAAATGTTTTTGTGCTGGCTAGTTGCATCTAACATCTTGTTTGTCCATCAGAGATGCCACAGCCTTCTGCATACAAGGCATGTACTCTACCACTGAGCTCCAACCATGCAGCTCCAACCTTCAATTAAGTACTTTACACACAATCCTTATTTTGCATAAACTGGGCCTTAGATATTTTCCAAGGTCTTTCCCAATATAGATATGCCAGAAAACACTTTTTTTCTGAGCATAACACTCCAAGCTTGGTATGTACTACACAGTTTTCTTGCCTTTCCCATCACTCACCTTCAAAATACTGGTGCATCTTTGTTTCTGCCATGCATAATGAAATCTCCAAACAACTGAAAAAGCTGCATGTTGGTCAACATGGAACTAGTTTTTATCAGTGTAAATATGGTGAGGGGGACTTTAGATATATATTTCAAAAATGCCTCTATTATTTTATGTATAGTAAAGCAGCATATATATATATATATATATATATATATATATATATATATATATTTGAGGCATGGGGGAAGGACTTAGTTCTCATGGACCTCCTCTTTCTGCAGCCTATCAGCAAGCTACTGTAATTCACTGTCCCACAAGACACCTGAGGCTTAAGGATTGCCTGACAAGTTAGCTTTCTTTCTTCCCTTAACAACTGAAGACCAAGGAAACAAATCCAGTGCAGATCTGTTGTCCCTTGGTGGACTGCGGTAGAATATGAAATCCAAGCAAATGCTAATTTTGAGTGCTATTTATTTTTGTTAGGAGTGTTTTGAAAGAGCTGCTTTCTTAGGGAACTAAATCTCTGACAGTAAACATAGGATGATAGAAGGCTCTGGCACAGGATTCAAGTGCTCTTTGGCCTTTATTGATATGTGACATTTCTTGAAAAGACCTTTATTGGATAACTCAGCAGGGAGCTATTCCCCCCCCCCCCCACCGTTGTCTGCTGTGTCCCAGGACTTCTGGCATGAGTAAAAAAAAAAAAATGCACGGAAGTAATGTCAGACTCAGACAGGTTGCTGATGTACAAGATTGCTGAGAGCAATTCCACTCCAGAGTTAAAGAGAAGGAATCCCAGCCAGGGCAAGCCCCCTTTGAAGTGAACACAAGCTGCACAGCAGCAGTGCTTGGTGAATTGCAGCCAATACCTTTGCATGGGGAGGGCTCAGAATAGACCCATTTCAGCACAGTTATTTATTTATTTATTTATTATTAATATTTATTTATCGCCCATCTGGCCAGCAACCGGCCACCCTGGGCGATGCACACAGAATAAAAGCAATAAAATACATTTAAACAATATAAAAATTTTAAAATCTTAACCCACCCCATATTCCCGCCTGAACAACCAGGTTTTTAATGAGCGACGGAAGCTCATCAGAGAGGGGGCATGGCGGAGGTCACTCTTGAAAAGACCTTTATTGGATAACTCAGCAGGGAGCTATTCCCCCCCCCCCAGTTGTCTGCTGTGTCCCAGGACTTCTGGCATGAGTAAAACAAATAAAAATGCACGGAAGTAATATCAGACTCAGACAGGTTGCTGATGTACAAGATTGCTGAGAGCAATTCCACTCCAGAGTAAAAGAGAAGGAATCCCAGCCAGGGCAAGCCCCCTTTGAAGTGAACATGTTATGTAAACATGTACACAAACACTTAATCCCTTGAATGATACCAACTCTCAAGTGTATAATCATGGCCATTCTTTAAAAAAAAACAAAATAGCTTGGGAGTTGGTATCATTAAAAGGATTAAGTGTTTGTGTACATGTTTACGTAACTGTGCTGCAATGGGTCTATTTAAATCTCTCCCTATGCCAAAGGCATTGGATGCAATCCACAAAGCATTCCACTGTGCAGTCTCTGTACATTTCAAAGGGGGCTTGCCCGGGCTGGGATTCCGTCTCTTTAACTCTGGGATGGAATTGCTCTTGGCAGTCTTGTACATCAGTAACCTATCTGAATCCAGCAGGGTACAGAAGGATTTCTCAAACCATTCTATCAACTAGTGAGCATTTCTACCTGAACATGCCATCACCTTCCTTTACTTAAATAAACCCTCCTATTTTTTGTCCTATGACAAATTTCTTACTCTAAAACATTTTCCCCCAATCCAAATTTGATGACCGCCGCAATGCCTTATGATTGTGGTACCAGATAATAATTAAAATTGGCATAGTGCTGCTGATGGGCCCCTGCTTCCACTGCACCCCTCACTGCTGAAGCCCCCTGACTGCCCATCCTCCACTCACCAAAGCCCCACCCATTGGCCAAGGCTACCCACTTCCTCACTCATTGGCCGAAGCCCCCATCCTGCCAGCCTGTCCTCCCTCCTCCCAGAACTCCCTCCTCCCAGACCATCCAGTCTGGTATTTGTGTGTGTTTTTTTCACTAGGGGCGGTGGCTCCAGTTCCAGCTCTGGCTTCTCCTCCTCCTCACCTGGGTCAAGCTACACATTACATCAACTGTGTAGCATAAGAACTTAAGAAGAGCCATGCTGGATCAGACCAAGGGTCCAGCATTCTGTACACACAGAGGCCACCCGCTGCCCACGGGATCCCACAAGCAGGACATGAGTGCAACAGCATCCTCCCACCCATGTTCCCTAGCAACTGGTGTACCTAGGCATACTGCCTCTGATATTGTATGTAGCACATAGGTAACAGAGGATAATTGTTGTTGGGCATATGGCCATGATTTTCAGATCAGGACCACCAAACCTCCTCTCCTCATTTTTTTCTCAAAATCCCTGCTCCTCATGAGGTGGGAGTGTTTAAAAGAAAGAAAAAAAGGTCTCCCGTTGGCAGATATATATATATATATATATATATATTATCCTCAGCCGCATGATACACAATTATTGTATCATGTAGATTGACCTGAAAGCTCAGCATGACATGACTGCCTCCACCCCACCCTCATGTCCTTGGCTGGAAGGGAGCCTTACAGGATTTCTGCAATTTGCAGAAGGGGCTCTGTGTACTACTGGATATCCTTACCAGAGCTTTCAACTCTGGGTGAGTTGGGCTGGCAAGAATATCTGTGGACAGTGCTGGCTCCAGGTTTTTGAGGCCCCTTGGGCAAGTCACCCACTATGGCCCCTTCCTTCCATAGGTTTACCTTCTTCTCACCGCCATTGTCACCTGCTGCTATTGCTCCTCATCCTCTTTCTTATCATTGCCACCACTTGCTTGCTTGACAGGCAGAGAGTGAGCGTGAGCAAGTAGGCAGGTAGGCAGTGGCATCTATTGCTCCTCCTTCTCACCACCACCAGTGTCTGGGCCAGTGTGGGAGGCAGGTGAACAAGAGGTTGCAATGGTGAAATGGAGGAGCAACTCCAGCGGCCTTCTTCCAGTGGGCTCCTGTTGGTGGTGGGCTCTCAACACGTGCCGCACCATGCTGACCCTTGACACCAGCACTGCTTCTGGAGCTCATATATATGTGTGTAGCCTTCTGTTGCACATAAGGGGTGAATGGACCATGCAGGTAGGGCCCTACTGACATGCAAGTAGGATCCTACCTATATGTGATAAGATTATTTTCCCTGGCCCCTGTTGAAATTGAGATTGCAAACTCCTTAGGGCAGGGGCCTGACTGCTTAAGTTACTCTGTGCTGTGACATGTATAGAGCCAATCCCAGAGTTCTATATTCCAAGCTCCACTTCTTTATTCTAGGGAACTTGTCATGGAGGGAAGACATCAGGCTGTCCCACTGCACTATCAAACTATCTGACCACCTGACTGCCACCTGATGGTGCAATAAATGACAGCAATAATTTCATAGGGTCAGCAATTGCCACTTTCACATTGGAGCTGCTCTTGTTAACTGGACTGCCTTCCACATGACACATAGCTTTGATGTCCAAGAGATTTCTGGGCACTGCTTATTTCACTGAACTTGCCCAAGGCCATGTCTCGTTTGGCCATTTCTAATCTCTAGCAGGACATTTGATCTGTCACAGTGTGCTGAGTGGAACAGAACAATTACTGTTCCCCTTTCCATCCTGCTTGGCTTTTAAAGAAAACCTAGGGTTAAATATAGAATGTTTCTTCTTAGAATAGATTCTGAATGCCTGTTTGCTTACAGAGATCATCATCACACTCCACTGTATTAATGGATTACGATGATGAAATGTGTTTACATATTTCTTTGTTTTACCTAAAAGCTCAATAATTCTTCAGACATATATTATTATTCAGTTATTGCTGAAATTAAAATTGACTGCCTTCCCATGAAACATGAGATTTGGATTCTTAGTCAGGAAGACCAAAATATATCTTCCTGGCAGAAGGAGTTTAAGTGGACAGGTTCCACTTATGTCTGTGCTGATATGAGCGGCCAGACACCTGACCTGAGCAAGCTACAGATGCATTTTTTCAGACATCTATCACTGCTAGGAAGTGTATTAAAATCATGTCATTGTTGAACAAGCTGTTCAGAAAAGCCAGGATTGCTGGCTGCAGGAAGTTTGTGTGCAGGAGGAATAGGAACTAGTGACAAGTCACGGTGCGAAAGTTAGAAAAGATAATGGTTTAAAACTCTAGGGAGGATGGAAGGAAAGTATAATAAAACATTCTGCTGTATCCGAAGGGGGCTGTTCACTTACTTTCCTTAGCAGCACAAAGGTGTTAGGGACAGGTAGAGGAGAGCTCCAGCAGGAGCTAGAAGCTACTGACACAGTGTAACTGATGTATTAACCAAGAGATAAAATGTGCCATTCCAATAACTTGGCGTCAATGTGCCAGCAGATAAGGAAATATCACAAAAGAGGAGAGCAAGTGTGAAAGTAGGTGACGAGGAGCCAAAAAAAAGGGGTGGGGTTACCATTCATCTAGAAACATGTCTGCAGGATTAATGTCCAGTTATGCGCCTTAAATCCCATTGAAGTCGATGATATTTAAAGAGCCCAACCATGCAGGATTACAGCCTTGGAGAACACTGGAATATGTAGGCCTGGAGGTAATTTTAGATCCTAGACTTAATGGTCTTATGAGCCCCATCCTTTAGACAGCCATGTGTATGAATTTACTTATGAAGCACATGTCTAACATTTCTATTCTCCCTCACATGCACATTACACCACTGTGCTATACAACTGCTTCTACATTCCTGGTACATTACAGCCATCATCATCATCATCATCATCATCATCATCATCATCATCATCATCATCATCCCTGTACATGGTTTAAAATGTAATATTCACAGTTTAAATTCACTTAAATTATGGCAACATGATGGCTACAGAAATAAAATGGAGTTTGCTTCTGCTGCCCTGATGCTAAACACATTGACTTGGGAATAAGCCCCATTTTCTTGGATAATATATTTAAAAAATAAAAAATAAAATAAAATAAGCATCTGTAACCATATACGGTACATGCCCGGTTGGGTGATGGGGATGGGTGAATGAGTGATGTTCAAATTTGCCAGGAATTTCTGAACATCATTTCACTGCGCATCTCGTGCCCGATTCCTGTTCGCATTTGTGATTGCTGCTCACTTTGTATGAAAGGGAAAATTGCACAAATCAAGCAGCAATAGAACGGGAGATTTGTGCAATTTTTCCCAATTTTCACTAATTACCTAATTTCCTCTATAGGCTAAAGTGGGGCTGATACAGTCTACAGAAGAAATTTTGCAAATCAAACTGGGAATCAGGAATGAGATGAACGTGAGCACGTGTTTGACAATTTGCAGATAGTTCTGGCAGATACATGCACATACTCACATTCAGAGCTTCAAACGGAACATGCTCGCATGTTTTGTGTGCAAAAATTGAATTCTCAAACATCCCTAGAAAAAAAGGATGCTGTGGAAACCAGTGACAGCCAGGGTGGGCCTTGGCATGCCCATGCTGGTCCAGCTGATGCCAACCTTCTTTGGGTTGTCACTCGGCCATCTCAGGCTGTGATGCTGGGCTTGGTCCCTGAGGCCCAGCCATAGCTGCACTACTGGCCTGGAGCCAAAGAATAACACAACTGCTTCCATCCACATGCTCTGGACATTGGTTTCTCCAATAGCAGCAATATGACAATCCTCTTTCTGTGGCACTGAGGAGAGTCTCCAACATGGTTTGTAATGCAGCTTCTGGGGGGTCTGCAGCAAAAAGGGGGAAGGGAAAATGTATGGCTAAATTTGTTATTTTGATTCTAGGCTTAGTATTTCCAGGGTTAGGATGTGGTGTCTGCCTGTTCTAGAGGGGATAAGTTGGTTCAAAAGAAAATGATCACTGAGCGGCCTTGGGCCAGTTTCAAGAACTGAGCTGAAGGCAGCCAATGAGTGAGAACCAGGAGCCAGGAATCAGGCACCTGGTGTCAAGCCCTGGAGTCAGGCCAGAGGATCAGAGACACAGGCTCAAGCGGACTTAAGACCAGAGAACAAGGGAGAGTGAGAACCAGAGAACATGCTGATAGCCAATAAAGATGATCACTGGTAAAATTCCCACCCAGCCTGAACAGGAAGTAAGAACATAACATAAGAAGAGCCATGTTGGATCAGACCAGTGCTAAGGGGATCACAACTTCCCTTACTTGTCTTTTTTTCTAAGCAAAACTGTCCCAGACGTTGTAACTTTTCCTCATAGGAGAATTGCTCCAGCCTGTGGCGTAACCCCACAATTCAGTTCCCTGGTGTATGTCTGCATTAGTATGTTTAGTGAGTATAGAATGTTGAACTGAGTGGGTGTGGTTTGTGATGTCTTGGAAAGGGTGGGGGGAGGAGTCTATAAGGAGTGTTTGAGTGATGTCAGGATTAGTTTATGGGAGTGTGTTTGGAATGTGGGGAGAGTTGGGAGTTGGGGAGTTAGGTTAGTTGGATTATTCGTGTCTTGTCTGTCAGGAGTTTTGAGAGAAACCAGTGCTTGTATGAGGAGTGAAAGTATTTGGAGTTATAGGGACTTAGGTTAATTACAAAGTGTTTGGTGTAGGCAGGTTTAAAGTTATTTTCTGGAACTAAGATTTTGAGAATTAAAATAAACTTATTTTTATTTTGTTTGCTACCCAAATCCTACATGTCAGCTTGGCATTATTAACCTGCATTACTGTTAAATCTACACACACACACACCTTTGTACCCACAGTATCATAGATTTAAAATAGATCCTTAATAACCAGTATTAATCTTTTCCCTCATTGGTAGGGGAAAGGTTTCATTTGACCCTCCTCTCAGGTTTTTAAGTGTTGGTGCTTAGCCTGAGAAGGGTTTATGCGGCGGGTCCTAAAGTGTAAGGGACCATGTCGTCACACAGCCCCCTGATCATTTTTGTTGCCCTTTTCTGCACTTTTCCCAACACTACAATATTCTTTTTTTAGAATATTGTACACAGTATCCCAAGGGTGGCCACACAATAGATTTGTATGAGGGCAGCATCATATCGGCAGTTTTATCTTTGATTCCTTATGGCTAACATGGAATTTGCCCTTTACACAGCTGCTGCACACTGGGGTGACATTTTCACTGAGCTCTCCACCACAACCCCAAGATCACTTTCTTAGTTTGTCACTGCTAGCTCAGATCCCATCAGCATATATGTGAAGTTGGGATTTTTTGCCCCAATGTGTGGAATGTTTAGAACCCTTCCTGTTCAGGAGCACCAATCTATACCTAGGTGGGTGAGGTCACTGGGAAGGAATCTTTAATGTCCTAGGAAGATGGCCCAACCTGGAGCAGCTTTGCACAGATCTGTGGGTTCCTACTTCTAGCCCAAGCAGCTTCTGACCAGTAGTCACTATGACCTGGTGGGTGCACACAGTCACCGCATCCCACCTTGCCGTGTTTAAGCTACAATGAGCTGTGGCATGTGCTGGCACATACCAGGTGGTTTTTCAATATACAAGCCGCAACCATGGCTTGTCATGTTGTCCAAGCCTGGGCAGTGGGGGTTGCATGAGGGTTAAACAACCCTTGCATAACCCTAGAACAGGCCATGGGTTATGCGAGGGCTGTTTAACACCCACATAACACCCGCCACCTGGGTTCAGATGATACGACAAGCCACCGCTTGAATAACATTCACGGTGGGCATGCGTCGTAGCCTACCATGGCTTAAATAGTTCGTGGTAGCTTATTTGATCATGCAAACTGGCCCTATCTCTCAGACTAACCTATTTCACAGGGTTTGGGGAGGGTAAAATGTATGTGTGTGCAGGAGGGTGACACATGCACAGTACCCTGAGCTCCTTGGGGTGAGATAGGATTGGGTAATATGGAAGGAGGGTTTGTGTTTTTGTGTAATACTGCTAAGCATTTTATTCATTTATTGCATTTTAAATTGCCCAACGACTCAAGTTTACTAGGCAGTGTACAATACATCGACAATAGCATCGACATTGAAAATAGCGATGAAGAGAGAAGCCATATCATGTAGAGACTGGCTGCTCATCCACTGCAAATTAAGTATAATTGCCAAGGTTACATAGTGCAATCAAATATTAATGCTAGTGTTTGATGCTTTTACATTGCAGTTTGTTAATTTAATAGTCATGGCATTTAAAAATAAAATACACTGAAGAGGTTACAAAATAGTTGTCTGCTCCACTGCTTGTCCTAGACTTTGAAACTGTGGTCACTTGCTGTGGCCCAGATCAGATTCCTACCACAATTCAAAAAGTCCAGATCTTGGATATGTTTTGCCCAACAAACTGGTTAGGTACTGCTTCCTTGAGTAGTGCACCTGTCGTACCCCACCCCTCAATAGGGCCTCAGGCTTGCCCTCCTTATTGGGATCTCTGGCTGCAGCTTACGTAAGGTTGGGGGTTTCTTTTCCTCAAACCCTTACCCTTACACCTCTCACACTGACTTTGGGATGTCTGATCCCCACCCTATATCTCTTTGACCAGTTACAATAAGCATAGCATCTCACACAGGCTGTTTCAAATAACAAAGAAAAGTTTATTTTTAAAACACAACAAGTTCTGGAAATCAGTTTCATGTGTAAGTTTCAGATAATCTTAAATAATAAAGTACTATCTTATCGTCGTACCAATCCTCCCTCAACCACTATTCCCAATATCAATCCCTGCACTCACTAGCTAAACTCTTAATAATCCTAACATGATCGCTCAACTTTCTTCAGTCAGCTTCACAGTCTCCCAAACAGCACTTCACATTCCACACACTCCTCTCTCTTCCCCACACATTCTTCACAAATCCCCACAAAAACCTCCTGTCTGAACAGCACTGCCCACTGTTTATATAACACAGACTTTACCCCCCTTCACACTCTTTCAACCAATCACATCACATATGTAAATACACCATTCTTCCTGCCCATCCTTTCTCACTCACACAGATAAACACAGATACAGCAGGAATACATGTTTCTATTCTGTACTCTACTAGCTTTTGCCCACGGCTTCGCTCGCGTGATGAAGAGTGACCGTGCTAAGTTTGCACGGGTCATCATTTTCCTATAGGCACTATTTGTTCGAAATTCCTTAAGGTCGCTGACCGCTGTTTTGAATCGCTCCATAGGAAAGGTCCCCCGGGACTACATAAGGGAATCCTAGCTCCCCCAGGACTACCAGCTCCCCCGGGACTTCCAGTTCCCCCGGGACTGCACAATGAAATCCCAGCTCCCCCAGGTCTACCTGCTTCCCCGGGACTACACAATGAAATTCCTGCTCCCCCCCGGGACTACACAATGAAAGCCCTGCCCGCCCGCCCCCGCCCCCGCGACTACACAGTGAAATCCCTGTTCCTCCCCTGGGACTGCACAATGAAATCTTTGCTCCCCCACCCAGGACTTCACAATGAAATCCCTGCTTCCCTCCCTGGATTACACAATGAAATCCCTGGCCCCCCGGGACTACACAATGAAATCCCAGCTCTCCCAGGACTACACAGTGAAATCCCTGTTCCTCCCCCGGGACTGCACAATGAAATATCTGCTTCCCCCCCTGGACTACACAATGAAATCCCTCTTCCCTTTCCCCCGGGACTGCACAATGAAATCCCAGCTCCCCCCCCCCCGGGACTACACAATGAAAATCTCTGCTCCCCCCCCAGGACTACACAATGAAATCCCTGCTCCCCCCCCCGGACTACGCAATGAAATCCCAGCTTCCCCCCCGGACTACACAACAATGAAATCCCAGCTCCCCCCCTGGGACTACACAATCAAATCTCTGTTCCCCCCCGCCCGCCGGGACCACACAATGAAATCCCTGCTCCCACCCCCAGGACTACACAATGAAACCCATGTCTCCCCCCTCTGGGACTGCACAATGATATCCCTGCTCCCCCCCTCCAGGACTGCACAATGAAATCCCTGCTCCCCCCCCCCGGGATTGCACAATGAAATCCCTGCTCCCCCCCTCCAGGACTGCACAATGAAATCCCAGCTCCGCCCCAGCTGTGGTTCATATGAACATTCTGTTTTGACTCAGGAGAGATTTGCATATCTGCTCCTGATTGGCCCCTGTGGCAGTTCATATGAACATTCTATATGTCATTGGAGCGATTTGCATAACTGCTCCTGAATGGCCCCTGCGAAAATTCCAAGTGTTGGCTCTAATCTATTTTGGGCCGTACAGGCACAGCGAGGGTTTTTCAGAGATTTGAACCCACCAGTCTTTGTCCTTGGGTGATGGAGAGTATGCGTGCCAAGTTTGGGGTGGATCCGTCAAAACGTGATGGAGCCTATGTGACGATGCCCTGCACACAGCAGTCATTCAGTCATTTAAAAAGTTTCCCTCCCTTTTCCCTAGGGGAGATTTGCATACCCAGTCCTATTGGCCCCTACAGGAATTCATACGAACATTCTAAGAGTCGTATGGATTATTTGCATAACTGCTCCTATTGGCTCCTGCAGCAATTCTGGGGTGAGGCCGATTTGCATAACTGCTGCCCTGTTGTTTTGCCCATAGGAGATATAAGAGTGGGGCGATTTTGCCCCCCTTTTTCACCCCCTTAGGGACAGAATTTCCAAAAATCCTTCCTTAGTGGGGCTCTCCGTCATAAAAGCAATGTTCCTTCAAAATTTCACATTCCCAGATTAAATGGTTTGAGCTGGGCATTTATGAGTCAGTCAGTCAGGACACACACACACACACACACACACACACACACACACACACATATATATAGATACCAGTGTTCTCCAACCTTGGGTCCTCAGATGTTTTTGGCTTACAACTCCCAGCATGCTGGGAGCTGTAGGCCAGCAACATCTGGGGACCCAAGGTTGGAGAACACTGCTCTATACAATAACACATTATACTCACCATCTATACACTTTAAATTTAAATCCAAATAACATGGCATCACAGCACCACAAAGACATTTTGAAACAAAGTAATCTATCAGCAGGTTTACCATAAGCACAGGGTTCATCCCCTCAGAAGGGTCTACTATCCCTCCCTGTGAATGTCATCTCATTCTGTCAAACAGCCAAAATTATTATGATGATGATGATGATGATGATGATGATGATGATGATGATGATGAATGATGTTATAGTAATCTATTGATTTCCAATGATAAGCAACAGAAGATTCGGATTCAGTCCCCATGTCAAACTAGGCAGCCTCCAAATCAATCCAAGGTGAACTGCATTGTTTTACCAATCACCAAATTGGGTCTAAACTAAATCTTGTGTTTGGGGCACACCAAATATATGCAGAGAGAGTGGTGCGGGGGAGGGAGATTCAAAAGCCAACATATCAAGGCGGTTAGGTATTAGCCCCCCTTTTATTCAGCAGTCTCCCTCATGCCTCCCCAGATGTCACCCTCCAAAACCGGAGGACCCTTGAGAGCATCCTTTCATGTACTGCATTCAAAACAGGAAATTGGACAAGTCCCCCCCACACACACACAATTGTTTGAACATTCAAATAGGGGGCAATTGGATCACGGCCATACTACTTTAAGGAATGCATATTATTCACATGCAGTAATTGTCTGGAATTCTGACTAACCAAGGTTAATAAAATATAGCTTCCGTTTTGGTTTGTTAATCATTTGGTGGAGGAGAGGGAGGGAAGGATGCATAGTTAGTAAAAACAAAACAAAACAACAACATCAACAAAAACCACAATATACAGTAGCTGCACAATCAATCTGCTTATAATGAATTCACAGAGGAAGGTCTAATCATCCATTGCAAGGCTATAGATGGGAAATTTCACAAGTAGAATCAGGGTATAAATAACCACGAGGGTATATTACTAATGCAATTATTTTAAAAATAATCATAAACTTTGGCTAGAGGAAATTATACTTTATAATGTTACACAGGCAGGTGTGGTAATCAAAGACACACACACACACACACACACACCTCTATTTCTCATAACCTCTTTGCTTGTAATAAGTAAAACAAGTTATTGTGGCTTCTCATTCTAACCTTTGCTGTTCTGATTGTTCCACTCTTCAAAAGCAGCCATAAAACAAAGTAATTCTATCATTATCCCCTAATCGATCATTTGCAAATAGAGCTCTGCTTGTATTCATATTGTTCTCTCAAGCAGAAACACTTCTCTTTGTTGCCTGTGATTTATTTCATTCACTCCTTCTGATGTTTCACCGCTCTGCTAATCAGCTCAAGCAAGGTAGAAAGACTCCAAACACCTGCAGCTATCCAGCAGGAAGTAGAGGTGGGGGGGAGAGGCTCAGACCACCTGGTGAGACAGAGCCAAAGAACTGCACGCCTCCTGGCTGGCAGAAGTCTCATTTTAAATCTCTCAGGTGTTACCTCGAATGAGTCTGACAAAGTACATGATGAGTTTCCCAAAGCACAGAAGTATGGTCCGGGGGGGGGGGGGGGACAGGGGGACACACACTTGGAAGTTTCAGCTTTGGTCTATCTTTATTCATGTACGCTGCCCGAATAGTATGCACTATGGTGTTAGAACATCTTTCTTGTCTCTTGACATTTCATCTCTTTGTGCCTCAGGGCTAGTTCCTACAGTCATTTTCCCTTCCATGCAAGGAGTCATGGCCTCAGTCCTCAGTCACTTGTATGCCAGCAATTACAGGGAGAAACTGAAGTGTAAGCCAGGCTGCTCACAGATACAGCTAGAGGTGATTTGTGCACTTCTCTCGGGTACCTTCATGACTAGAACTGCTGTGGCTATATCCATGTACCATGCTTCTTCAAATGTCTCCATCAGGGCTTGGTACTGCTTGCATGGAAAAGAAATGAACCAATTCATTAGAGAGTAGGAAACCCAAACTTTTGAACCCAAACTAGAGTTTGCCATTGCTAGCCCTCTAGTACCCTTTAAACGTCCAAGGTGGTAACAGCTCTTTTAATCAGCATTGCACATATCCTGTAATCCATGTGCCCAACATGTTCCAATAGGTACATAGGGAGATGCTTATACAGGGTGACTATTCTCTACTCTGACTGATGACAAGATCCTAAACCCAGGCTCCTGCGCTGCCTTGAGGAAGACTTGGATGAGGAAGAGTTACAAGATGCCGCACTGAGGAGGGAACCTTCAGCATCTCCTTGTGTCCTCCCAGTCTGATGACATGGCTCTTCCGCCAATCTCAGTCTCCAGGGCTGAGTCCCCAGTAGTATCTCCATCCATCTCCTCAGCCTTGTAATAAAAGCCATCAGACACAGAACCAGCCAAAAGCCCTTTAAAAAGCAAAGTCAGCCCCGCTTGGGTGGAGGGACCATCTGCAATATAGGCCTTGCCAACATTCCTAAGGCTTCAGCACTTTGCTAAGGCAACATCCTTCTATTACCAGCCATAAGGAGAAAACTATGGCCAATAGAGCTAAGTGAGAGCTTTTTGTGGTCCTGATAAGGCTTGCCTGGATCTGGATGTATCTAACCAAATCAAGGTTCATACTACTGAACCTGACTCTATGTGATGATGTGACTCTACTTAATGAGACTTTATCTGATGTGACCTAACCTGATGTGACTTACTCAAGTAAGTATGCTACCACTTCCCCTGTGAGCTCCAAGCTCCATCAGAATAGGTTAACAGACAGCTGCTGCCCCAGGCCTCAGGCAGAGGACTTCCCCATCACCTCCTACCTGATCCTTTTTCATTGTGTAAGTAATTTAAAATACATTTTAACTGAGTTTTTTTAAGGCAGAAAGCTATATGAACCTGCTATAAAGTTTTTCTTATGTACTAGAGTAGCATAGATAATGTAAGATAGTATGGATAGGTATAGGAAGGATGTCTAAGAAGATCAGAGATTGGTTCTATAGGCCTGATCAAAGATTAGTTCTATGGGCCAAGTTTGAGTCAGAGTGAATTTTGGGAAGCGATTATTGGGTAGTAGAGTTATTTGACTTTGATAAAAAGAGAAGTTTATGGGGGAAAGCTTATAGTTGATGCACCTTTTTAAAAATATGTTGCCAACTGCTGGGTACAGAAACAGGATGCTTAAAGAGAAGTTGGGGACTTTGAATTTCTTTGAAATAAACAAGTACATTGAAGGTGACATTAGTACTTGGTTTTGGAGTAATCGGCTTAGAAGGAGCTAGACCACCATATAGTAAGCTTAAAACATACAGTAGTACCTTGGATTACGAGTATAATTCGTTCCAGAACCATGCTCGTAATCCAAAATACTCGTACATCAAAGCGAGTTTCCCCATTAGAAATAATGGGAACACCGCTGATTCGTTCCACAACCATTTAATCACTGCTTTGCCGGCTCCCTGGCAGGGAGCCCCATGGAGGGAGCCGGCAAAGCAGTGATTAAATGGTTGTGGAACGAATCAGCAGAGTTCCCATTATTTCTAATGGGGAAACTCGCTTTGATGTGCCGACTCCTGGGCTCCCAGCCACGCCTCGCTCTGCTGGCGCCTTGCGCGCTGCCATGCCGGCTCCCGGGCAGGGAAGCGGCACGGCAGCGCGAGGCGCCTGCAGAGCGAGGGGCTGCACCACGTCTCCTTTGCCAGCGGCGGCTCGCCTCTGCTTGCACCCAGCGTGCTCCCTGCCAGCGTGATCCCTGCCTTAGCAAGCGATGGCTCGCCTCTCTGCTGGTGCCTCGCGCGCTGCCATGCCGGCTCCCGGGCAGGGAAGCGGCACGGCAGCGCGAGGCGCCCGCAGAGCGAGGGGCTGTGCCGCATCTCCTTTACCAGCTGGCGCCCAGCGCGCTCCCTACCAGCATCCTCCCGACTGCCAGCGCGCTCCCTGCCTAGCAAGTGGCGGCTTGCCTCTCTGCGGCGAGCCGGCGCCTCTGTCACATCCGGCCCAGGAAGTGACGCGAACCTGGGGCCGGATGTGACGGAGGTGGCGCCGGCGGCTCGCTGCAGAGAGGCAAGCCACCGCTTGCTAGGCAGGGAGCGCTCTGGCAGTCGGGAGCATGCTGGTAGGGAACGCGCTGGGCGCCAGCTGGTAAAGGAGATGGGGCACAGCCCCTCGCTCTGCGGGCGCCTCGCGCTGCCGTGCCGCTTCCCTGCCCGGGAGCTGGCATGGCAGCGCGCGAGGCGCAAGCAGAGAGGCGAGCCGCCACTTGCTAAGGCAGGGAGCATGCTGGCAGGGAGCGCGCTGGGCGCCACCTGCAAAGGAGACGCGGCGCGGCCCCTTGCTCTGCGGGCGCCTCGTGCTGCCGTGCTGCTTCCCTGCCCGGGAGCCGGCATGGCAGCACGCGAGTCGCCAGCAAAGCGAGGCGCGGCACGGCTGGGAGCCCCGTGGAGGCGAGGCACGGTGTGGCCACTCACTCGGCTAGTGGCGGCGCAGCAACGCGAGGCGCCAGCTGAGCAAGAGCATAAATTTAAATTTGAAAGCGGCAGCGGCTCATGTTGCGAGACTTGCTCGTCTTTCAAATTTAAATTTATGCTAAAATTTTCCTCATCTTATGAGTAGCTCGCAAACCGGGTTACTCGTAATCCGAGGTATTACTGTAATAGTTATGTAGTATTGGGCATATGGTGGCATAGGACAGAAAAGGTATAAAAGGAAGTTTTACCTTGTAGGTGAGGCCCAACATTCTATCCTGACTCTAAAAAAAGTCTTCTTTTTGTAGAAGGGGGGAAGATTTAATATAAGTCTAACTCTTTTCTTTCTGTTTCTGTATTAAGTATAAAAGGTGTGTCTGAATGAATTCCTATAATAAAAGTACCTTATTTCATTCCAAACTGTGTTTATGTGTGTGTAAAATCAGCACTTTTCAGTGTCAAGGCAGCCACTTCTACTTGCTAAGCCAAATTTTAACAGACAGAAAATAGAAACCTGTCAAAACTGGTGATTTAAGGAAAAATCACAAGTAAATTTTAATTCCAAACAGATGGAGAGGCAAGAGATTGAACCTAGGGCCTTCTGCACTCAATGCATCTGGCCTACCACGGAAGTATGGTCCCTCTCCTAAAACTGGTCCCTCCCTAAAATATTTATTTATTTGCTATATTTTCCATCTGCCCAATAACCAATGTTCTCTAGGCAGATTACAAACAAATAAAATATTTGTTATTCTATATGAGCTAACATATATCACCACAGATCTGGTGACATGGGCAGAAGAAGTAGCAGACCAAAGTTCTGCACAACCTTTCTCTTAGAGAACTGTATACATAATTTCTCACTATGTGCACTGAGACTTCAGGATGGGCTATGTTACAATTCCTAACTGATATACATAATGATAAAACTTCCATATCATGGAGCCCTATTCTTGTAGGAGGTTCAAAGATGCTACAAGAGTTCCAGCAATTTTTTGGTCTATGCCAAAAGAGTACCGTAGGTTTGACAACCAGTTGGCCATAGGTCAATAAGCTTGAAGGTCAAGTGGTATGACTCTGAACAATAACTCTAGTCATTTGCCGTTACCTATCTGGGGTGGTGGGAGAGAAACTGATTTAACAACCCTTTCCCCCCTGTTCCAGCTCTGTTTCTGATTGAAGTGCATTTAGAATTCCAGATTCTAAAGCAAAGCATGAATAATTTAAAATTCACAAAAGATATACAGAAGGCACATGATACAAATTATATTTTAATTAATCATAATAAGAAAAGATGACAAGTAATTTTGTGCCAGAGTTGGTCAATTAAAAAAAAATTTTTTTTGACAGGCTCAATTCCAATCAAGTTGTCTTCTTTCTGGGTCTCCCCCCCCCCCAACAGTACCAAAACCCAACAACCACCACTTTTCCTCATTCCATTGCTGCTGACTCAAGCTATGATGTTCTTTTGAATAGACTGCATATGTGTTTAGCACACACAAACTTTTACATTCATCTGAAATGGCATCAGGGCCATGGAAAAAAAGATACTGCTCTTTCATCAGTGAATTTACACAAGTAAAAGTTCCCTTCACGTGTATTCTGTGTGGATTGGTTGTATTAAAATTCATGCAGGAAAAAATTCAGCCATAGCACTGAGCGCTTCTTCTTTAAGTCCTTTTTCCTACGGATGAGGCCATCTGGCTTCTTGTATAGGACAAATGAACAAGCAAGGACATTTTAATTCTTCCTTTCCACTCCTCCCAGAAGAATTGAATTATTTTCATAATTAAATATAATTAAATTAAATATATTTAAATATATTTCTAGATAGAGCAATTTGACTCTTCTAACAAACTAATTTCTCAAACCTTCCTATCTCTCTCTGCCTCCCACCTCCCTTCATCCAAGTCCAACTTTCTCTCTCCCTCACTAACTCCCAGACTGACTCCCTGTCTCTCTGACTGACTCTTAACTGACTCTCAACTGACTGACTCTAACTGCCCTCTCTTTTTTAAAAAATCCAGTCACTCCTTCCCCAGCCAATCACACGCAAGCTGCATCTGAACATTCCATTCCCTCTAGCTGTCAATCATACACCCCAGGCACACTATATACAAACCTCAATAGTTCTTTTTCCTTTGCATAGAACCAGAATCATCACAGGGAGGGTTAAAGAACAATTTTAATAGATAATTAGAAAGTAAACAATTTCTAGATAACTTGAATATATCATTGAGGCAACAAACGTAAGCCTACTTAACTAAGAAATATGTCCCGCTGAGGTAGGGATGTGTTATCAGCAGAACTGGAGTTCCTTGCGGGTCTCTGAATTCCACCTCGAAGCTGGTTCCAGCTCTGTCCATATCAGATTGAGAGCTTTGTTTACTTTTACTTTCACATGGAAATTCATGCACACTTTCGTGTACATTTTCCCACACGCACGCACCCATTGTGTGCATTTTTGAAACGCACGCATTTTCCTCCCATTGACTAAAGTGTGTGTGTGCATTTTACAAATTTGTAATGCACCTTTTTCAAATGTATGCATTTTTCAACACAGTTTTTCCTCCCATGAATTGCATTGCATGCTCAGAAATGTATACACAACGCAGATTGATTTTGGGTCTGCGTTCGGTTCTGGGAGGTGTAAACTGGGCCAATTCTGGTGAAAAATGAACTGAAACGAATTTCTCATGCATCCCTACGAGGATGGTGGAACTTCCTAGCAGAAATATTTAAGATTGGCTGTCAATCCTCTACCTACAAGTCAGGAAGCTGTAGGCTCAGAAGTGAAGTGTGTACAAGGTCTGGGCTAGGGGGAGTTGCACGTATGGATGAAAGGTCAATGAGCTTATCATGAAGGAATCTGTCAGTGCTGAACTGTATCATCATTTGAGCAATTACTTTTGAGATTTTGTTAAAAGAAAACCTGCTCTCATCACAGTGGAGGCGCATTAGCTCTAAGTGTGAGCCCTGCTGGAACACACTCAATTGTAACACCAAAATTTGCTGACCTTTTGGGAGGCAGAGAGGACCTTTCAGCACCATCTGTACTGATCACAGAAGTCAGCAGTTTAAAGGCTTTTATCTTCTACTTTATACTGACCACCGTGTGTTTGGAACTGTCACTTTTGGTCTTTGCAAATTAACCCAGGCTGACCTACCAAAGATTAAATTTCTTCAGAGAGAGGGAGAGGGAGAGGGAGAAATCATAATTATTACGCTTAGGCATCCAAGGCATTTGTCATTTTGCATAAAGTTACCCATAATGCTGCAGTTTCAAAGAGGTCATATAATCTTATTAAATCTGTCCCAAGGCTCGCACTCTATTTGAGCAAGACTTCAGCTATGGTGATAAATGTGTTTGTTCCTGGCAGAACTACTGCTTCGATTTTTATTACGCATCTCAATATACAGGGTTTTTCTTGGGGGGAGGGGGTATATTGAATCATTTTGGAAAATGAGAAAACAGGGACTGACAGTGAAAGGCTAGAATGCTATCATCCTGTACTTTGCACCCCATTAGTGTTAGAAATGGAAGCTACATAATGAGCTGAGTGATCAAAAAAGAAAAATCCAAAAGCACTTCAGAGGGTTCATTTCATTCATTGCCCAATCAGTTCTCAACTGACTATGGGAGTCTGAAAGCACACCCAGAGAATTCACCTCTACAAGTTGCCTCTGCCCTGAAGAACAAACGAGTTCAAGGTGATCCAAAATGAGAAAAGGTGTTCAAGTAGCATAAAGTGTGGGTTGGCCACAGGCATCCTCTGAGCCAAATTTAGCTTCTTCAGGATTGCCTCCAGGTCCAGTTGTTCTACCACAGAAGGGTTGTAGAATTGCCGAGGAGTTAGGTGTGGTGTGCCACCTCTTCTCCACTGTGGATGTCAATCTCTCTCACTGATTTGGAGAGATTGCCCTTCAAAGATGTTTCCCTCCCACCCCCTTTCTCTCTCATCATGATGTCCTTGGTACTGCCTTTGGGAGTGGAATGCTTAAACTTACACATCTGGTATAGGAATATAAGGAGGATAGCATCACTATCTATACTGGACACTTGCCCAAATTAGTTAGCCTTAGAAGATATTACTCCCCTCCAAGGTCAGTCAATAGGGATGTGTGCGGAGCCCGAGCTTGATTGGGAGGTGGAAATCCAGAGAACTCACCAGGCTTGACCCCCCCCCCCCCGAGCTCTGTTCGCCCTACCTGCTTCCCCGGCTCGACTCATGTTCTCGCAACCTGAGCCAGGGAAGCGACTTCCAGGTTCTCAGCGCTACGTTGTTTACGTAGAAAATGGCGTAAGATACATTAAAAACAGCTGCAATTTGCACAAGTTACACAAATCACAGCCGTTTTTAACGTATCTTACGCCATTTTCTATGTAAACAACATAGCGCCAGGAACCCAGAAGTCCAGAGAGCACCTCAGTTGGCGCTCGCTTTCAGCCTGGCTTGGCAGGCACAGTGGCAGCACTCGCCGAGTGCGCTGCGAGTCGGGTGGTGGACGGATCACCCACCCCTGGTCACGGATGCACACATACACAGATTAAACCACATAGCCTGAATAGTATATAAGTCCTAGGAAACTGCTCCAAAAGGGAACCTCAGCCCAGGCTGAACAGCGGAGCAGCACTGAACAAGTCAGCCAGGGGTCCATCTGTTGTCTTCCCGGGGTTCCAGATGACTGAAGTATTTATTCTTTACATGTAACCTGTTGAGTTCTACTCTGAGACTTAATTGAGAAGTTTCAATCAAATTAGCCTCTTTTCCTTCACCATCTGTGTGTTTATTGCCTTTGAATCCCTTAGTGGAAAAGAACCTTTGCTGCTTGACAAAACATCAGTAGCAAGCTTTCCTCCTCCTCCTTCTGGAAATAGATGGCTTAGCCAAGTGGATGAAGGAGGAAGAGCAAGATTAAACGAGGAAATAATGTATATAACAAGTGAGCAAGTAAATGGAGAAGAAGAGGACAAAAAAGGGGGAACATCATATCTGCCTTCCTCCCTATACCCGCTGTCACTTGCTTGCACCTATTCCCTTTTTCGCTCCTCCTGCCCCTTCATTTTGTCTCATCGATTGCCAGCACCAATGGTAGGAAAAGTGTGGTATTTGCTGCAACCCAGACAGGCTTAAGCATCCTCCCATCTTTGTAGTAGAGGATGATTCTAGCATATTCTTGCCATTTTCTGTGGGGCTGGGCAAGACAGTAAGGATGAGCATGGTCATGACAGGTGATCTCAGACTAAGGCTGCAAGGAATAAGAACATAAGAAGAAACGTGCTGGATCAGACCAGAGGCCTATGTACACCAGTTGCCAGGGAACATGGGCGGGAGGGTGCTGTTGCACTCATGCCCTGCTTGTGGGATCCCGTGGGCAGCTGGATGGCCACTGTGTGTGAACAGAATGCTGGACTAGTAGATGGACCCTTGGTCTGATCCAGCAGGGCTCTTCTTATGTTCTTATGTTCAAGGGCCTATCTTGTACAGCATTCTGTTCCCACAGTGGCAAACTGGATGCTTCTTGGAAGCCTCCTGTTAGGACATGAGCCCAGTAGCACCTGCCCACTTAGTTCCCCAGCAAGTAGTATTAGAGAGAAAGAGAAGAGCCACAGAGAAGGGAAATACAATAATGTAATGGGGACATGGACAAAGTAAGAGCAAATAAACAAGTAATGAATGCTAAGAACCAAATTTTCATTCCATTTCCCCCACAACTCAACAGCTATATCATTTCCCCTCTCCCCAAATATTTGAATGTGAACAAATGAGCCATTCATGTTCAAAAGGTGTTCCCACAAGTACAATCCTAACAAAATCTTGTCTACAGTCAAAATTCTTTTCTTCCCCATTTCCTTCCCGCTGCTGGCATGCCAACATTCCCCACCCTAAAAGTACTCCCCAAAAGTATTCAAAACATTGTACCATTAATTTTATTTATGGCATAGAACAAAGAAACAAAATTAAAGAACATTCACATACATTCTCAAAGGAATGCTCTGTCACAGCTATTTCCTGGGCTCCAAAAAGGAGCCAAGGAAATCTCACATTGGACCTGGGTTTTGATGTGTAAAAGCGAGATACTTTAAAGAAAAATGATGAAATAAAATGATAAAATATGTTTGATCTTTGACGGGAGATGGATGAGCTAATGCCAGGGTTGTCAACTCTAATCTATACACAGGAAACAGAGCCCTGTGAATCTCCATTTACTTAATGTTCCCAAGAACCTTCACAAATAATTCAAATTTCTCATCACTTGGGCCATTTCATACTTTGTGTGAAGGCAAATCCAAATTTTCTATGAAGAATAGCATGCAGGGAGATGAAGCCAATCATGTCCCTCTGAGAGACTGTATGTGTATGATATACATTTTTGCAAATCCATTTGTGACATTTACTCTTCACATTTTAAGGTTCATTCATCTGAAGCATACACCCCCTAAAAATGTAATTTGTGAAGTGTCTGTATGTATTTTCATCATCATCATCATCATCATCATCATCATCATCATCATTCAATATGATTTTCAGTGGCTTTTCTTGTTCACCCTTTTTAAAAACAAAACAAAACAAACCGTATTTTTGTAACCTCTTGCTTCTGGCCACAAAAGGGAATGGGGTGGAGAGCCCTATTGTAGATCACCTAAGAAAATATTTGCCTTGGATATTTTCAAGAGAACCGATTTCGAAGAATCAAAAGGATTGCTTTATAGATCAGATAAGCATGAGTGCTAATCCAAGGAAGCTTTCTTTGGAGTGTTATCCCAAGCTTAGCTTCTTACCGCTTATCAGAACCAAACCAAAATGCCAACTCCCTCCTGCCCCTGGCTTTCACTAACATGAGTGCCTACATGATTCAGGAATTAATATCTTCTTGGACAACTTGTGTCACTTTAATGTTCTTAATATCCACCCGGTTTGTTAAAGGCCCACCGATCTTTCTCCATTACTGAGCCTGTAACATTCAACTGGTATATCAGTGAGACACATGTCACCGTTCTGTTTTTTTGGCATTCATGAACGGTGAGATGGTCTGAGCAAAAGGAGAACGTTCGTGAACAGACTCGCGTGATCCGAACAAGGCGAGTTTGCTCTTGCTGAACGGTTCTCCAAAAATTCTCACACAACCCTACGAGTGTGGCTACTGTTTGCATCAGGAGAAAAGCTCCCAATAGCGCCAATGGGGACTTTCTTTCCAATGTAAATATCAGCTGCAGAATGGCCTTGGATTGTGATGTGGAGGGGGGCAAAGGATTAAAGCCCTTTCTCCCTGCTATGGTCCTGATCTGTACTGTTCACCCCTTTGGCTGTCTTATCTGTTCAATAAAAGCCTTCACACAATTGCCACATACATGAATAATATCTTGCCTGGTTTGGTCCCGAAAGTCAAATATCTGACCACTGCAGTATACTGCCACATGATTAAACAATAAAAAGTGTGTGACGGGAGCCCTAGGCAGACATTTCCAAATCATGGAAAGTAGGGGTGGATAACGTTGGGGGCCCATGAGCCACTTTCTAGGCCCTGGACACACACACACCCACACACGTTGCGCTCCTGCTGCCCCCATTGTGATGCCTACATTCAGGAATGGCTAACACCCCACCCCACCCCACCCCGGGTGATTTGCCACTGAATTTCAAACCATGATAAAGCATACCCTCCAACATTTCACAGATGGAAATAGGGACAACATGTGAATTTGTAAGAGATATGGTTAAGCAACATGAAGGTGTGGTTGATATGGTTCACACATATAGTGGCCAGGCAACATGAGGGCATGGCCAAGGGTATAGCCACCCACCCCAGGATGCTCTAACCGTTCAAGGGCTCTGACCACTCTGAAGCCACTTTGATCTCCAGACCCATGATGATGATGGTGATTGCTGCTGTTGCCATTATTATTATTGTACCATCAGTGTGCATGGTGCTTTACCTAGTATAAGAGAACAATTCCAAAGAGCTTACAATCTAAAATGTAATATAGAGGCGACAACAAATGGTAGGAAGGGGTAAACCGGGGAGGAATATATGCCATTATTTCAGTCAAACATAACTTTCAGCCTACTTTCCCCACATTGTGCAGGAAACTCCTTGTTTTAAAGATTTCCCTCCCACTTAAAAATGGGTCCCTCAAGGGTGGCTTTGTTCTCATTAGTAGTTTGCCAAAGAAATAATAATATTTAACATTTAGATATCTGAGTGTGCACAGTGGCTCACAGTCCATCCTGCAAGCTCCTATTTTCTCCACTCAGAAAAAAAACATGTGGGCTCTATTGTTATTGGGTTTTTTTTAATAAAGTACAACAACACTGTGATTGAACAATAATGCCAAAATGGAATGATGATATTTGTTGCTGCTGTTTGAGGTAGTTGGGATTTTTTCTTTCTTTCTCTTGAGGAGAGTGTGTTTTCTGCTAAAAAATTAATTTTTAAAAAATTTCTAATGCATTAAAAAAAAAAAGCCATCCAAAATCCCTGCAGAATAATCATAATCATTACTGTAGAGACCTTTCTACATGGAGTACACAGGTAGAGCCATGTAAAATTTACCACTGCTCTGAAAACAGAGTAACAGTGCAATCCTATGCATGTGTTCTCAGAGAAGTAAGTCCTATTACGTTCAATGGGACTTACTAACAGGAAAGTGTGCATACATGGGGGGGGGGGAATTCCTTTCTTTTTGTTTCAAAATTGTCAGGATTGGCACAAATTCAACAGGTGATACTTACCCACCCCACACCCCCAAACACGGAGGTTCAGAGAGAAGGGAAACTTTCTTGCTTTTCCTTCTGACACTGTAAAGTCACCTGTTAGAAGCAAAATCGGTGTCAATATAAAGATAGGAATCATGTCCAGGGCTGCTGGTGCTGCCTCCACTGCCCGGGCACACGCATACGCACACACATCCTAGTATCTGTTCCCTCCCTGCTTACTGTTTCTTAAAGGGTCCATCTACAAAATTGCAGCTAAGCAGGGGAGAATTCGGGACATTGCATAACAAAGGGAAAACCCATGATGGCTTAAGGGTAATCGTGAAGGTCCCGGGATATTCGGGGCAGTTGGAGGGTATGATAAAGGCTTAAAAGGGACAAAGTTAGCTTGTTTTCAAGCTTCGATTTAACATTAAAAAAACAAAACCTGTTATGTTGGTGGGGTTTCTCACCCTACAAAGCTTTGCTAATGCAAAATCTATATTGCTAATCAACATTCAACTTTTATGAGCCAACAATCCTTTCACACTATACGTTCCACTATACCTCATGAAAATGTGACTTCTTGAGAAGCCGCACAGACAGGTATGGTCCCTCTGCTGCACTCGTTAAAGGTGGAAGTAGCAGAGCAAGGAAAACAAAAACAAAACCCTGAACATCTTGCACAGCTGTATGTTTTGGCTGTTCTTTGAAGGCTGTTCACCATAAGAAAAGGTTAATGCATCTCCTCTGCAAAATGTATGTAAGGAAGCAAAAAGGTGTTAACAACAGTAATGGCAATATGATGATAGTAACAAGAAAATGCGCTGTGAAAGAAAACCTCTACTAACAAGGGGAACAAACATGCACTTAAGAATTTTCTGCCCATTAAATAAGCTAGTTTAAAAAATGACTAAAGTGTAATTACCACACTGCTACATTCAGATTTATGTGCAAACAAGAATTTGGACATGTCATGAAATGGGCTGCCATGTTGTTATGTATTCCAGCTCCAATTATATAACAGAGCTGAGGGCATTAAATATCTAGATAAGTCACATGCCCAATGCATGAATGAACATCGCCTTTTTGATGCCAGTACCACAAAGCTATTAGAACCGACACTGCTTATCACAACAACACAACAGCCGCTGCCATTTCACCCCATTCTCTCAAAAGCAATATCTGATCCACACAAACGCAGCCAGACTGATTTATTGGTAGATATTTTATGTTTCCTTCATATATAAACAATAATAATTCAATGAAGCATTGGTCAAGTCGACACAAATCTTTTGGGAAGGACTTGACTACTGTACGAATTTTGTAAGATGGTTGATTATATGAAGATCTGTCCTAATTGATGACAATGTTCATTTTTGGTTGTAATGTGTGCATTCTATTTTCTGGTCTTCTTTCAAGTTATGGTTTCATTTCATTAGGTTTATCTATCTTATGATTATTATCTATATTCAGGGGAGGCTAGTGACTCCTATGTCAGTGGCGCTCCTTATCCAATACATATTTTGTTTAAGCTTTATCGGAGCTATCCATGGTGCTGAACTCCAGCCCCCAAATAGGTCCACCAGCATGGAGCATCACGGATAGCTCCTACAAAGCTCGAACAAAAAGATGTACTGGATAAGGAGCCCCACTGACATAGGAGTCACCAGCCTCCCGTCTATATTATTTCCTTGAAAAAATACAATAAAATATAATTAAAAGAGAAGCAGTACCACTCATCAGAACAGATCTATGCAAATGGTTCCCCAAAAGATGGTTCCCATCTTTTTCCAGCACAGATGGGTGACCAGCCCCATATCTATTGCCTTTTCTATATAATCAGGGTCTCAACTAAATAGCGGGAATAATTTCTTGCTTGAGGGACTCCTCCGGTGGTCTTTCTGTGATTCCACTGTGAAGCCACTGAACTGATTGACTGCTACTTCAAACATGACAGATTTCTGGCTTCTAAGTGCAGGGTGTGGATTCTGAGGACTTGCAAACATTTTTTGTTTACTTTCCAGAATTGTACAAAAATTTAGTCATAAGGAAGTATGAAAGTTAGTGGAAAATACACTAATATGCATGCCATTTTTTTTAAAAAACAAAACACTCCCTAATGATTTATACATCCTTGATCTCTCTTCAGCCTCCACTGCATAGCAGTAAGAAAAATACGGAAAATATTGCATACCAGCAAAAGGTATGTAAATTGTGGTGGACATTTTTGCATACTTTTCCAAAAGGGGGGTGGAATCTGAATCCATCAATGAGAAGCCGACAGAATGAAAGATGTCTCACAGTCCACAAAACACACACGTAATGAAATCCGTACATTCCTAAATTGGATTATATATATCTGGTATTGTGTTGTGTTATCCCAAGTGGAGAGACATAGCAGCAGCCATTATATCAGGCTGCAGAAAAGGAAGTGAAAGGAAGCAGGGTCACTATCAGGACCGCTGAGAAGCCACCATCATCAGGCTCCTCCTTCCTCCAGCTGTCAGCCAGTGTGGCGTAGTGGTGAGAGTGTTGGACTGGGAGTTGGGAGATCCAGGTTCTACTCCCCGCTCGGCCATGAAACTCACTGGGTGACTTTGGGCCAGTCATTGACTCTCAGCCTAACCTACCTCACAGGGTTCTTGTGAGGATAAAATGGAGAGGAGGAGGATTATGTAAGCCGCCTTGGGTTCCTTGCAGGAAAAAAGGTGGGGTATAAATATAATAAATAAAATAAATAAATTACATCCATGCCAAATAATATTGGTTGTCCATTGAGAGACCTTAGCAAAAGTAGGAGGGGAAGGATTGTTCATTTTGCCATTATCCCCCAGAGTTTCCTGATCTTTGCAGAACCACCAACCGGCCACTTTGAAGACCTCTGCAAGAAGCCTAGCACTTCTGGAGCTGGGCTGCTGAATCTGCTCTTGATGTGGACAGTCAAAACAATTGCCAGCTGCCTGGGAACCACTGCAGCAGCTGGTCCACCAAGGAAGCCAGAATAAGGTGGAGATGAACTGACTAGAATTGTACACAGTCTTGCAAGTGCGGTTGTACCCGATGCCTTTTTGTTGCTATCTGCTAATGCTTACTAGTTGCTTTTGGGGAACTGGTGCTGTTGTCCAGATGCTTTTCTGCTTCCACACTTTCCCATGTTCAACTTATATATTTGCCAATGTATTGTGGCAGCTACATGTGGCAAGAAAATCTGTATGTGGATCTGGAAATTTCGCCTATGCTACTGCAAATCACAGAAAAAACGGTGGTTGTGTTGTTGTGGTTGAAACTGCCTGAATCCTATGGAGAGGTTTCCCACAGACAGACACAGTGTCAGGATGTCCTATGCGTTGTTCATTCTTTGTGGTTGCATCAAGTTTCCAGCCACATGATTACCTGTACATATGAACTAGGGCTTTGTTGTTATGCAAAGTTGCAGAAAACAAACACAGACCTTTCTCCCAAGGACATATACAAGAATGCTGACTGTATGCCTCACTCTGCTCCCTGTATTTTCAGACTGATTGAGGAAAACCAGCTTTGGAGGTCAATATTGTCCAAAGGGTGGCTACTTACTCATCACCAAAAGAAGAGGAAATGCATCACCAAAAAAAGAGTACAAAAGAGGACTTAAGATTTGCATAGGCTAATTGATATGTATAGATGCAAATTTAGAACAAATAATTAAATTAGAAATACAAGACATCTCACCATAGTGGGGAAGACTGTCCAGATGACCTGTGTGCATGCTCAGTCTGCTATCCAGGTGGTAACTATTGATGGACAACTTCCAGACCCCTGCTCACCCTTCTTATGGTTCTTTCTCCTTAAACTGGACATGGACTGGACAGCCCTTCAAATGGAAGATGCCTTCAAATAGAGGACTGTCCTCTGACAGACCCTGAAAGTAGGGCACCTGGCCACTCTAATGGTCCAGCAGCTGCTGGACAAAGAACCCACTCTGACTGACAGATCTTTCTGACCCTGCTGCTCTTCTTCCTTGCTGTTACTGACTATTCATCCTCTCCAAGCATGCAAGCAGTGAGAAGCGTCAAGAAAAGGAGCAGAATCTTCTAGTTCCTTGGACTCTCTTTCTGGATTGCTTAGTGGTTTGAGCCCTTATGGAGAGGGCATATGAAGGAGCGAGGAGGAAGGGGAGCCCACTCAGAAAGGGGAGCCCATTGAGGGCATCCTGCCCTACACTCCCCTCCCCAAAGCTGGAATATCAGCACTAATAATATCTGCACGTTATTATTGACATTACAGGGCCTAGACTGGCCACTTCCTACTGCTAATTTCTTTCTGGTCTTTGTAAGCTTAGTTTTCATCCACTTGTACTTCTGGCATATGATAATGACCTCAGCATATCTGTGTTAATCTCTCCCTTATTTTCTGCCTTTCCACCAGACCGATTATCCTCCAGATATTGCTGCCAGGCTCCTAAAGTGAGCATCCGTACAATACTCACATTCTAGTGTGATGAATGACTTGAATCCAAACCTGATGGCTACAGTTTCAAGGGTTAGCCACTCAACAATGTGTTCATTGATTAAGTAAAATGTCTGCCACTGGTTATCATATCAAGGAGGGAGGGAAAAAAGATATCTCATTCTGGATGTGCTAAAAATGGATGTGAAGCAAAATCACAACACTGTAATAAAAAAATGCATTAATGTGGCTCCTTAGGCAGCAAAGAGACTACACTGCTATTTTTTGTAAGTCTGGCTATAGGATAAAATTAAAACAAACACTAGCTCCATTTCCATTTCAAGGCCCAAAGGAGTTGGGGGGGGGGAGGAATAGCTTAGAGGTAAGAGTTATAGAATGTTTATCTGTGTAAATTCAAAGAAAATATTGATGTGACGATCTTTAAGAGATGATCTGAAGATCATTTAAAGCAACATCTCAATTCACTTTGCTCCTGCATGTTGGACGATAGAAAGGGACTGAAGTCTATCTTTTATGATCCTGACAATACTGTATCTTTTAACGTGAACTTGAATTTCCCACAGAAAATCACAGCCTAAGATATTGATCAGTTCAAGGATGATGCTGTCCTCGTGAAAGAGAAAGTGCAAAAGATTTATGGTCAGACTCCCATCAATCCTTCTGCTAAAGTCCTCCTATACAGAAGCTAAGATAAACATGATAATATACTCCCTACAGCTGCATAGTCATATCAAAAGAACAACTGAAACAGATACAACACTTTCACAACTTTATTTATTTATTTATTATATTTATACCCCACCTTTTTTCCAGCAAGGAACCCAAGGCGGCTTACATAATCCTCCTCCTCCTCCTCTCCATTTTATCCTCACAACAACCCTGTGAGGTAGGTTAGGCTGAGAGTCAGTGACTGGCCCAAAGTCACCCAGTGAGTTTCATGGCTGAGCGGGGACTAGAACCTGGATCTCCCGAGTCCCAGAACAACACTCTCACCACTACGCCACACTGGCTAGGGTGCAATCCTATGGTGATTTATTTATTTATTTATTATATTTATTAATCGCCCATCTGGCCAGCCACCCGGCCAGCCTGGGCGATGTACAATTATAAAATACAATAAAATAATACAAATACAATAAAATATAATAATTAAAACAGTATAAAAAATTCTTTTAAAATCCTAACCCACCCCATATTCCCACCTGAACAGCCATGTTTTTAATGCATGGCAGAAGTTCATCACGGAGGGGGCATGGCGAAGGTCACTAGGGAGGGAGTTCCATAATGTGGGGGCCGCCACAGAGAAGGCCCTCTTCCTAGTCCCCACCAGCCTGGCTGCCCTGGCTGATGGGATAAGGAGAAGGCCATCTGTGGCAGATCTTGTTGAGCGGCCTACTTGATGTTGCTGGAGGTGCTCCTTGAGAACTGGGCCGGAGCCATGCAGGGTTTTAAAGGTCAAAACCAACACCTTGAATTCTGCTCGGCAAGCAACTGGTAGCCAGTGCAACTCCTTAAGCACTGGCGTGATGTGATCACGCCGGTGGCTGCCCTTAAATCAGGTGAGCCGCCGCGTTCTGTACCAGCTGAAGCTTCCGAACCATCTTCCAGGGTAACCCCACGTAGAGCGCATTACAGTAGTCTAGGCGAGAGGAGACCAAGGCATGAACCACTGATGGGAGCAGATGATTAGGAAGGTAGGGGCGCAGCTGCCATATCAGATGGAGTTGATACAGCGCTGCCCGGCTCACAGCTGACACATGAGCCTCCATGGACAGCTGGGAGTCTAGAATGACCCCTAAGCTGCAGACCTGGTCCTTCAGGGGGAGATGTACCCCATTCAGTACCAGGTCGACATCCCCTAATCCCCAAGGGAAGTGTAGTCTTCCCTTGTCTCCCATCAGAAGTACTTCGGTCTTGTCGGGGTTCAGTTTCAACATCTTCCTTCTCATCCAGCCACCCACTGCCTCCAGGCACTTGGACAGGGTCTCAACAGCCAACCTTGGTGAGGACTTGAAAGAGAGGTAGAGCTGCGTGTCATCCGCATATTGATGACACCGCACCCCAAACCTCCTGATGATAGCCCCCAGCGGCTTTAGGTAGATGTTGAATAGCATCGGGGAGAGGATGGAACCCTGCGGCACCCCACAAGTGAGCGGCCGAGGGTCCGAAGCCTCCTCCCAAGAATTACCCTCTGGTACCTTCCAGAGAGGAAGGACCAGAACCACTGTAATACAGTGCCTCCGTCCGATACCCAACCCCTCCAGGCAGTCCAGGAGGATACCGTGGTCCACGGTATCAAAAGCCGCTGAGAGGTCGAGGAGGACTAGGAAGGAGCATTCGCCCCTATCCAAGGCCCTCCTCATATCATCCACCAAGGCGACCAAGGCCATTTCCGTCCCATGTCCAGGCCTGAAGCCCGACTGGCATGGATCTAAGTAATCGGTTTCATCCAAGTGTGCCTTCAACTGAGCCCCCACCACTCGCTCAATCACCTTGCCCTGAAATGGCATATTGGAGACTGGGCGAAGGTTGTTCAGATCTTGGGGATCCAAGGAGGGCGTCTTTAAAAGTGGTCTTACTGTGGCCTCCTTAAGGGCTGATGGGATCACTCCCTCATCGAGGGAGGCATTCACCACCACCCTGATCCCCTCACCCAGTCTCTCCCTGCAGCTCATAACGAGCCAGGACGGGCAAGGATCAAGCAAGCAGGTGGTTGGCTTCACAGATGAAAGCACCTTGTCCACTTCATCAGAAGGAAGAGGCTGGAACCGATCCCACAAGACCGGTCTACCTCCCGCTCACTTCCTGTATCCACGACGCGTGAAATCCCACTCCTAATCTGATCAATTTTATCTGCAAAGTGCTTCGCTAAAGCCTCACAGGAGGCTTTGGATTGTTCCATCAGATCCGGAGCAACTGGACTGACCAGGCTCCGAACCAAGTTGGAACAGCCTCCTGGGGCAGCACTCCGCAGATGCAATGGAGGCAGCATAGAAATTCTTTTTTGCTGCCTCCACCGCCACCCGGTAGGCTGAAGATGCAGCTCTAACCTGTGTTCGATTGTCTTCGGGGCGGGATCTACGCCATCGGCGCTCTATCCTCTGAACTCGGAGGCTTATGGTCATCCAATGCAGAGTGGGAGAGGTGGTGGAGGCAATCGTCGCCTTCCCATCCTCCCACCTTGCATATTTTGCTAGATGGGCTTCTCTGCCTGTCTAGCTGGAGTGTTTCAGAGGGGGAGGGAAGGAGGCTGTAGAGGCTCATATCCTGGCCTCTCCACTCTCCTCCTCTCCCACTGAAGACCCCCTCCCCCCCATTCCTGACCTTGGTCACTTTCCTGACCTTGGAAAGCAGCCAGTTTGTTTCTTTCTCCAAGGTTGGAGCGCTGTCTCTGGCCTTGGATCCGGGAACCGAAACTATCCCATGGCCCCTCAGGTGCTGTGCTGTCTAGGGGCCACAGGATTGATCCCTTATAGCAGTGTTCTCCAACCTTGGGTCCCCAGATGTTTTTGGCCTACAACTCCCAGCATGCCCCAGCCAGCTATGCTGGCTGGGGCATGCTGGGAGTTGTAGGTCAAAAACATCTGGGGACCCAAGGTTGGAGAACACTGCCTTATAGCATTAAATGTATCACTGAATTATTCAACAGAAGCATGGATCCAGTACAATAATTTCAGAATGGAAAGGGTGGGGGAGAACATATAAAGCAAGTATTACAACACACACACCCATAAGTCTCCCATCCAAAGGAACCAAACCTGGGTGGTACTGCCAGTGGAATGTCTTACCACTTCGGAAAGTGAGGAGCACACAACAGTATATACTATACAGAGAGTCAGGGTTTTTTTTTGTACCTAGCTACCTTCAAAAGGAAACACATAAACAAGCCAATGTCTCCAAAATATCAACAAAACGATAGTGGCAATTCCTGTAGCAAGTTAGTTTTACCAAAAAGGCCCAAATGCACCCACTTGTTAGTTTGCCCCTCAGGTATGTCTATATTTCATTCAGAGTTTTCAAATGAAGGAATCTATTCTTTTACATAAGAATTCATTTTACAAAGCAACACTGCTTTGCTTGAGGGCCGCTTTCTCTCTCACACACCCCTTTCAGTTCATCCTCACATATCTTAAGCTATTATGTCACCTTCTGCCCTCTGAGGCCTCGTACTTGGCTGGAGGTTCAAAACAACACCACTAATATCATGGCTTATTTTCTTCCCACTTTTGGACAGATGGTCACATCCCAGAGCCTACTAGATTTTAAAAAGTCTCATGAAGTCTAGCGTAACCTTGCACAACAACCTCATTTCAAATATTGTTTCTTTGCCACAGCTCACAAAGTATAATCCAGGTCTTCAAAATGGAGTGTGGATGAGTGCAACAGACACCCTGATTTTGTGCTCTGTTTGCGAGGAAATTCCCATCTGCCTGCCAGTTGTCAGTTTTCCAACGTTCCCAAATTCCCAACTGCCTGCCTGCCATGTCAGTTTCACTTGAGTCCACTCAGTCCTATTTCCATGTCAATCTACCTAGGGATGTATGAGAATTTCATTTATATTTGCAAATCATCCAGATATGTCATGTTCCCAATCCTGAATGTGAGTGCGAGCAGTAGAAGGTGGGTTGTTTTTGTTTTTTTTGAGAAATGTTTACAAATTAATGAAAATCGTGATTATGTTCAAAAAATGTGCGTTTTTATGATTTAGTCAATGGGCGGGGAAATGCACGGTTTTGAAAAATCCACACAGAAATGCACACCTTCCCCATTCAAAACGTGAATCCTTCCAATTCATACAAGTGAAAAATAGATCAAAAATGGGAGTGAGGTGAAACAACCTTGAAACTGCATTTTGGACAATTTGGGCAAGCTTGAAAATCATTGGTTCTTCCATCTCTGATTTACATATTTTTTAAAATAAAAAAACCCCATGAAAATGTGCATTTAAATACTTTTATTGTAAAATACACATTTTTTTTGTACAAATTCTGTCATAAAGTATACGTTTTGGTATGCATTTTGGTATGTTTTCTGCGCCGAGAACTGTACTGCAAAATTTGGAGAAGTGCATAATCTGAAGGATACCGGTAACTGTATTCTGATTCACATATAAGTCCGATTTGCATATAAGTCCAGGAACTGTGAATCAGTTTGATTCACTTAAAAATGCAGACTGAAGGATTATTTTTTTTCCCCCCCCCCCCTCCTCTCTTTCTCTCCCCCTCTCTGTTCAGTTTATTTGGTTTTGTCACTGGCCATAACAGAACATAAAACAAAATACCTAAAAGAATAAAATAAGGCTGGAAATTCTTGACCATACTTTCTTCCAGTTAAGATTATCATTGGACGCCCTCCTCCAGGTGCCCCTGCCAAATGATGCAAGGTGGGTGGCTACAAGAGAGAGGGCTTTTTCAGTGTTGGCACCCCATTTGTGGAATGCTCTCCCCACAGAGGCTCCCCTGGTGACTATGTTATGGTCTCTCCAGTGCCTTTTTTTAAATCCTCCCAGGCATTTTAAGTGTATGTAGTGCTTTTAGTACTATATTCTGCTGTGGGTTTTAATTTGGTTTTATGATGCTGTGGTGTTTTTATTCTTTGTTGTTGGTTTTATCTTCATTTTAGTCTGCACTGTTTTAATTTTTTGTTTTAATGTTTGTACTGTATGTTTCTAATGTAGTGTACATCACCTAGAGAATGTTTGTTATTGGGAAGTTTAAAAATATATGAAATAAACAAATAAAATAAAACAATTAATTAGTGACTAATATCACTACCCCAAAACTATATTTGCAGATAATGTTGGCAAACAGTGGGATGAACACACTTCCTTTTTGTGAATTGGCCCACCTAACAGTGTCTTTAAAAAACCCTGCCCATTGCTTCCCCTTATTTCCTTAAACTACCTTTCAGAACCCATATGTAGTATCACCTCTCTCTCCTTAAAGGCCACTTCTTCCATGAAATGATTGGTTCAACCCCTTAATCTTCATCTGCTACTGAAATTAAGCTTAAGTACACATAATGACATGTGTCTCGTGTTATGAGTGGTATAATAATTCCTCTTTTGAAAGAGTGGCAAGACTCCATACGGGCCTGGGTGTTGGTTTATGGAACATTGGTCAAGTATGAACTAGAGTAACCTCTGGACTGAGAGTATGAGAATACATGTGAGAGAGATTGTGAAAGGATGCCTGAGCTGAAATGGAGATAACATGTAAATAACAATACAAACAGGAGGGGTTAGCCTAAAGGGATTAATACATGCCCAGCAGGGACTACAGGCTATGTTGTCAATATTCAGGGAGATGACAAGTTTATGGATTAAGGAAAAGCAGGAGGTAGACAGAAGGAAATATTGCAAAGGATCTGGTTAATGCACATTTAGTTAGAAAGAAATGTCTAACCAAGGGGAAAACACAATAGAACGATCGTGAGATTAGTTTAGGACATGTCAGGAGTGACTTGCTCACTAGAGGGGACCCCTCCCCTCTCCATAGGACAGACAAGGAGGGAAAGGATATAAGAATTGGAGGTTTTAGAATGGGAGCTCAGCTCACAGCTCACCTTTACCTACACAGGGACAGGTATACGCCTCTGGGGTCTCTGAACTTTCTTCCTCTATAGCAGTGCTCTCCAACCTTGGGTCCCCAGATGTTTTTGGCCTACAACTCCCAGCATGCCTCACCCAGTGTAGCTGGCTGGGGCATGCTGGGAGTTGTAGGCCAAAAACATCTGGGGACCCAAGGTTGGAGAACACTGCTCTATAGCATGGAGCTCTAGTCTCCACTCTTATTGCTATCCCATAGGCTAGTAAGTTAAGGTCTTCTATCTCTTAGAATTGTAGGGTATGAGTATGAATGGCAAATTGCTGCCTTGCCATTTAATGCTTGTATTGTGATCATAAGAGACTATATTAAGGAATCTGTATCTGTTCTATCTTTCATGTAATAAAACTATTCTTGTATTTTCTAACTGTGTCTGTCTGTTTAGTGTAGAGATAAGTAGGGAACCTACACTCACAAGCAACACATGTTAGACTCCAGCAAACGATCCTAGTGCCTCTCAGTGGTAGCTTGGGGCTGGTGTGACTAGTAATTAGGGGTACCAACTTTGTCTCCATCCAATTGTAACACTTCCTTCCCTCAGTCTGTTTCCCCTCTATCAAAATTTAGAGTATAAGCTTCTTGAAGGCATGGAACTGTGTTCTGCTCATGATGACATGTACGGAACTATGTACATTGATCAGTCTAATCATGAGGTTACCAGCAGTGCATGGATCAAAGTGGCTAGGCTGGCTATCCCTATCCAGGAATGGGCATAGTTGGTGTACCAGCTAAAGCTGTTTTTAAAGTCTTGAATGATTTCAGCAGTAATTCTTGTGTATGCATATGTTGCTCAAAGTTGCGATGCATCATGGGGTTTGATAGTCTTAAGTCTGCATCTGTATTAGTTCTCTGGAAGAACCAAAGGAGTGGACCTCCACTGAAAGAAATGAACATTTCCATCTCAGTTTTGGAGCAGAATTTTGAATTAAGCCCTGAATCCCTTCAATGAGCCTGCAAATGCATAGAGCAATGAACTGATCCGACTAGCTCTGAGGAAAAAGGAATAACATACCCTGCCAAGTTGACACTGGGCCCTTATTACCATTTGTTCTGTGTATATTCTGTTTTTAAACTTTAAAAAAAGCAACACCAAATCTCTTACAGCAAAAGGCTGCACTTTCTCCTATCTGCAAAGAATGTACACCACCTTGTTTTAACTTGCAAATTTCAAGCTCGCTCAAAAAGTAAACGGATGGCCAAAAGCGGATTCAAAACAAAATATATTACATTAGAAATTAGTAGCATTTCTGCCTTCACACAAGGAAACACTGAACACCCCATGGCTGTAGGGCCATGCTAATACAGAAAAAAAAAAGTGCTTTAATCATGAATGCTGTGTATTTTCTCTGCTCTGAGAGGGGGAAGATTTGAGTGGAAAGAGATGATGAATGACTTTAAATCCTGCAGGGGGCTTCTGCTGCCGTAGCTGTTCAGAAGGCACCAAGGCTTTGTCACGCCAGTTTTCTTTCTCCAGGCTACAATGAAATGAGTGCAAGTGAGGGAGTCATCATAACCTCATGCTGGAGAACAACACAGTTGCATCTCTCTCTCCCCCCCCTCTCAATCTTTTCTCTCTCTTTTTCTTTTCCCTTTAAAAAAGCCTGCTGGGTCATATCCTGGCTTTCATTACCCAGGCTGCTAAGGAAAAGTAGTCCTCTTCCAATAGGACTGGAAAAAAGCTTAGCCAACTCCCTTCCTAGAAATGTCCCATTCACACACAGAATCTATTTACTGCAGTCCATATAATGGTCATATATATATATACACACACACACACACACACACACACACACTGTAGACCAGTGTTCTCCAACCTTGGGTCCCCAGATGTTTTTGGCCTACAACTCCCAGCATGCCCCAGCCAGCTATGCTGGCTGAGGCATGCTGGGAGTTGTAGGCCAAAAACATCTGGGGACCCAAGGTTGGAGAACACTGCTGTAGACCATATAATGGTCATATATATATATATATATATATATATATATATGGCACAATCCAATTGGGATGCCCATAACCCTCCAAATTTGGAGGATTACAGGCATCCTATGGAGGGCGGAAGGAACAATGGAGGTGATCATCGCCGCCAAGCTCCTCCCACCCTGCAAAACACGTAGAAGGGCAATTTCAGCAGCCTAAGTATCACACCTTGGAGCGTGAGGGAAGGAGGCTGAGGCACTGCCAGAAAGCTTCATATCATGGTGGCACATGTCTCCTCCCTTCCCCACCCCCAGAACACCCACGAAAGCCCTTCTCTGAGGTCACATTTGTAACCTCAGAGAAGCAGCCAGTGCAGTTCTTTCTGCACCAGCTGTGAGGGGGTGGGAAGGCGCTCCTGAGATCGGAGTCCCAACACTGACCTTGGAGTGAGTTTCTGAGGTCGGAGTTGGGATTCCAAATTATCCTATGGCCATCTAGCACGCTGTCTAACAGTCATAGAATTGTGCTGTAAGGTTTTGTTGTTTTCAATTGCTGTGCACCACCTTGATGGCTTTTTTTAGCAAATAAAGTGGTACCAGTATATAAATGTTAATAATATTTATTTATTTGAAACATTTCTAGGCCGCCTTTCAGGGGCAGAAGCCCTCTAATGGTGGCATACAACAATAACATTCATATAGTAAAAACCAATGCGGTAATAATAAAGCAGCAAATGTTCCAAGAAAGAACAGACACCAGCACAAAACAGAACCTCCAACACAATTGCAGCTACAACTGATAAAACATAATCAGTGGAAGGGCAGACTAAAAAAGTTAACCTTAAGGGCCTTCTTAAAAGCCTCCAATGATGGGGCCTGGTGGACCCCCAATGGCAACTTATTCCAGAGGTGTGTGGGGCCACTGCAGAAAAGGCCATCCCTTGTGTACTCATCCACCTAACTGCCCTTACAGGCCTCTCTTTCTGATCTTAAAGTGTGGGCAGGCTGACGTGGGTGCAGGGCCTGGTGCTACCATTAGGCCAGCTAGGCAGCTGCCTAGGGCACAGGGCTAAAGGGGGTGCCAGAAATGCCTTGGAAAAAAATACAGCGCTCTCAAGTGGGAAGGGGGCGCGCTAAATATCTGATCTTGCCTAGGGCACCAAACTGCCTTGCACCAGTCCTGCGTGGGTGAAGGTGGTTCTTCAAGTAATTTGGTTCCAAACTGTTTAAGGCTTTAAAGGTCAAAACCAGCACTTTAAATTGGTCTTGGAAACACACCAGTAACCAGAGCAGCTGGCACAATATAGGTGTTAAATGATCTAATCGCCTCACCATCACCAACACTCAAGCTGCTATATTCTAGAGCCTGCGTCCATAAGGCCTTTAACCACCCGAAAGAGCTCTGCTGGCTGACACTGAGCAGGTGGCAGAGGAGCCAGATTTCTTTGCCACCATCTTCGCCACAGAATAAGATTGCAAATGGATTCTTACCTCTTCGATCGTATTCATTTCAAGTCTTCCACCATTTGCACTCAAATTCTTGACATAGTTGTTTCATGGCCTCAGTGCCTCGGGAATACCAAGGAGCTGACACAGTTCTATGACTAGATCGAGGATGTTTGGGATCAAATCGATGGCCCAGACCATCTCCTCATTCCAAGCAGTGACCAGGGCCTCTGCAGGACTGCCTGCTAAGCCTGCAGGAAAATCCCCAAGAGACCTCAGAAATCCATCTGGATTCATTTGCCTCTGGGGACAGACCATCAAACTTGGTCCCCCACCCCTGCAGAGGTTACCAGTATCCTTAAGGTCAAACTGATCAGATAATGATCTGTCCATGCCAGTGGAATCACTCCTGGCACAATTAAATATTTAAACACATATTTAATTGTGGATTTCAGTGAAGACTGTTGAAAATAAATAAATCATAGATTAATATGGAAATTGGATGGAACGGACATATGGGTGAACAGCCTGTGAAAGTGACGTGGATCACAAATAGGCTTGACCATACCTTCTTTTCAATGATTCCCTGAAACACATCTTGGTATTAAGAAATAGTATGAAGAAAATGGAAAGTTTTAATAGATGGAACAAGTGGGTAGTGCACTCCCGTGAGTGCATCGTTCAGAATGATCAGGATTTAAAGTCCCTGCCTTTGGTATTCATCAAAATCCAACTCTAAGCACCCACCAGAAGTATAGCAATACTGTCATTTTTGCATTCACTTCTAACAGCCAGAATCAGTCAGATTCAGTGTAATCTTAATGAGTTTTTATATACCACAATGTTAATTGATTTATTGTGATGTGATTTTAAAACTCTTGTTACCAGCTCTGAGCCCTACAGAAAAGGTGGGAAAGAAATAAAAATAAATAAAGAATCTTGTATATGTGGGGATAAAATGCAATATACATTTCCCTAGGCTGTGAAGGGAATATCTGGAAGAATGCTGAACACAAAAGGCCATTATTAAGGAATTAACCAAACAGAACTAAATCGCTAAGTGCTCATATATATCAACACTGAAGCAGTAGCTTAATGGACTTTTCTTTAAGTGAAGTAAAAAGAAGAAAAAATATATTTTGAACACATTTTAGGCCTTCTTCCCTGGATTCTCCCTAAATCAGTTTATTAACTAACAGGTTTTAGAGTTTGTTTTTATGTGAGTGTGTGTGTTGCTTTCTGCATTGTGATTGTAATCAAGTACACTGTAAATGCACTTAAATTCCATTTGCCATTGTATAACATTATAAGGATATCCTGGAGTGTTTCAATTTTGATGGAGAAACAGCAAAGGGTCTATAAAACCATTAGCTTATTAACAGCCACAATACACTTATTTTGAAGCCCTACACATAAACTAGAGGACATGTGGTATCCAATGAGTCTCATCCACTAAGCATAAAAATATACCTCAGAACAAACTGGACCCCTGATTAGTTATATTCCTGATTTGATTGGGCAAAGAGACAATAGTGGAAGGCCAGAACTAAGTGGGAACACATTTATTTTGGAAAATGGTTAAGTAACACAAATAATCTTATCTGGTTACAACTTACATCCATTAACTATTAAGAAACTCTGGGCTTCCCTTACAAAAGCTTGCTAACAATAAACATGCAAGTATCTCCCTTTAGTTTTTGCAGACTGCCTAGCCAATGTAAGGTCAGATTGCAATCCAGTAAGCAGTGTAATATTCTTCTATTTCTCTCCCAATGCAGGCTGCTATATCCACCTCATTCTTCTCTCCTTTCCTTCTTAAATCACTCCCCGCTCTTATCATCTTCCTCACCATATGAGAGCTTAAGCTACAATCCAAGGGATGATATAACTTAATTTGGCTACTTAGTGAAATTATTGCATTCATTACAGAAAGGCATAAATACACCACTAGTACACAAATCACTTGAGGAGAAAGTGGCCAGAGCTGCTGGTGGGCAGTGCCAATGCTAAAAATGGGTGGAGAGAAAAACCCAAAGAGGGTGAGACCAGAGTCCAAAATGGCACTCCTTTCTTTATCTCTGTCTCTCTCTCTCTCCCTCCCTCCCTCCCTCTTCTTCTCTTTCATCATCTTCCCCACCCCCCTCTCACTGTCACACACACACCATTCACACTGTTGGAACAGCAGGGCAGGAGACCACACCAAAAATGCTGAAAGCTAAGGGTCCTTGGAGTCTTAAAGCAGTTAACAGACACAATAAAAAGGGTCACTCAAGGCGAAAAGCAGACATTACTGCACCCTGAATACAGAATACAGCAGCTTGAGTGTTGGTGATGGTGAGGCGATTAGATCATTTAACACCTATATTGTGCCAGCTGCCCTGGTTACTGGTGTGTTTCCAAGACCAACTGGTGCTGGTTTTGACCTTTAAAGCCTTAAACAGTTTGGAACCCTGCACCTGAGTGCAAAAACAGGCATGACATTAAATCCATATCTAGGAGCTATGTCTTTTTTCATTTGTACTCCAGAGTCTGTGCGGGGGGGGGGGCAACCTGGATTAGGACCCTAACTTCGGGGGTAGGGGGGTTAAAATCTTCCCCCACTAAGGGCCTGGTCTGGAATGAGGCCCCTGTGTCTACTCTAGAGTACAAATGAAAAACAATGTAGCTGCTAGATATGGATTTAACACATCATGTCTGTTTTTGCACTCAGGGTGCAGAGCTAAGTCGCACTACTGGATGCACGCCAGCAAATTTGTGCAAATTGCGAGGCTGGGAAGTAAACGGAGGGGAAATTTGTTCAACAGCAGTAACTGCTCCAAGAATGAGCCGCAAAAAGGTGGGGAGCCAATAACTCCCCTTTCTGCACTTGCTTGAGACTCTGGGAAGTGTTGAAAAAGGGAGGAGGACACTGACAAGTGTCTGTTCAACTCTTAATAGGGAGAGGATTACATTGCCAAGTGGGAGATATTGCCCCCCCCCCCATTTTCAGTGCTTCTGAATTGTGCAAATGGATTCCTCCATTGTCTTACTGTTATTTCCCCTTCCCCCAGTCCTTCGCAACTGTGCACAAATCAGGCTAAATTCAGTCTCACCTTGTCAATCTCCTTGCATGTTACCTACTCCACTTTGGTGCTCCCATTGACAGCTGAAACATACAAGGAAATTGAGAAGACAAGGCTATACATTTCAGGACAGCTGAATCTGCACTCTTCCATACTTCCAAAAGACCAGGGGAAATTAAACAAACAAACAAACAAAAAACCCATTTGTGTAAATTTCAACACACACACATCCAATTTGCACAAATTGCTGCCATTAAAAAAAAATGGACTCTGCATATTGGATTGGCTCACTACTGATGAAGGCAACAGCAGTGGAGGGAAATGGAACACAATCCATCAGGGCCAAACTGGAAAAATCCATCAAGTTTTCACTCCCCAAACAGAATTCTCATACATCCCTATTATGCAACCTTTAACAGGGCCACTGTCATGCACTGCTTTCATGTGGATTTTGCTTTATGCAGGGAACTAAAAATAAATAAATAAATAAAAATTCATTTTTATACTTCCCAATAGCCGAAGCTCTCTGGGCGGTTTACAGCAATTAACAAGACAGTCCCTGCCCGCAGGCTTACAATCTAAAAAGACACGACACACAAGGAAAAAAGAATGGGGAGGGAAGAAGGGGGAATATTAATTAATACTCCTGGCAGGGCTGGTGGAATGGCCCTGCACTCCCTGTCTCCTCCCTCTGCACAGCCTCCCTCTGCATACAATAAATTGTATGAACACCCACCCACCCAATTTGCTTATACTTAAATACTTCTGCTTGTCTCTGCTGTGGTGCATCATATATGCTGCCTTCCCCCCACCCAACATCATAATCAGAACTATGAAGTCAGGTGACAAAAGGACTGATACTCAGCATTTCTCAAACAGATAGTGTCAGATGATTGATTTTGCTCTTGGTGTGAAATAAGCTATATTGACATGGCTAAGTAAACATGAATCTTTGCTTAACCAAGAATAAACTTTTTAGATGATTGCACAGCATAAATCAGATGTGTTTAGCTTCCAGATTTCATACTGCCAGTTCAGTTGTGCATAGCAATGATCAAACAGAAAATGCAACTGAGATTAGAGTGGAAATAAACATTTCAAATTTAGAATCCTGAATTTCCTTCACATAGCGGTAGATGCAGGATTGCATGCCTTAATGTTTAATGGTTTTGTAGATCTCAAATTTCCTATTTTATACACATCTGTAACCTTGGAGCATAAATATCTAACCACACAACCTCAACCATTGATAGCAGAAAAAGTAGATTGTGAAGGAAATCTATAAGAGAATCTGTGTTGGGGCCAACACATAAACCCAAAAGCATGTGGAGGCTGCTTTACATTTGGACCTATGGCATCTCCTTCTATGGCACAAATCTGATGTGTGCACCACATTGCCATGGGATGAGGCAATTTTCTCTATACAAGGAACAGTGAGTGTGGTTTTTTTTGTTTTTGTTTTTTAACATCTCTTTAAACATTTCTGTTGGTGCAGAGAAAATAGCCCAAGCCACATAATGAACTATGCTAATACTTTGCAACATGTCACAAGCACCTGTTTTATCATCATGATCATGATCATCTCCTCTCTTTATTATGCTGATAAGACCCATTCAAGTTAAAATACCAAACAGAAATAACAGAACACAAGAGGTTCAATTTCTCCAATTTAGCTAATACAGTCAGTCAGTTGAACTCTTATATGCATAATGATTAGAAAAAAATGTAGCCACCTATTCAGTAATATGTGGATCCTTATCTGACTAGGCAATGCTTTATCAATCTTTCATCTGGATATCCTGGTAAACTAGTCAGAAGAGGGTAAATCATATGACTTCTCAAATCAGAGTAGAAGTCACAATATAAAAGTACATGCATTTCAGTGGCTTCAGTCCCACATGGATACACTCTACATTGGAATGGAATTTTTAAAATCTGGTTGATCACTTGCTCAATTTGATACTTAGGCTTAGAGTACCACCAGACACTTTATCATATGCATTAAGTAGCTTTGGGATATGATTTATACTCACACACATGGGCTCACATTCAGTGAAGACTAAGCAACTTGGTAATACAAATGTTAATCTAACATTTTCCAAATGTATAAAGGAAACATAGGGGTTACAGGATTCTTCTTCTCCTCCAGCACCAGTGGGTCACGGAGCAGGCTAAACTATGGCTAGAACAACTGGATAAGGAGAAAGTAAATAAGGGCAAGCAGGATCATGACCCATGATCTCAAACTGAGGAGGCAAGGAATACAAAATGATACAGGCCTGTGGCTTATGCTGGCTCAGCTTGTCTGAGCGTGGAAAGCTAAGCAGGGTCAGGCCTTGGTTATTACTTGGATGGGAGACCCCTCCTCTAGTTCCCTGCATTGAGCAGGGGGTTGGACTCGATAGCCTTGTAGGCTCCTTCCAACTCTATGATCTATGAATCTATGAAATAGAAGAAGAGCCCAGATAGATCAGACCAAAGGCTGTTCTAGTCCAGCATTCTGTTCCCACACTGTCCAACCAGTTGCCCCAATGGGAACCCTACAAGCAGGACATGAGTGTAATACCACCCCCTTGCTTGTGTTCCCCCGCAACTGGTATTGAGAGGTATGCTCCCTTGTATTGGAAGTAATATATAGCTATCATGACAACCACTGATAGCCTTATCATCCATGAATTTGTCTAATCCCCCTTTAAAGCCATTCCAATTGGTGCATCACTACTTCGTGTCAAATTCTATAGTTTAATTAAGCACTGTGTGATGAAGTATTTCCTTTTATCTGTCCTGAATCTCCCACCAATCAGCTTCATGGAACGACCTTGGGTTCTAATATTATGAGAGTGGAAGAAAAATTCTCCCTGTCCACTCTCTCCACACCATGCATAATTTTATACACTTTTATAATGTCTGTCCTAATTCACCTTTTTTTTTTTCCTAAGCTAAAAAGCCCTAAATGTTGAAACCTTTCCTCATATGGTAGTTGCTGCTGCCCCCTGGTCATTTTGGTTGCCTAAGTAGGACTTGAGATAATTTAAGGTGAATAACTGAACAATTTGAGAGAGTTCAAGAAAGAGAAAGTAAGAGAAGGCTAAAGAAAGAAATTAAAAGAAGCCAGTTCAGGGGTATAAGGACAAGATGAGATGCAGCCAAGGAGCATTAATACACACTGGCCACATTTAGACATAATGCTAAATCACACCGTTCAGTGTTATGAATACAAAACCTCAGTAAGTTGCCATTTTAGAATAACTGCAGTTTAACATGTTCTCTGTACCCTTAACTGTGGTTAATTTTAATTATGGTTTGCTGAAACAAGCCAGTTTTATAACCCCTGGTTGAAGCTGCCTTGCTTCATACTAAACCAGAGTTAAAGATTAGCAATCAGAGTTATTGGGTATGTGGGACCACCACGGCAACTGAGGTCAACCTAAAACAAAAGCGAAAGCTTCCATGCTGGAGGACTGGGGAGTGTGCAAGTTTGGGTTCTGATAATAACACTAAACTATGATTCAGCATTATGCCCAAACCAACTTTATGAAATGCCTGGTAGCAAGGCTTTCCCTTTTCCTTTTACAAATGATGCTGGGAGGATGGAGACCATGAAAGCAGGATGACCAGGTAGAGCTAGGAAGATTTTGTATTCATTTTAAAAAGTGGATTCTTTTTACTCTCCCCATTCAGAAATAAGTACCTGCATTTGATTTCTCAGAAACTGTATTGTTCTTTTTTACATTTCTGATGGCCATTTTGTTACTGTTTGCTTGTGGTTGACAGGTCACCATTTTGTGAAGCGAGTCCAAGCAACATCCCAAAGCCTGTATTGGCTCTTTCATCATGTACCTCTGAGAACATACGAGGTAGAAGCCCTTTTAATATAACAAACATAAAAGTGGAAATTCTGATATGACTACATTACCCTGCTTCCCTGCAATTTGTACTGACTCCAAACATTCATATAATCCAAAAAGCATTAAACAGTGATGGATTCGTAATATGTACAGCATGATTATCAAAAAAACAGAAGAACAAACCCAAGGAACTGAAACAAAGCAAATAAGCAGATCGTCTCAGAGATATTATCCCTTATCTTGTTTCAATTTCTGATCTGTTTTCATGATAAAAGGATTAGTTGGAGACTTAAACATATTGAAATTCAGAATCAGATGACCTGGATCAGACTTCCCCATCCATCCTAGTGCCTTCCAAATGTGTTGAACTGCAACTACCAAAATTCAGTTGCAGTCATAACCCATCTACTCCCAGCCATTTGGCAGCATATGATAGGCTTCTTAATTTAGGGTGCAATCCTATACACGTTTAGACAGCAATAAGTCCTACAACTCCCAGCATTCCCCAGCTAGCAAAGCTGACTGAGGGATGCTGGGAGTTGTAGGACTTATTGCTGTTTAAACATCCATAGGATTGCACCCTTAGGTTTTTTTTTTTTTTTTTTAATCATGTCTTGGTATTTTACTGTTAATTGTTTAGCTGTTTTAAATTGTTTTACATTTTTGTATGCTTTAATTCCTGTTGTAAGATGCCTTGAGTCTTTTTTCTGAGAAAGGCATCTAAGAGAGCAATGGGTACATTTCAAAGATGGGCACAATAGATGCATGCATTCAGAAAAAAATATGCACAAAAACACACACGGATTATCAGTTGAAAAGAAAAAGAACACAAAGCTCACAATCTGATACAGACTCAAGTTGGAACGGGCTTTCGAGGTAGAATTCGGAGAATGCCAACATGCTCGGGTTTTGCTGGTTTGCACGTTCCTAGCGGGTATTGTATTGTCCTGCATTTTGCTTTTTGTGAGAGTGATGATCATACGCAATGGGATGGGATGGACACTTGACAAGCCCTGCCACTACCTTTGCCTTCTCCATGGGAAGGGAGCAAGAGCCACAATGTGTGTTGTATGAAATATGTCTCCTGACAACGTGCATTGTATGAATTTGATCCTTATGTGATATATCCATTGCTTAAAGATCTCTTCTATTTCCTAGAAGAAAAAGGTAAGAAATTCAAATATAATACATCTATGCAAAGATGAAAATGTCAAGCATGTTCCATATTTTGTGATGTGCTGTCTGTAAACAGACCAAAGAATAATTGATGGACAGAACTGTAAATAATAAATCAGGTATAATGCCTATTTTTAAAATCATCAAACACCTTGGCTTCTCCTTGTAATTAAGGACCATGCCACACATTGCATGGCAGCAAAGCTAGATTTGCTTTGCCACCAATTAAGAGGAAGCTGCAACCAATCCTGGATGTTTGTGATCACTAGTAGTAACAGACATGAAATGAAATAGCACTTCCAGTATCATAGCCATTTCCCAGATTTAAATATATGAATTTGTCTCAGTTTAATGGTCAAGCTTTGAAGACTTTAGTAAGCACTTGAAGCAGGCATTTTCATTGGCCATGTTTCAGAAAGATGATTCTATGTGTTCATGCTAACATTCAGCATCCTTTGAAAATTCCAGGATTATATTGTTAGGCATGGGTAAAACGTATATGGCTTTAAAGTTGTGTTTGCAATATATGGACGGAAATGCTCTGTGCATCATCCCAACATTAGAAGGATCTTGTCTTCCCTTGCTAAGAATCTATGAGTAAAAAATGGTGGCCTTTAACCAGTGCTGTGGACAGCCTTTCTTTCTTTCTTTTTACCCAGAAGCGACACTACATTATCATGCAGTTTCATTGTGGGGGAGTTCTGGAGAGAAATGGTGGGGGGATTCAAGTGTCGGGGCCAGGGCACCCATGAGGGGTACAGTAAAGGCATAGGAGGGCACATACAACCCCAAGGCTGCAGGTTGTGAACCCCTGGTCTAAAGGGTGATTATGTGTGTGTGTTCAACTAAATGCACTTCAAATTCTCCATGTGATTAAGAAACCCTATTGTGTTGGGTTCCCAATCACATGGAGGATTGTAAGCACATTCAGCCAAACACATGAAGAATCCTTTTGACCAAGGGGTCCCCAGCCTTTTTGGGCCCGTCGGCACGTTTGGAAATTTGAGAAACTGCTGTGGGCACCACCACAAAATGGCTCCCATGGAGGATGTGGCTAGTCACAGAATGACTGCCCTGAATGGAGCTGCTTAGTCAAAAGAGGTGGGGGTGAGAAATAGTGAGGCTAGCAGTGTTCTCCAACCTTGGGTCCTCAGATGTTTTTGGCCTACAACTCCCAGCATGCCCCAGCCAGCTACACTGGCTAGGGCATGCTGGGAGTTGTAGGCCAAAAACATCTGGGGACCCAAGGTTGGAGAACACTGCTTTAGATGCTGTCTAGGGGCTATAGGATTGCTCTGTGATTCTACTGTACAGGATCCTGTGAACGACCTCTTTTCAAACCAGACTTTGCAAAGTTCATCTATATAAGATTATATTATACTAAAAATATAGTATAGCAGAGTTGTCCATAGTCCAGGCAGGCACTAATCTACTTCTTCCTTCCATCTATTAAGAATTCAGTATATTCATGTAACGGAGGTATTATGGAGAATGATTGATATGTTTTACGCTGTTTAGAGATTACATACATCGCCAGCAAAAGATCCCGAAAAAGCAGAGGGATGGAATTTTGTTGTTGTTATTACAAACATCCTAGAGATAGCTATAAATTAGCAAGGCCATTATCAGCCAAAGCTCCTATGTATTCTGCTTGTCAGAAATTCATTTTAGAAGTTGTGACATAATGATCAATGTTACACAGGAGCATTGTCCTAATACAGGCTGTATATCTGTACCACGGTACCATCCTGTGCTAAAATGCTTTTGGACCTGCAAACCAAAGCTACTCAAGGTTATATAATGCAAGCTTCTGACGGCATTGCTACAGCTACCACAGCCATTTATTTTAAAGTAAGGGATAGAAACAGAGCTGCTACATCCCGTTTATATCAAAAATACAGTTTGATCCCCCTATGACAGCTTTGTGTTAGTGCAAATGTACACTAGTGAAAATATTCCATTCCCCCATGCTAGAGCAGGGGTGGTTTTACCCCTCCTCATTTTGGAGGTCACATGACACAAGTCAGGCAAGGACATGTGACAACAGATGTGGTGGCTTGACCAATCAGGGGAGCAGGTCTGCCCCATAAAAGGAGGTTCCACCTCTTCCTTGGCCTCTTTCACTTGGCTCACCAACCTACCTACCCACCCTAAATCAGTATGGGACTAGCTATTCATTCATTCATTCATTCATTCATTTCTACACTGCCCAATATCCGAAGCTCTCTGGGCAGTGTACTACAATACAACAATAGCTAGCTGTCCTTTGGGAGGGTGGGTAGGATTTTGTGTGGGGTGAATTCCCTGATTTGCCTTGGGTCTCAACTTTTCTCACTGTATTACTCAGGGGCCTCATCCAGCTAAGGCACCTCACTTCAGATTCGAAGATACTCAGAATGAAACAAACCCACTTGTGTCAAAGATGATATACAGTTTATTATTGAATACATACAGTGATGAAATGTGGATGAAGAATATAAACAAGCAAAAGAAAGCTTACACTCCCCTTATCTGTGTGGCCATATTGGTCCCCTGTATAGGCCAGGGGATGCTCTGTGGGCCTCCAATGTTGCCAGGGCGAGCGATGCATCAATTCTTCTTCCCAAGCTGAAAACAAATGACAATGCCTCTTGCCATGGATTTTATAAAGTTCCTCTCTCCCCATTTCAGAGGCTGTCAGTGAGCTACAAGCTAACCCCGCATCCTGAGAGACAGGGTGTGGTGGTGGTGAAGCTGCTTCAGTAAAGCAAACAGTTTCAGTTCTCACAGCAAAAGCAGCCCTCATCTCAGGACTATAATTGGGGGGAAAAACCTTCAAGACAATTATCTCTGGTGCTCTTCCTAACAAGCTGAGGGTTATACATAAGGCCCTGGCATGGCTTCAAGAAACTATCCTGGCTTTTTGGACACTGGGAAAGTTCACTACACTACCTGTTGAACCTTAATAACCTCACCATTCTTCCAGTAGAGCCCATCCAATACACTCACCTACTCCATAATATGGTCATCTTTAGGGTCAGGTGGAGCTTTGACTAACTGGCTTGCATTCTGTATTGGTCACAACAGGCATAAAGTGCAGGCAGGAATGGAGGTGAGTTGTTGAAGATGTTGAATCCCCTGAGGTACCTGGAGGGTGAAAGGGTGGTCCTCAGCTTACCTTGTTGTCAGCCAGCTGGAAAGGGTGGAACCATGGGACTGCTCTTGGCCCCAGGAAGGTTGCCACCATTGAACACTGCTCAGCAGAGGTGTGGGACAAGCAATCCAGGGCTCCTTAGCTCATCCTTAAGGGGAGCCATCATTATTGAACATCAACTCCTCTTGATCCTTGTGGGAAGTGAGGGTGGTATTGCCTATTTAAGAGGCACAAGGAGACCCCCTACCATTAGATTATGTCTGCACTTAGACCGAGTCCTGGTGATACTTGGTTCATTGCAGGTCCTTTATGTTATTATTACATTGGGGCCCCTATATCTAATTTCTGGATATCTGTATTCATTTTGGGGGCAGCGGGGGATGGGGTGGTTGAGAACATTCCCAGGCCTTTTAGGATGTTGTGCTATAGGCCATGGGGAATTAAGTCTCCCTCAGAGTTCAAGATAGATATTGAGATTGAGAAGCTGGGAAAGGACTTAGAGAAGGGCCACAAGGAAAATAAGAGGTTTACAAGGCAAACCAGAGCAGTGTGGCATAGTGGTGAGAGTGTTGGACTGGGACTCGGGAGATCTGGGTTCTAGTCCCCGCTCAGCCATGAAACTTACTGGGTGACTTTTGGCCAGTCACTTATTCTCAGCCTAACCTACCTCACAGGGTTGTTGTGAGGATAAAATGGAGGAGGAGGAGGATTATGTAAGCCGCCTTGGGTTCCTTGAAGGAAAAAAGGAGGAGTATAAAAATAATAAATAAATAAATAAACAAACAAACCCTATAAGAGAAATCGGAAAGAACGGGATGTGTTTCACTCATGCGAAAGATTATTAAGAATAGCCTAATAAGTTTTTACTGTATCTAGTGAGATAAGGAAATGGGTTTGAAATAGAGGAAAGTAGATTTAGGCTGCACTACTATACACCATTTTTGGGTGTAATTCCCATTGACCTCAAATGGTACTTACTTCTGAGGAGATTTGATAGGGTTGTACTCTGCGTCTGGTCAATGAAAGAGGAAAGGTATCTAATTTTACAAATGGCACAGCAAGAGAATAAACAATAAAATTAATGTGATTTCATTTACTGGCAGCTTGAAGAAAATAGTTTACCACTACAAAGTCATTAATTAGAAAAATAAGATGCTAATGAGTTTTAAAGCTGCCACCTGATTAAAAAAAATCTTATATTAATTTTGATCAATTAATAATTGAATATAACAACTGAACAATTATGTGTAGGCAAGTTTCTGGGGAGCAGTGAGGTGTTGGAGTTGGCCTGCACCACAGCCTCTGAGCTAACCTGCTACCCTCAGGTATGGTGGGGGGTGCTGTCCCATTGCTAGCACTGAAGTCAGATTCAGCTGACAATCTGATTGGCTTCTCTATGTGGAACTCAGGTGGCAGCACCATCTCCTCCTTCACCTCAGAAGGCAAAATATCTTGGGCCAGCCCTGCATGTAGATGATGAAACTGTGCCATATTTGGAGAGGTTAAAAAATTAGGGAGAGTTAGCCAGGGGTGTGGAACAGTTAGGAAGAAACTGTATGAACAATATTCAATTGCTTAAAATATTTAGCCCATCAGTCTGCGACCCACAGTCATAAGCCACAAGTGGGTTGCAGCTGGGCCTACATTGGGTTTCACAAATGCCACAACCACCCTTTTCTTGTTGTCCTACTTGCAGTGTTGCAGGGACAGAATTCCAGGGAATTAGTCAGCAGCCCAAACACAGGGAGCTTCAGAGAAGAGCTAGGGCTATCAGGAGAAACACAAGGCAAAGAACTAACACAGAGACATTGTTCCAGCACTCTCATGACTGTGCTCATGACTGAAGATTTTGAAGCCTGAGCCTTCAGAGCCCCACCCAGGGCACAGCTGCAGGCCATCAGTGCCACCTGAGGAACAGCCTACTCACAAGCAGAGGATTGCTCATGAGTGTACCTTACTCATGTGAGCAGTAAGAGGGGGCTAACTACATCCTGAGGGGAAGGGTCAACAGCGATCTCCCCCAGGATTCCCCCTGATCTGCCTCAAGCTCCCTTGACATAGGCAGCTCCTCTGTGATGCTTGGCTGTTCCAGGTCATCTTCCAACGAGGAGACCACGAGAAAGGGCATGATGACTGTGTGTGTGTTTACTCAATATATTTTAAGAAAAGGAGTAAATGGGGAAAACAAAGGGAGCGGGAGAGAGAGAGGCATTCAATAAAAATGTAAATGTGTGTCCCCATGTTGCAGATTGGGGTTAAAAGCAGGTGAGCAGTCTGAAAAGGTTGAAGACTACTGATTCAGACAACTAAAATAGAGGTCAAATGTTCTCAGTTATGGTAGACAGGAGGACAAATGGCAACAATGCAGAAGGATAGCTGGAGGATACACAGACAAACAGCAAAGGTCAAGGAAACTCCCCTACTCCTGACAGCAGTTGGAAAATGGATCATCTCTAAAAAATAAAATAAATAAATCAAGACAGCTGCAAAATCGCTTTCCTTAAAGGTTTCTGAAGATGTATTATTTAATTTTATTATTTAATCTATTTCATTGCCACTTTTCCATACTACAGTCCTCTGAAGGCAGCTTACAATGTAAAACATACCATTCTAAATCATAAAACCATAAATTCAATGCATAAAATCATAAATTATCTTTAAAACCTATTTAAAATAAGCCAGTGGCAAAAGCAGCATGTTGTTTTTTTAAACAACAACAACAATCCTTCAATTGAAAGATAAAGAAAACAAATAGGTTTTAAAAACCTTCTTTAAAAAAACTGCTGTATATCTCCAGGGAGGGAGTTTTACAGTGTATCTCTAATACCTGCCAACCTTACAGATCCTAATGGCAGACCAGCAAGTAGGGTTTCCAACAATGATCTTAACACACAGGCAGGTTCATAGAGTGTAAGCAGTCCTTCAACTAAGAACTGCTGTAATATGATCTGACTGTCTAGCTCCAATGAGGACTTAAGCAGCCATGTTATGCACCAGCTGGAGTTTCCAGCCTGTCTTCAAACTGATCTGCATGTAACTAGGGCACAGATGGGCAACATGCAGTCCACCACCCTTGCTGGAGCGTGCATATATATATTTGGTTTATATATACAAAAAATGGCCATGTTAGTGCTACAGACCAAATCTAGCTACAGACTATTGTGCAACAGGGGCGCTGGTAAACCAACAGAATTCCTATCTTGTCATGGGTTCCCAACACTAGGTACAGGCACACAAAACTGATGTTTTGCTGGAGAGGATAACTAACCAGGGAGATGGAATTCCAATGGACCAAGGCTATCTCCCCCTGCTCCTCAAGCCATGTTGCACCTGATAACCTGGTGGACACATCTGGGAGAACTTCACACACACCACTTTGTCCACCCAGTTTTCAGTAATAAAAACCAGGTCAGTACATAGTTCTAGGATAAGGTCAGAGACTATAGACTCCTTCCCACTGACTGGCCTGGCATTCATTAGCAGCATCCAAGGGCTTGAGGGAAGTGCAGTTGAGCATCTAAGGTTACTGAGGCTGAGGGGTGAGCTGGAAGGAAGATAGTACAGAGTTGTCTAAGGTGCCTTATCTCCACTAATTCCCTTCACTCCCCACTGCCATAACGCCCCTGCCCATCAGTACTCTTATAGTGGCAAACTTCCTCCCAATACCCTGTTCTCCCCCTTCTCCTGAAATTGCCAATCTGCCTCATCATCAGTCCCACTCCCTTACCTCCCCCTCTGAATATTGAATGTGTGTATATTTCCTTTCCCTATATTTTTTCTCGGGCATTCAGCTCTGTTAATCTGTTGAAATTTGTTTAGTTTTATGTTTTACATAGTAAAATATACTATGGGGTGGGGGAGAATGAAGAAAATGTATACCTTGAAAATGCTCAAAGTAAACTTTAAGAAGAGACAGAAGTTTGATTCATCCTGTGGAGACAAATAACAGGCAATGTCTGATGAGATTAAGGAATTACTGGGAGATAATCCTAAAACCATATGTTTGAGTTCAGTACAACTGAATTTGTTAAGTACTTTTTATTTGTTTTCATCAACTTTCTTCTGCCCGGACTGTCATGGAAGGATTAGAAGATGCACCAGTGAAGAAGCTAGACAGGAACTTTATTGTGTCTCTCACAGTTAAGAACGTAAGAGACATAACGTACTCCAACTAAGTAAGTCCAGTGCCACCTAGTGACTAAATGATATAATGACACTATCCACACTTGCTTCTAAGAAATTCTGTACTGTATTTCTTGTCTGTCTTTTACAGTTTATAAAATTAGAGAAAGTGGCATGTGCCAAATGCCATATGGAACTCCAGTTATTTTAAATCTAACAAATTAATATGTCAAAGAGACAAAGCAATCTCCATACTAGCCTACAATTTCATATCCCTTTGGCATAAGATATGGTATAAAAGGATTCCTGCTGGTCCCATGATGACGGTTTCCTGAGAGCTGAATTCATCCACATAGTGCCCAAACAAGATACTATTGATATCATTTTTCTTTTTAGGTTGGTTTTACTTATTTGAAATGCCAATACTGTTATTTCTTCTTCAATCACATTTCTATAGTTCACCTCCTTTCTGCTTCTGGTACACTGTGTTCTGTATTCTGTACATTGAGCTGTGTGAGTTGCTGGGATTTGAACCAGATGACATTTTGTTCCTTTCTAACTCTATGAGGAAGCTCAGACACTAGTACTGGATTTAGACTTAGACTAGGGAGATGTAAGTTCAGATTCTAATTCAGCCATGAAGAACAGCGGCTGGCCTTGTGCAAGTCACAGCTATATTTCAGCCTAAACTAATCCACAAGGTTGGTTGAATAGCCATATCCAGTTTTCCAGGGGCCCTTGGCACAGGCCTCCCTACCATTCCCAATGGCCCCCTTCTTACAATGGGCAGCCCCAGCTCTTCCTTGTTCTCCCATCTGTCCTGTTCTTACCACTCCTGCCTTGTGAGCCAAATCCTGCCTTACCAAGAGAAGTCTTGTAGGTCAAGGATAAAGAAGTTGAGGTTAGCAGGGGAGCTGTCCAGCAGGAAGCACAGCACAAGAGAGGTTGTTTCAGCAGTGGCTAGACTCCAACTAAGCAAATTTATTGGTGATGTTGCTGTTGCACCCTTCCTGACGTCATTAGAACTCTGATCCAGAGCATGCTTCCCCCTTATGAGTAGGGCTCAGGGCTATTTGATATGCTACAAGATGGATACTGTGCCACTGGATTTGGGCCTCCATCTAGACACACTGCCAGCTCTGGTCCTCGGGGTGAGCTGGGTGTTTGTGTCTGGATTGAAGGAATAGAACCAATCAAGAGATTTAGGTTCTTTCAATGCTGTGGCCTCAAGTAGGGCACACACACACCTGGTGATGGTCTTGGTAGGGCTATTGGCATTCTCCAACTTCCCTTGACCCTTGCAAACACTAGGGCCAATGATAAAATGCTCCTCCTCTGAAAGCTCATCCAGTCCTGGAGTGCTCCAGCGAAAAGTGGTAGGACACAATACCACCTTCCATCCTAGAAACATTTGCCATCAGCAGACATGTTCAATTGGACATTCTTGCAGAAAGCAGGCAAGGAGAGGAGCAAAGGGCAACACTAGTGGCATTGATGGGTGGAATCACAGCTGGGAATTTCTCACACATCCTTAGGATATTAGCAGTTAGTGCTGAAGGGGTATACCACTAAATATGAGAGGAAATCCAGTCACAGCTGGAAGGTCTATGCAAGGTAATAAATTATTAGTATAGTCATCAGTGAGCATCGGGAGGCTCCAAGATGGTGAGCAGGAATTCGCTAAGCCTTCTAGTCATGGTGGTGGGATCCAGGGGCAAGGAAATGAACCCTGTTGAGGCTTTGCCTGCTTCACACGCATAGAATTGTGGGACTTGGGAGGATGTAAACTGGATGGTGCACACTATTCCTAACTCAGAGCTGGTTAGGCTCTCCCTCAGTTTGGACGGGGAAGTAACAAGGCAGTTCCCAATTTAGACAATGTCTTCACACAGCTAGACAACACAGGTCTCCCCTCTTTATTGTAGGTGTGGGTACAAAAAGGTGGGGAGGAACAGAGGTCGAAAACTCCTTGGGTTCAGAAGATTCACTGAGCCAAGACTAGAAAAAGTGTCTACAAGGCCTAAGGTCCAACTCAGCTCCCAAAAGGTCCAGCATCAACTTTTCCCACTAGGCTGGTCCTGGCTTCTTGAAGCAGAGGCAATGTGATACAGTCCAGAGTGGAAGGAATTGGATCATAAGCTAGATGGAGAGGTACCAGGCTGTTGCCACTTCTCCTTCCCAGTTTTTAAAGAATAAAAATTAGATCAGCCTATGAATGCTGCTCTGAACTTCTTGGAAGAAGGGTAAGATACACATATGACTGAAATGCATGATCCTAACCCAAATTCATGTCCATTTGTGCCCAGAATATGTGTGTGTGTGTGTGTGTGTGTGTGTGTTTTAAAGTAATGAACATCACACTGACAAAGTATGTAACATATATGAGGCAGCTTACCTAATGTATTAACAGATGAGAGTCCTTCCTTAGCCCCATAATATCCTTCAATCACTTGAAGGTTCGGATGGGCAAATCTGTCAGTTTTGCCTTCTCCTGCATTTGAATTCTTTAAATATCAAGTTCATTCTTTCGCAGATATGAACTTCGTGATTTCATTTTTTGTAAATTCTTATCAGAAACAAACTGAAATGAAATTCTCACCCATCTGCACCAGCCAAATTCAATAGGTACGGCTGAAGAGGACCCTGTTGTACCTGTTGGCAGCTATCTCTTAAAGATGAGGAGACTGTCAGAAAAAAAGTGGTGGTAACCCTGAATCAGCACTGATGTTTGAATACACAGGGATTCAGACCTAGACCTTTAAGAGCTAAGCACTCAAAGCCCTGGGCATGGATGGACAAATCTGCCAGTTTTGGTTTCTCTTAAATTCATTTAAAAAATAAATCTCAAGTTCTTTTTGTCCTGAATATGGAGAATTGTGAATTCTTATCAAAAACAAACTGAGACAGAATTCTTGCCCATCCCTACGAGTGATAGGTTCTTTTTTTAAGGAATAATTTTAAAACACACAACGAAAGAAAGCTGAATACATGTAAAATTAATGCTCTAATTGCCTGTAAGTGAAATGTAGCCAGTTTGGCATTGACATAATTATGTAAAGAAAGAATCAGGAAGTAAGAGTCAGCCAGGTGAAAACTGCAGGCAGGGTTTGCCATGCAAGCGTGTTGGCTCAACCCAGCTGGATTTCTTTCTTGTTTTGTACTGCAGGCAGAGAATTGATAATTGTTTAACAATGGAAACCTGACTAATAATTCCACTACAGCTGTATTGCCTTCTAGGTGTACACCCATGAAGCCAAATGCTCCAAGAGTACACAACACGGTAATGATTATCCATAATGCCTCCAGGGGTAACAGGTTTAACTAGAACAATTTATCACATCCTGAAGGGTGTATGCAGTAAGAGGTCTGATAGAGCCTAACGTGGAACAGGAGTGCACTGTCAGCAAAAAGGGCGTAGGGAAAGATGTGACTGGAAAAGAGTATGAAGAGATGAGGAAGGCTCAGTTGACTATTTATTTATTTATTTATTTAGGGGATTTCCACCACACCCTTCAAACTAATTTCCAGGGCAGCTTGCAAAAATAAAATCAGAAATACAATAAAAACCATTAGAAACCTATCAACAACAATGCACTAAAAGCAGCAAAGCAGCCAATTGCCATGCCCTCACTGGAGGAATCCTCATCTGAAGAGGAGCTAGAGCTCCCAGAGACAGACAATTTCAAGGAGGCACACATGTCAGGAGATCTGGGGGGGAGCCTGGGCCCTCAGGGGAGATCATGGATAGTCCATCCCTGCAGGAGGATGGGAGTTCTGCCTCTGAAGTGGAGGCTGAGTGACCACCTAGCCCCCGAGAATGTTTTCACCTCAAGAGGTTGGCCGATAGGGATCCTCTGAGAAAAAGTGCTCAGTTACAAAGGAGGATTCCTTGGGAGCAAGGCCCTGCTCCTGAATCAACCATTCTCTGAAACTAGAGAAGGTATACCAGTCTCTTTAGCTGCTGGCTTTTAGTTAACACTTTTCAAGTCTTTTTTTTTTTTTTTTTTTTTAATTCTGCTGGATTTGTAATTAGATTTTGTGCTGTTTTAGCAGTGGGTTTATTTTAATGCTTATATTGTATGCAGTTAAATTGTTTTTCACACTTCAGATTTAAATTGCTCCAGATATTCGTATGATTCAGTTCCCCCCACTCAACACATAGCTGTTCTCCCACACCTTTTTGAATTTGCTAATGTGCCCCTGTTGTAAGCCTCCTCTCTTCTTGAGAAAGAGAGAATTGGTCCTTTCTCTACCATAATTTTATACTGAGTAATAACATACATACCCTCCAACATTTCACAGATGAAAATAGGGACACACATGTGAATTTGTAAGCGGTATGGTTAAGCAACATGAAGGTGTGATCAAGAGGGTGTGGCCAGGCAACATGAGGGCATGGTCAAGGGTATGGCCAGGCAACCAAAGGGCATGGTCAGGTACAAAAGTTATTAGAGGAAGCTCACAAAACTGCAGTATTTTAAGCACAGAAATCTTTGAATTTATGTATTGCATTTAGGGAAGCCTGAGGGGAAAAGAAAACCCCAAATCAATAAATACAACTACCATTAGTTAGTTGTATTTGATCTCCAGACCCATGATGATGGTGATTCCTGTTGTTGTTGTCATTATTATTATTGTATTATCAATGTGCATGGTGCTTTACTGAGTATAAGAGAACAATTCCCTGCCCCAAAGAGTTTACAATCTAAAATGTAATATAGAGGTGACAAGAAATGGTAGGAAGGGGTAAACCGGGGAGGAATATATGCCATTATTTCAGTCAAACATAGCTTTCAGCCTACTTTCCCCACATTGTGCAGGAAACTCCTTGTTTTAAAGATCTCCCTCCCACTTTAAAAATGGTTCCCTCCATGGTGGCTTTGTTCTCATTAGTAGTTTGCTAAAGAAATAATAATATTTAACATTTAAATATCTCTGAGTGTGCAAATTGGTTTATAGGCTCACCCTGCAAGCTCCTATTTTCTGCACTCAGAAAAAAACATGTGGGCTCTATTGTACTTTATTAAAAAAAAAAAAAAGAACAACAACACTGTGATTGAACAATAATGTCAAAATGGAATGATGATGTTTGTTGCTGCTATTTGAGGTAGTTGGGATTATTTCTTTCTCATTGTGGAGGGTGTGTTTTCTGCTAACTCCCTTCTAATGCATTTTTTAAAACAAACAAACAAAAACAATCCAAAATCCCTGCAGAATAATCCTAATCATTACTGTAGGGACCTTTCTCCATTGCACTTCAGCATGTGTTAGAAAAAGACTTTCACGTGGGGTACGCAGATAGAACCATATAAAATTTACCACTGCTCTGAAAACAGTAACAGTGCAATCCTATGCATGTGTACGCAGAACTAAGTAAGTCCTATTATGTTCAATGAGGGTTACAGAAAAGTGTGTATATTTTAAAGCAATCTACAACACTGACCATCACATCTTGTGGCAGCAAATTGATTATGCATTGTGTGAAGAAGTATCGTGTAATTGGCAGATAATTGTGAAATGCTGCTCCTTTTGTAATATTTTTTTTAACCTTACTTAAATCCTTAATTGTTGATATCTGGTGTTTTTCATGGGGGAGGGAGTCAGTGCTTGCAGGGAAATCCCTTTCTTTTTGTTTTAAAATTGTCAGGATTGACACAAATTCAACAGGTGAAGCTTACCCCCCCCTCCTCACCCCCCCAAACATGGCGCTTCAGAGAGAAGGGGAAGTTTCTTGCATTTCCTTCTGACACTGTTAGAGGCACAGAGTCAGCTCTGTTAGGAAATAAAATCTTTGGTAATATAAAGATAGGAATCATGTGATAAATTCCCTCATTCACCTCTCCTTCAGTCCAGGCCAGTGGGTGCAGCCTCCACTTCCTTTTCTTTTCACCCAGCAGATGCAGCAGGTAGAGTACACACGTGCGTGTGTGCCCGCGCGCACGCGCGCACACACACACACCCTCACATCTGTTCCCTCCCTGCTTACTGTGGTAAGCCATTTGAGCCTAAGCAGAGCTCTCTTAAAGGGGCCATGGGCAAAATTGCAGCTAAGATAAAAGTTTTAGCTTAGCTGCAGTTTTGCCCATGGCCCCCTTAAGAACAGCTTAAAGTGGCTTATGGGTTTTTGGGAGGGTCTTGGCATTTTTGAGGCAGTTGGAGATTAAGTAATAAGCACCCACAGGGGGAGGTGGAAACAGTTACTTTAGGCTTGGGCATGCTTAGTGCAATTTCCCCCACTTTGAACAGAAGGCCATCATGTAATTTCACAACCTACCTTTGCAAGTGTCAGAAGTAATCAGAGGTTGGCATCATTGGGCCCCTGTCGTGGCTTAAGCCTTTGCAGAGGGCCCACAGGTGATGCCTGGAATCTCCGGACTCTGCCGCTTTCCCTCTGTGCGGTTTACCTTGTGTTTTCCCTCTGGCCAATTGTGCAGATCAGCCCAAAGGGAAAGGGCAACCAAATGGGCAGCAGTGTGGTGAAGAGGAGGCAGCGGAAGAGGCAAGCCCTCACAAAAAGAGGCCCCACTAAAAGCCTTTTTGCCAGAATCCCCCCTCAAAACCTGGAGTTCTCACAGTCAAAAGCAGATTGCCATGTGACGAAGGGGGCGGGGAGTGCTAGTTTAGAAGCCCAAGTCTCCTGGGCATTGATCAGGGGTCCCTGAACATGGATCACAGGCCTTATATTTTTATCCTCTCTAACCTAGGTCAGCATTACCCTGGCAGGGCCCCACCTTGGACCTTCCTTTAATTTTATTCCAGGCCTGCCACTCCAAACAGCACTGGGCTGCTGGGTCCAGCTGCCATTTTAATTTCCTACAATGCTGCCAATGTAGTGTTGCTCTGGGACACTTAAGGAAATGTAAGTGGTGGGCCTCAGCCAGCCAGCACTGCTGCTAGGAAAGGCCACCATGCATGGTTCAGCAAAACAGGAATGGGCTCACCAAGGGGTAATTTGCCCAGGGCCCTCTCAAAGCTGGAGCTAGCCCTGCAGGTTAACATGTTTTATTGTTAATGCCAATTACTGACCGTTATTCTGCTTCTGCTGCATTATGATTTCATACATAAAATATGAATAACACATTTGTCAGGGTCCCAAGGTGATCTGGTGAGAATTATTCCATCACTCCTAAATTAATCAATCTGTCCTATAAGAACCCATGTTGCATCACAGAGCCAGTATTATTAGCCCCCTTTTTCTGTAGAGAAAATAAATTAAAAAAAACAAACCCAAAAAACCCTCCTTCCACCTTGTAAGGAAAAGCAGGGGAAAAGATGTGGTTTTCAATGGAAGATGTCAGGACTGCAAATGCCCTGAACAGAGCAGTCTTAGTGAAATCAGTGGAAAGTCCATTTCCACATGGACACTGCTTCTGAAAGGACACGCTGTATTGCCTGTTAGAGATATTTTTTCCCCATAACTGACTTTGCTGTGCAGCTTTCACTAAGGTGTTGCCATTGAAGCATCAGTGGCTCCACAGCATCATTTCAAAACAGATAGCGTGTGTGTATTCTATGCATATTTAAGCTGTGGAACTTTCATGCTCACTGCAGGCTTAGTGAGCCTGCAATGCCCTAAAGGCCTTCACAGAGGAGGCTGTGACTGTTTGAAAAAGGGGATTTTCTTTCTGCAGAAATAAACCATGTGGATTCTCACTCAACCCACGATTAGGAAGAAGAGGGGGGCAGGCAATGCCCTGCAATGTTAACTATTTTGTTTGAAGTATACCTTTCATGATTCTTCAGTGATGACACTGTTACTGGTTCAATAGTAATATGTACCAGGACTCTCTTGTTTGGCAATTGTCACACAGATGACATATGAAGCTACGTATAACAATACGGGCCATTGATCTATCTAAACCAGCCTTCACCAACCTGGTGCCCTCCAGCTGTTTTGGAATTCAACTCCTAGAGTTCCTGACTGTTGGCCCTGCTAGCTAGGGCTGATGGGCAAAGTCCAAAACATCTGGAGGGTACCACGTTGAGGAAGGCTGATCTAGACCAGGGGGTAGGCAGGAGGTAGATGTTTTGAACTTCAGCTCCCAGAGGCCCCTGCCAGCATGGCCAATGGTCAGGAATGCTGGGAGCTGACATCCAAAACATCTGTTATGTTCTTTGTATTTCTGTATACAGTCTGACTCTTTCAATGGGCAGAATAGAACATCTTCATGCTTGACAACTTAAAACAAAGCAACCTTCCTTTCAAACTCAGTCATCACAAACAAGCTCAGCTCTTGACTGTAAGTTCAGTACATCCAGTTCAGCTCAATCAGTAGTCATCTTTCCCAGAAGACTAAGTTCACCCAAAAGTCAACTTTGCTTTCCTCTCAAAGTTCTGTTTTTAAGTCATTTTATCTAAGGACCCCCTGTTAACCTTGCTTTTAAACTCTAGGGCCTGGGTCAAACGTATGGGAACAAGCCTTCATGAGTCTTGGGCTCACATGTCCCCTTTACTTTGTGCTCAAGGAGGAGATCAAAAGCTCCACTTTTGCTTTAGAACGAACTTGTTGGGGTTGGATTGAAAATGTTGGTCTGTGTGCTAGCCAGCTAAATGAAGCCTGGCCACTACACATCATCAGCCTATTTACATCACATGACTTTTCTGTCTCTAGTATTCTCATGCCTAGCAAGGCTGCAGGTAAGAATAGCTTTGTAAACACAGACACATGTTTTACCCTGTCTGGGAACTTTCCAGGTAAGCAGCAAAACAGCCACTGCAACATAATCAAACATAAGCAGCACAGCAAGCTAGTTTTGCTTCGCACACCAACAGCCCTCCTCCTTCTTGATGATGTCAAAACTCAGGGAAATTTGGTTTGTTCTAGCTATTATTAGTGAACAAATAGGGATATCATGGTTTGACCTTGGTTTGTTTTAATGAACAGTAGTCAGAACAAACCAAAGTTCTCTGAGTTTGGACATCTTAACTAACTGTGCTTAGTTCAAAAGCAAAAGCTGAACTGTTCGATCTTCTTCTTGCATGTGTGAAGAAGGGGAGGGGAGAGAATATGATGCTAAGGCTCATGAAGGTTCACTTCAATAATTCTAAACCAGCATTCTCCAACCTGGTGCCTTCCAGATGTGTTGGACTGCAACAGCCATCTTTGCCAGCCAGCAGTTCAACACATCTGGAGGGTACCAGGCTGGGGAAGCCTGTTCTAAGCCATGATTTAGTATTACATTTGAACTGGACCTTTTTCTGCATTAGCTGTAACAGAGATATCTAAAATATTCTTATTTTGTATATTATAAATAACTGCGAAATATAAAGTTAAAAAAAATTCAAAACAAAATCTTAATTTGGAAATAGATCTAGGGCTTGGAACTAAGCAAACCTTGTGTTTCAGTACCAACCATCTGATTGCATGTACAAACAAAGCAGATTTTTCATAGTTCCAACACTTGAGTATCTCCTCACAAAACCAGAAACTTGCAATGCAACCTAGAATTCAAAACGTAAAAACAGAACGAGAAACCCTACAATTCCGAGGATTGGAAACTTGTGCATTCTGCTTCATTCATACAATTGCAATTTGATTTTTGTTGTTGTTAATGGAGTTTAGATTTAGATTAGTTGTCCAGTTTTCCAACTGGAAATAATAATGTTTTATTTTGTTGCTTACCATCCTCTTTAGCTTCTAATTTTGGTATGTCTCAGATAACAATTTTCAGGACTGTTCCTAATCTTTTCCTTGCAGCACAGTTTTAATGATACTCTTTAAGATTAATGCAGACTACCTTATGGATTGAAAAGTAATACTTTTCAGTTAAAATTTGCATGAAACACACCTGGCTTTGCTTTGAAAATGACATTTCTGTCTGCATCATGGTTGCTACTTATCTATGTAATCAGAGCTTACTGCAGACTGAGCAGAAATATTGATGAGCTGCAAATGAGCCTTCATCAATCTAAAGGGCTACCTGGGGAAAGGCATAAAAGAACTGAATTCTACTTTGCCACCAAGAGGATAGATATTACATTTGCTACACTGCAAATGTTTTAGCAAAAGTGCATTTAATGCTAGACACTTGATTTGACCTTTTACCAATCAATGGATGCCAGATGGCTTTTTATGTTCCCTAGAAACCCTTGGGCTCACACATAAAAACAGCAAGAGGCCTTACTTTTATGACATATTGCCAAACTGCATTCATAAACTGAATAATTATACATGCAAACAGATATACAGTGGAGCTTACTTGCAAATAAGTAAATGGCAGCATATTGGAAAATCATGTAGTGTTGCTTTGGGGGTGCCTTCATGTTGTGTGAACCACAATATAGATTTCTCCCCCTGCCCTTTTTGGACAGCTATTATTAAGAAGTAACAGGCCCCTAGAGATACAATCTATGATGAAGTCCTATGCAAGCATTGCCTGGATGAAACCCTCAAAGGAATAGCATGGCTCTCACTGGAGAAATCATTTACTGATCATAGCTGAGAGGAAGGAGGAAATTCTATCCATCAAGTGGAAGAATAGGAGGAAAAGAGCCTTTAATATGTTATCCTGGACAGTGAGAATTGATCAGGAACTGCTATGAAATAGAGAGAAGTGTACTTCTTCCCTAGGATATTTAGAATAGAAAAGTTATCCTTCCGGTTACTTTCCCACTCTCTGGGAAACACACAACTCAACAATTACAATTATTATTACTGTGGAGAAAAAGCATCAGAGTTTCCTGCACCACACACACACACGCACACACACACATGTAAACGAGTATAATCCCAGCTGGGGGCTGGGAAATACAAAATGTACATAGTTTCTCTGATGGCTCCTGACGCCGCAGAGTCTCCCATGTCTTTGATGGCCGGTGCCACAGCCATTTGCATGCAAATGCGGCAAAGAGCCACCCCTCCCCTGCCTGGCCCAGATGAAGTTCATCCTGATTGGCTAAAGACACCTGGGCTACTGAAAGGAGGGGTGGGGGGAAGAATCTATACTGCTGCTGTGGCTTCTGGTTTGCATTGTTGTCTGCACGCTTTCGCGGGAGTAGGGCTTTTTTGCTGAGGCAAGCCCTGAAGAGGAGCAACCGCCAGGTAAAGAGAGTGCCTGGGTAGTTATATAGTAAAAGAACTAGTTTTGTTGTTTTATAGCTCTACTTGTATGTACCAAAATGCCTCCCTACCTTTCTCCCTCTTCCCTCATTCCCTACCTTTTAATTGTAATCTGTTTACCTTAAATAAACTTTCCTGGTTTTACCCCACACAGTGTGTGTGGTTCCTCTGTGGTTCAGTGCTAAATCCAGTGTATAGACCCAGGTCAAGGCAGCAGAGCTAAGGCTGGCAGTTTTGCACCTTTGATCTCTGGTCTTGAGTAAAGGACCGGTTGGGAGTCCTTCACAATTACAATTATTAAAGTTATTACTATAATTATAATTAAATTATAATAACTATTTATTTAGCCCAAATGAATGTGTGTGTGTGGCTATGTAGAGTGTCTTGTCCATGTCTTAAGATCTTATGGGAAGGCTCTTCTCCCCATAAGTACACGTACCTATGTACATTATGTACTTGTACCCATAATGTACTACAGTATGTACCCATGTATTTGTATTATGTACTTGTACCCATAAGTACACGTGCCTATGTAAATTATGTGACAAGAAGGGAGACAGCCTTCTCTGTTGCAGTATCCTGATTGTGAAACACCCTCTCTATGGAGGTACGACTAATGCCGAAATTATATTCTTTTTGGTGCCAGGCCAAAACCTATTTGTTTGCCCAGGCATTTTAAAGAGGGTTACGAAACTGGGTGATGTTGCTGCCTAGTTTATGTATCTTCTGCTTTTTTTGTTGTGGTTTCATTAGGATTTTTTTTAAAATACATTTTGTAAACTGCCCTGCAACAATAGGATGAAAGGCAGTGTACAATAAATTGTGCTGATGGCTACCACCGAGAGATCAAATTGGACCACTAGTATTCTTTGTAATAAGACTGTGTGTATCCAACAAGAGCAATGCCGTCGGGAGCTATGTACTCCCAGTACGGTCACCCATGGTGGTAAGGTCCGGAGAGAGGAACCAGACAAAGAACGATCCAAAACATAAAGTCCTCAACGGCAGAACAGGCGGAAGATAATTAAACCTAAATTACAACGGCTGTGAAGGCGGATGAAGGCTGCAGCAGAGAATGGTTTTCCAATCGTCATGGTAACTGTGCCATTGGATCTTTGCCGTACTCTGTCAAGTTTGTGTGGTGATTCGTTGTGCACCGATCTCCCCACATAAAACAGTTTCACGCACAGGCGTCTTCCAACCCAACCCAAACAAACAAACAAAAAAGTCCCATGGCGACTGGTGACGGGGCCAGGACTGTGAATCCGGAAGCCCCTAGTCATGGTCCAGCACTTGGGCGGTGGATGCAGAGTCAGTCGCTCTGTTCAAGGAACGAGGTAGTCGAACAGCTCGTCAGCTGTATCCATGACTGAGCAGCCCTATTTAGGATCCACTCTGCTCACCCCGTATGGGGAGGGGGCTAGAAAAGGTGCCCTAAACATAGTCTACCTCTTCTTCCCTGACTGGATTACTGCGTCCAGTGGGGTCACCATTTTAGCGGTCGAAAAAGACGTTTGAAGGCTAATCTAAAAAAATGCAATATAAACATCGAAAACTGGGAAGCTCTGGCCCATGAACGATCTAAATGGAGGTTGGCCTCTCACAAAGGTTCCATGGACGTTGAAGAAGCCCGAGTGCAAGGCGAAAGGGAGAAACGTGCTAAGCGAAAAGCACGTCAAATGAATCCTTTACAGGACCATCTTCCATCTGGTAACCTGTGTCCTCACTGTGGGAAGCTGTGTGGATCTAGAATTGGCCTCCACAGTCACTTACGGACCCATCGCTAGAGTCTACACAATCTTCTTTAGAATTTCCTCCTTTTAAAATTTTTCTTTTTGTAAATTTTTTTTATCCTGGAAGACAATCTTACTCGGTCACGAGTGATCGCCTGATGATGATGATGATCCAACAAGCCAGTGTAACTATTTAACTGAGCGATTTCCTTCCTTCTAAATAGGGCTGGATACTTCTACCCCAGAAAGAAGCAACGTTGAACCGCTATGGTCAGTAACTCAAGTGGGAAGGACTCCATGAGATCTAAAAGAGTTAGGTGTTGTACATCCTGAGCATAAAGTAATCCAATGACTAGGAATGCACTGACTATATCCAGAAAGCAATTAGCTTCCTCTTCTTGTCCTTCTCTTAGTACAGTGTGTGTCTCTGTATGTGTTGTGTGTGCATCTCCCCTCCCTCCCTGTTTCTCAATGATAGCCTCTTCCTTGTATCAATTATAGAATATACATATTGGCTTGGATCCTAAGATAACTCTACTCAGGGTGCACTGCAATCCTATGCAGGTTTAGACAGAAAAAAGTCCTACAACAACTCCCAGCATGCCAGCCAGCCATGGAAGCTGGGGGATGCTGGGAGTTATGGGACTTTTTTCTGTCTGAAGATGCACAGGATAGTGCCCTTAAGGAAGTTTGTAGAAGGAAGGTTTTCCAACCTCTCCTCACCCCTGCAGCCACCTGCAATGACCCTAAAGCCTCTATGGAAGGTTGGTGGGCCCCTTGAACAAGAGGGATCGTGTGTGGTGGTGAGCTTCTGGGAAGAGGAGGGAACAAGAAACTTTCCTTCTTTGTCTTAGGATTCAAGCCTGATGTTTGGTGATTTCCCCCTTACCTAGCAGCTCCCCTGTACCCCATCCCCCATTGTTCTGGAGTGACCCAGACCTTCTGGATTGGATTTTGGGGGGCGTTGCAGGTGGCTGCATTGGGGAGGAGACGGTGGGAAACTTTCTTTCCATGAACTTTCTTAAGTTAACTCATCTTCGGAGCCAAGCCATTTTGTGTCATTTATTATATGGATACCACTGAAGAATCAATTGAAGTATTTTATTCTTTGTAACAAGGAACACTTGTATCCTGAGAACCAAACCACCATGCCCACTTATTTGCTTTTTATATATGGATGTGAGAGCAAGCACTTCCTTTGCTTGCTTGCTTTGTTTGTAGTTCTGTTTAGGGAGACAATTTCCCCCTCTGACTTGTTGAGGCTCATTCTTCCAAAACTTTGGGCTCTCTTCCTCTAGAGAAAAGATAATTCAGAGGTGTATGCATTTCTTTTTTTTTAAATTATTTTCACCATTTGCAATCATTTCTGTAGTGTAGTCATAAAAACATAATGAGCTATACTCAGTTCTTTCTCTACTAAAAACTACCAGTGTATGATTATTGGAAGCATCTTCTCCCAAAAGACCAAACAGCTGATTCAGCAGGGATCCTACTAAAAGCTAGAAAGCATCAACAGTGATGGAGTAACTGAATGGATCAGTCCATTCAGGGTTGGAATATGCCATGGGAACTACTCTTAATTGCTTGCAGTCATTCAAAAATTCCTGAACTAGAAGTTGGCTCATTTGACTAAGCATTTCCTGGTCTTGTAGACTATTAAATTTACTACAACAATGAAGTTGAGCTGAGCCTTTGTGATGCATGGGCAGTGACTTAACTACAACCCTGATAAGGCTACATGGCAATCTTATACTAAGTCAGAGTGGCTTATGATTTGTCTGTTTCAAAGACTCATATTTCTGACTCTGGCATCTTTGTAGGATAATTGTACATGCTGCAGCAGAGAGTTGTAATTAGAATCAAACATGGCTGGAACCACATTATAAGGATGTCTGAAACCATAATTATATCTAATAAGAGCTTTTTCAGCCAAGACATTCACCTATCAATAGGTGCTTTGGGGTCAGTAGGAATGAATTCAACTCATCAATAGAATTCTGCAGAATGTAAATCTGAGTTTGAAACCCCTACAGTTTACTGAAACACTGGTTTGCAGAGTTTTGAAACATCCTCAAAAGAGGAACTGTGCAACAACAGTTAGATATATCTTTAGCAGGGCCGGTGCTACCATTAGGCCAACTAGGCAGCTGCCTAGGGCACAGGGCTAAAGGGGGCACCAGAAATAGGGAGGGAGGGCTCAAGTGGGAAGGGGGGCGCTAAATATCTGATCTTGCCTAGGGCACCAAACTGCCTTGCACCGGCCCTAATCTTTAGAATTTAAAAACAATATATGCATTATTTAGGTTGCATCTTCACCAGGGAGTGAGCTCCACTGAACACAGCAGAACTTACTTCTGAGTAAACACATAGGTTACACTATTAGTTGTTCAAAGCTTTCTTATACATTATGAGCATTTTCCACATGGCTGGATTTGCCAGCATCATCATGTGCCCAAAGGAGGAGCAACTTATTTAATGAAATAACTTGTACAAGTTAACAACTTCGAAGTCATTGTAAGAGAAGAGAAAATAAGGATACAAGCCCTTTGTATGGTCAAACATTATATAATTGGCAGCAATAAACATGCATAAACACATGGACAATTGCAAGTGGTTTCCATGGAACTATATCTACCTCCAGATTGAATGGGAGCTTTTTTTATCCTGTATTCCTTTTATGCCTTCAGGGAGAGGTCATATCCCAGCAAACATATTCTTGGAATCACACATACACTGGAAAGACCAGCTCTCAGGTCACATGAATAAACATAACTGATAAAAACTATATCAAAATTGATATATTGACATCATTGCTAAAAAAAAATAAATGACCAGTTTTAAAGAGTATAGGTAAAAGGTACCAAAACAATATATTATAAACCAGTTACATGATTAGGAATGATATAGATTTTAAACTAAAATTATGCCAAATATCCGCACACCTTTGTGAGAACATTTGTTCCCCACAAAAGTAGGGGACATTGGGGGACTTTCAGGGAATGGATGAAATTCTAAGACCTTTCATGGAGGGGGGTTGTTTTACTTTAATACAGGGATGGACAACTTGTGGCCTTCCAGATGTTTTGGCCTACAACTCCCACCAGTGCTAGCCAGCATAGCCAATGGTGAGGCACTATGGGAGTTGTAGGCCAAAATATCAGGCGGGAACACAAGTTGCCCACCTCTGCCTTGATATAAGGTGGTCATTAGGTTTTAATTGACTTTTTATTTCTTCAGTGGGGAAAAAAGCCTTGCTTAAAAAGTGGCAGGGCTGATCTGAGCAGAAGGGCTGCATTCCTGGAGACAAATTACCACTGGGAATAATGCTATGTTACCATGCAGTGTTATTCCCAGGGGTATTCTTGTGAGGAAAAAATGGCTCTCTGTATGACCTTTCTTTCAGCCCAGCACTATTTTAGAATATATATATATATATATATATATCCTATGGAAAGCTGAAGAACATATATCACTGGGATGGGATTACACTACCTACATTTTTTTCATAAACAAGGCAGGTTGTTTACTGTCAGACTAAATACATTTCAGGAAATTTAGCATGGATAATGAAAATGGACAGGTGGGAAAGGCTGCTAATGTGTTTCAGCTGAGTGCCAGTTTTGTTCAGTTCACTTTTGATGCAGCTCATTTTAGCAGGTTGCAGAACATACACTTCACACATATACACCCCCTTTAGAAAAAGGTTAGTTTTGATACGATCTGTCATTTTACATTCAGAAGTCTAGGAGGGAATTTTCCATCACAGGTGGCATTCCATTTTACTGACATTTAGGAGTTCCATTAAAATGTTGTCTTCTGCCTCCACAAGCATCAAGGAGCACAATGCAACATCTATATAATCAACCCCAAAAGGATTTCTTTGTCAACTCTTACATGACTTGATGATGTGTAGAGACCCTCCTGTGTCCTTCACGATAGAAACTTTCAAGGGAGTTGAGCACAAACTGGAATTATTGTGTCCTTCTATTAAACGAAAATAGACAAATTGGTCGATTTTAGTTTTTCTCATTTTTCCAATCCTTAGTTCTTTTCATCCTGTCTCTGCATCAGTTTGCAACTTTAAAAAAAGGCTGCACAATAATTTGTTTGCATGTTTGTGTGCATTTCTCCTAATATGCACATTTTTGCATACATTTTTCCATTGTAGATGCATTTTGTATGCATTTTTTTGTTTGGAGAATTGCGTCGCCAAATTCTGAGAAGTGCAAATATTGAAGGATAACTGTATTCTGGTTCACATATTGACTCAGGAAAGCTTCAAGTGGGCTTCGTGGCTGAGCTATGGAATTAGGGAGCTGAATCCATAAACCTTAAAGCAACCTGTTGTGTCTTTATCAGACTGGATTTGACTGGACTGAACTCTGCCTGATTTGACCTGCCCAGAAGAGACATGGTGTGAGTGTGTACTCTTCTACTGTGAGCTTCAAGCCCCAGCAGAACAGGATATGAGTTATGCCCCTCCTTTGAGTATATTGCCATACACACACACGGATATATAATGAACAGCACTTCTTCAGTATTATGACAACATATCAAAAAAGAAGTTATACAAACAAACAGAAATAGATCATCTAGACATGCATCATACCAAAGCAGTCTATCATCAGTATAAATCAATATCAAGTTCAGTTGTGTCAGTGATGGGTCTCCACAAAGGAACCATTCTTGTTCTTCATAGGAAGAGTATTCCATCAAAAAACATTTAAAAATAAATAAATTGTAGAACAAGTTGCTTCTGATTTCTGTGATTCATGCTGCTTTTGCAAGTCCAGGAACATGCAGCTCTTTCTCGGGATTCTGAAATAACTTGTTCTGTGTCATGACACTGTTTTATTATATTTTATTATCCTTTGTTCATGGGAACTTCTAAACTGAGGGGGAACAGAGGGAAGGGAGACAGAGGTTAAGCACAGAACTGGCTGCTTCCACTAACTTAAATCAGACAGTTCTTTGAGATCTAATCATTCTTCTGAAGAAATTTGGTCAAGTATGCTAGCTGTTCCCATTGCTCCAACTGTATGACAAGAAAAGCTTTGTATGTTGAATATCTATCTGTCATACAACTGTTAAAAGCACAGGAGTCCTGCCAGAAAAAAGGGAGAAACCTTACCTAGAGGATAGGAGGTTATTTCTAGAATCCATTAGTCCTTCTTCCTCCAGAATACTGTCTATGACTCAGAAATTGATTACCACCGCCACCCATTCCAAGGATGTAACTTTCATATTAAACATTCTGATCCATGGTCCGAATGCCAGGTTCCTACATTTTCAACTACCCACAGTTTGTTGTTTCATCCAAACTGGGACAAACTGTCATTAATTTCATAGATTTCATAGATCATAGAGTTGGAAGGAGCCTACAAGGCTATCGAGTCCAACCCCCTGCTCAATGCAGGAAACTAGAGGAGGGGTCTCCCATCCAAGTAATAACCAGGCCTGACCCTGCTTAGCTTTCCACAATCAGACAAGCTGAGCCAGTGTAAGCCACAGGCCAGTTTGTCCAAACAAGCTAAGATCAAACTGTGGATTCTTATCCTGGTCTCTATGGATAAACAGCAGTTAAAACGAACCATAATTCCCAGTTTGGAGAAAGTAACAAGCTGGAAAATGGAATCGGATAATTCCAATTTCCTCCTCCACACTGGAGTAGACAAGATGGGAAAGCAGACCCATGCATGGAACTCTCTTTATTTGTTTGTTTGTTTATTTGTTTTGTAGCCTGCCTTTCTAACAAAAATGCCATTCAAGGCTGCTAAAAATGGCACTCAACCCTAAACTATGGTTTTGCTTTACACCCAAACCAGGCCACTATAAGCCCTATGGGACAGGGACCTCGTGTTTGCTAAAGTTACTCTATAAAGCACCATATGCACTGAGAAATAATAAGAATAAGAATACATGTGGCTTTTGTAATGGAACTGGTATCCATGGAGGAACTTACACAGTGGGTTGCATCTTGAGGCCAACAGTGTAATTGAACAATATCTTTTTTTCTGTTTTACACATGGACAACTAGCAGAAAAGAAGCACAAATGTATTTGGCTCAGAGTGTGTAGAGAAGGCTGAGTTAACCTTTGCAAAACAAACATGTATTTTTAGTGCAGATGACTCGACACAGAGATGTTTTAGTGGTACCGTAATTGGAGCTGTGTATAATTCAGTGGAACCTCTTCTAATTCTTCCTGCTACAAGTAAAAGGGACCAGAATTCACATCACAAATGAACTTCATATGGAACCATTGTTCAATGGTTCATTTTATTAAAGCTTTTCTGCGAAGTTCAATTTTGCTATACAATTCCAAGAATATCATAGTATCTGCAGAAAAAGGGATAAAGTGTGATTGCTTGAGAAGATGAAGGGAAATCTTTACTAGTTACATGTTTTTTAAAATCTGAATTCCGCTTCTATTTCACTCAGATGATGTGATCAATGGCTAGGAGGCAATAATCAGAGGTGTAGGGAGAGGGACATTGTGAGCTCTTGACCAATGCAGAGTGAAGAAAAGATAAGATTATATAAGACCTACCATCACAAGTCTAGAATAGATATGTAGGGGTTTTTCATTTTGTTTATTAAAGACTATGTGCAGCAAGAAAGCTGCAAACTTATTACTACTTGTTGTTCCAATGGGAAATATATATATATACTCAACTTCTTGCTATATGCTTTACCATTCAGGTGTCTTGCGATCAAAGCAAAATATGAACTCCAAGCAGTTTAATATGTGGCCAGTCTGACAGAAGAGCTGATTCCCCCCCCCCCCATGTATCCCATAATAAAAGACTTTGGGGAGAATGGAGTATTGGTAGATAAAATTAGACACACTTATACAGTTCTGGTTAACCCAGTTAATGTCTAGTGATATTTCCTAAACCAACTGTAAAATAAAGAACACTCTAATTTTAGTCTTTCTTAATAGCAGCTAAAATATTGATCACCAGTAAAAGGCATAAACTTGTAGCTTCGGAAAAATGGGGAAAATATCTAAAATGTCTACATTTTCTGAGTTTGTAGAAATCAGGGAAGGCTGACAATATACTGAGTCATTTGAGAAACCATTTATATAATGCAAATATCAATGCTTGTGCACGGCATGGAGCAACCTATTCCTCCCATAGTAGAGGATAATGGCAACTCCAAAATGCACAGTGTGTGTGCATTGTGCACAGGCGATGATGTAGTGGAACCAGGACTCTCAGGGATGTAGTGCCATTACTTTTTTATCAGCAGGGATGCTGATGCCTTCTGTCACCCCCCCCCCTCAGAATTCCTTGTTCCCTCTGAGCTTAGCCGCAACCCTCACAGTAGCTGGGGAGGAAATGGATTTTACCAGTGACAATATATAGTCAATATATTTGGGAGTAGGGGTGGGCAATCCACCGGGACCTGACCCACTTCCGGCTCAGCAGACGCCACTGCTGCACCCGCTGAGTGGGGCCAAAAGCTGGCGCACACCGCGCCGTTTGCCAGACTTTTGGGTTCCCAGCGGGCTGCTGTTTATGTAGAACGGTGTACGCTGGCTGGGCCATGCTGGGTGTTGTAGGCCAAAAACATCTGGGGACCCAAGGTTGGAGAACACTGATGTAGAAAATGCTTTAACATACATCAAAAGCAGCCACAATTTGTGCAAGTTACGCAAATTGCAGCAGTTTTAGGCATATCGTAAGACATTTTCTATGTAAACAGTGGTCCGCCAGGAACCACTGGCAGTCGCTTCCCTGGCTCGACTTGGAGAAGGTGGGTCAAGCCGGGGAAGAGATCAGCGGGACAGAGTTTGGGGGGGGGGTCAAGCCCAGCTAGTCCACTTGATTTCCATCCCCTGAATGAAATCCTCACACACGCCTAGTTGGGAGCTATCCCTGTTGTAATGCAAATAATTTTGGAGTGGCTTGGTCTGGAATGGGCAATTAAGACCCAACAGCTTTAAAAAACACCTGCTCCTGGTAGAGATGAAAGCTGCTAGAATTGGTTTGTTGATAGGGATCAACACAGCTGCCTGCATTTTTGGCACTGTTATGAGGAGTGCCTGCACTTCAAAATGTACTACTACACCACTGTATGCAGGCATCCTAAAATGGTCATATATACAATGCATGTGCCATTTGAGAGGCAGGATTACTGTACTACCACAATCTCAGCTGCTGGAGAAGCACTTGGATGCTGTGCATGAGAGCAGAGGGCTGCGGTGAAGCTGGTGACAGATTATGCATTAGAAGACTAAAGCCCACCCCGTCGACAAAGCCAAAGTCCTTTGCAAAGCACCTCTCTTGCTAGGTGATGCATCATCACCTCCTTCTCCCCACAGGCAATGAGGGGGAAATTGGAGAAAGCCAATAAACATATCCCAATGTATTGCTTTGCATATTTTTGCCCCACCCTGAAAACTGGCAAAATGCCCTCCCCCCAATGTTACCCTTGTGAAGGTGGAGTGGAGGTGGGAGGAAGGACCATTTCGTAACAGTTCTAGTGCAAACCTGTGCAAACATATTTATTGATTTATTTGTTCCCCACCTTTCTACCAAAAAAAATGGCACTCAAGGCAGCTTACAGAATCAATTAAAAACTGATTAAAACAATGAAAGAAGTACATTAAAATACAATAAAAACATAACAATTGGAGGGGGAAATTATTATTAAAAACAGCACCCAACCAACAAACCCACTTACATGCTAAATAAAGAATAAAGCAGTCTTTACCTGCCAGCAGAAGGACAACAGAGGGGGAGCAAACCTAGACTCCCTTGGGAGGGAGTTCCACAGCCTGGGAGCAGCCACTGAAAAGGCCCTCTCTTGGGTCACCACCAAATGCACCTCTAAAGGTGGCGGTCTCAAAAGAAGGGCCTCTCCATGGGCCCTCCATTTTAACTCATGAGCCCTCCATCATTTTAACTGAATGTATTTTAATTTTTGATTTTGTAAACTGCTTAGAAACATTTTTTTAGATATGGTAAGTGGCATATAAATTGGTTAAATATATAATAAATGAACACAGCAAAGGAGAATGGAGCATCTGGAAGTCTGAAAGACTATAAATGTCTCCTCATGGGAAGAAGGGAGTGCACACACCAATACACATGTCCAAGTGAGATAAGTTTCTGAAATTCTCAGATTTTGGAATTCCATATTCCCTAGCGTCATTCCCAAGGTGGAGCCAATGCATTAGGAACTCTCCGTTGTTCTGTTCTTTGTTTATTTCTAATTTTTTTGGAAATGTACTGTAGGTGTACCCAGTTTGGTACAGCTTTCCATTCATTTGTTTATTTTCTTCTCTACATTCTTGATTTGCACATGTACATTGGTTCTTTTTTTCTGGCAGTAATTTGTCGATAATTCTTGCGATTGTATGCAGGATTGCATAAAGAGTATTTTGGTATGGCATTTTACCAACGCGAAGGGATGAATGTTTGCATCAGTGAAAAACCACATGAAAAGAATCTTGATGCCATCATACAATCTCCAATGCAGGAATTAATTTTAAAAATTCTCCTAGATAAATCAGAATTCAGAAGCAGTGGCATATAGGCCGGATTGAAGCCACAGAACAATAAAAAATGGGATGATGGAAAACCTCACATGGCCCAAGTGTATAACTCCACAAAGTTTTCTCAAGACAAATCCAAGAGTTTTCAAATGCTTTGGTTCTCTAGAATCTGGGCTGGATCCAGAAATAGTCATACTTAAAGTAGGCCCATTGAAATAAATGCTACTTATGAGAGAGGTGGGCAGAAGGTTGAACTCCAGATGTTTTGAACTTCAACTATCAGAAGCCCCTGCAACCATGGCCAATGGTAAGAAATGCTGGATGTTGAAGTCCAAAACATCTGGAGATCTACTATCTGCTCACCCCAACTTAAGATAATAAGAAGAGCCATGCTGGATCAAGCAAAAGGCCTACCGTATCTGGTCCAGCATTCTGTTTGCACAGTGGCCAACCAGATGCTCATGGAAAGCCCACAATCAGGACACGAGTGCCACAGCACCCTCCCCGGCAACCGGTATAGAGAGGTATACTGCCTCTGATATTAGCAGTAGTAGATAAGCATCGTGACTAATAGGCATTAATAGCCTTATTCTCCATGGATTTGTCTAAACCCCCTTTAAAGTCATCCAAAGTGGTGGCCATCACTACATCTTGTGTAGGTAGTGTGCGGTGTAGAAAAGTACTTATTTTTATCTGTCCTGATTCTCCCACCATTCAGCTTCATGGGATGACCCCAGGTTCTAGTATTATCAGAGAGGGAGAAAAACCTCTCCCTATCCACTTTCTTGACATTATGCATATTTTGTGCACCCTTATCATGTCTCCCCTCCTCACATAATTCTAAGCTAAACCGCCCCAAATATAATCTTTCCTCATAGGGGAGGAATTTAGTCAGTTTACACCCCATTGATTTTGATGGGTCTACTATACCTATGACTTTGTCTGAATCCAATCCAATGTACATATATTTCCAATTTCCCCTATTTATCATCCCTGGGGACGATTAGGAGATAATTGGAAATATCACTACCATTCTGTCCCCTCCATTCATCTCCGTCCATTCTCTGTTGCAGGGATTAGGTCATAAATGGTGGAATTTACAAGAGGAACTAGATGCCTACAGCATCATTGAACCATACCTTCCTTCTTAGAAAGGTACTGCTCCCAATATCCATTCATCTTGGCATGACTACAATTAATGCTAAGCTCCAAATTGGATTAGCCATGCAAGACAGCTCCATAAGCAAGTTAATGGGATCTATCTGCTAATGGTGCTGTTACTGATATCCAATTACTGTAACCAGGTATTAATCTAATACTGTTAATCTGCCAGATTAAGAAATTTAGAATGCATTGTTGTAACACTTTAACAAAATAAAAAAAGTAATTATTTTTTCCATGTCTTGGGTTAGCTCACTTTATTACCTGAATGTTTCATTTAAAGTGACACAGACATTGATCTCTTAAGAAAGCATAATTACCAAAAAGTCCATGAATTACATTACCTGAACTGGATTTCTTACATTTGTCTTTTTTTTTTTTTTAATGTTCTTCTAAGGAAAATAATGTGCCAGACACTTTTCTCAGGGTGCATGGTAAGATATTTTTGACAAATCTATTTAGGACTATTCTTTTAGGAATGTATTCATAACATTAACAGATTATATCACAAGAATTCAGATTGAAATGGAAAGCAAAAAAAAAAAAAAGTAACAAAAGTTACCTTCTAAACCATTTATTGCCCACATTTTAAATGCAGTAATTCGAATGGAGAGTGTAATTGAGGAAGAAACTCTTATTTGGAGCTGACTGCAAATGTTTCATAGATTTCATAGATTCATAGATCATAGAGTTGGAAGGAGCCTACAAGGCTATCGAGTCCAACCCCCTGCTCAATGCAGGAAACTAGAGGAGGGGTCTCCCATCCAAGTAATAACCAGGCCTGACCCTGCTTAGCTTTCCACGCTCAGACAAGCTGAGCCAGCATAAGCCACAGGCTTGGTTTCGTTCTCAAGTGTACTGCATTTAATGTTCGTAGATCACCTTCCCCTAAAACCCATGTGATTGCTAAAATCATTGGAGAAGGCCTTGCTGGTTGTACTGCAACCTGCAGATTGCCAACGGGTGGCAACCCAGAAACAGACTTTCTCCATGGTGACACCCTTTTCGCAGAATGTCCTCCTCCTTGGTATGCAGGAGGTGCCAACTGTGGCATGCTTTAGGCACCGTTAAAGACCGATCTTTTCATTCAGGCTTTCCCTGACTTCCCAGTGTGTTGATTGTTAGTCCTCTGATTTTACATGTTTTAACAGTGGATGTTTTGTATTTTAATTTTCATGTTGTAAACCACTTTGAGAGGCCTCTTTAGATATGGTTAAGCATTCTATAAATTGATTAAGTAAAAGAAGAATGAATAATAAATGTCTTTAAAAATGGATAAGAGACACCAGTCCTCAACATGCTTTTCTATCACCTCCCCCCCACACCCACACACATACAGTATCAGACTGTAACAAAAACAGCAACAAAATGACATACTGTATATATTCACTTGATTTATGATATTGCCAGAAGATTGGCTGGCTAATAACCCATGTAATTTTAGCAATACAAAAGTCACTCAAAGGTGGGGAAAAGAACATAGATTAGAACATGATTTCTAAGTAGAGTTGTTTTTAAAAAAAAACCCTCCAATTTGTGGTGGGCAACAGAAGGGGGGGCATTAGAAAGCAAAATAGGGCTTATGTATTCTACATTTATACAGCATACATAAAATGTAAAGGGTTCTGAAATAGGGACTTGTTTAACTGTAAGGGGGAAGCACGAGTGGGGGTACTAGTCTATGACAATATGACATAGATCTGGACATGGAACACATTCCACTAATCAGCTTCCCTTGGGGGGGGGGGGAGTTGAAACCACTGGGTAGAATCCAATGTCCGTCCTCTGTAGAGTAGACCCATTGGAATGAATGAGACTTAGTTTTGACTAACTTAAGCCCTATTCTTTTTAGTGGGTCTACTGTATGTAGGAGTAACATTGGATACCACCTACTTCTTCCAGATAAATACAGCAGTATTTTGTAATGCAGGAGAATTTGATTCTGAAATATTGGACAGCAGATCGGTCGGTAGCTCTGTGACAATTGCAATGAAAGAATAATTTCAGTGTCCATGCAATTGAGCAAAATCTCTGAAGGGAAAGATGCACAGCTTAGGGGGAAATGACAATAGTAATAGCCATCTTCCCTGGCACTCTGCTACCTAAACAATAACTGTACAATGGATTTGGTCAAAGGCCAGCAATTTATCTCAGGTATGTTCCTGAATGAATGGTTATGGGAATGTAAGGCCGTGTAACCATGATGAGCTGTTCCTTATGGAGGCACAATCCGGAGTCACTGTGCAAGATTTCTGATAGGCAATGAGGTGGTGCTAAAAGATCAGTTAAAAGGTTGTTTACAGCCCTGATATTTTCAGTTAAACTGTTGTTTGTGGTGATCCACATTTTCCCAGTGGGGGAAAAAAGGGAAAAAATATTTGTCATAATACACAGTTGACGAAGTCCAACACTGACAATATGAAATCTCATGATCAGGACCTGGGACCCATAAAGCCTCTAGTTATGAAAATGTATTGTTGATTTACCAGTGACGGCATTTATATTCTTTCCAAGTTTTGAGGATCCAAATATTTTTGAAATACATTGTAATTAATGCAAATGGCTTTATGTTAATAATAATAATAATAATAATAATAATAATAATAATAATAATGGTACTGTACCATCAGTGTAAAAGGTAACGGGAAAAGTTCCTACCTGAAGGCCAAGAGTGCTGTTGCCAGCATAGGCAATACTCGGCTACTTAGACCAATGGTTTGACTAAGGCAGTTTCATATAGCACCTTACAAAGCTACATATTATAATTTTATTATTAATTAATATATTTATATGCCACTTACCAAAATTATATATATCTATATCTATATAGATTTCATAGATCATAGAGTTGGAAGGAGCCTACAAGGCTATTGAGTCCAACCCCCTGCTCAATGCAGGAAACTAGAGGAGGGGTCTCCCATCCAAGTAATAACCAGGCCTGACCCTGCTTAGCTATCCACGCTCAGACAAGCTGAGCCAGCATAAGCCACAAAAGAATTTAAATACATTAAAATGCATTGTAATATACATTAAAATACAATTAAAAGATATAATAATTGCTAAAATATGTATAGAAAAAATTGATAAAAACATTAAAACCAATACAACCTCATAATTAACAAACTAGACACAGCACACCCACTCAGGGGAGGCCTGGGTGAAGAGATGGGTCTTTAATTGGCTCTTGAAGCATGCTACAGTTGGTGCCTCCCAAATCACACACAGGCCTGTGGCTTATGCTGGCTCAGCTTGTCTGAGTGTGGAAAGCTAAGCAGGGTCAGGCCTGGTTATTACTTGGATGGGAGACCCCTCCTCTAGCTTCCTGCATTGAGCAGGGGGTTGGACTCGATAGCCTTGTAGGCCCCTTCTAACTCTATGATCTATGAAATCTATGAATCCCAGGAGGTCATTTCATAAGGTGGATGTCACCAGAGAGAAGGCCCACTTCCATGTTGCTTCTACTTGTGGGGAAAGTTCCAGAAAGTAGTACTTTCCACACAAGTAGGAGCTGAACTGCTGTAGCACAGTGCCCCCAATTCCCAACTTGTGGAGATGATCCAAAAGAATAATGTTGTCAATGGTATCAAAAGCTGATGAGAGATCAAGCAGAATCAACAGTCACACTCCCTCTTTCTCTCTCCCACAAGAGGTCATCCATCAGGGTGACCAAAGCCAATTCTCTCCCTGAACCCAGACTGAAATGAGTCCTGATCATCAGTATCCTCCAAGAATGTCTGCAATTGACCAGTCATCACCCTCTCAAGCACCTTACACAGTAAATGGGTATTAATGACTGGGCGGTAGTTGGTATAAACCTTTGGATTCAGGGAGGGCATTTTTTTAGGAGTGGACACACCACCACCTCCTTCAAGGTGGAGGGCACCACTCCATCATGCGAAGACACATCCACCACTCCCTGGATCCACTCAGCCAACCCCTCCTGGCTAGCTTGAATAAGCCAGCATGGGCAAAGGTTGATAGAGCAGGTTGTAGGTTGAACAGGTGCAAGTGTCTTGTCTATGTCCTCAGGCCACAGAACTGAAACCGATCCCATGCAGCTCAACCAGGTAGTGCATTGGACATCTCACCAGATACTGTAGTACAAGCAGCATTCAAATCAGCATGAAACCTAATTATTTTATGCTCAAAATGCCCTCACAAAATGATCACAGCAGGCCTCCGAAGGCTCCAGCATAGGATTTACTGGGAAAGATGACAACATACCCAGAGACACTTGGAAAAGCTCTGCTGAATGGCTACTTGAGGGTGCAATGGAGGCAGCAAAGCATATAGGTCCCTGCCCCCAAGAATGTCCAAACTTAGACTAAGCTGCACATGCACATAACACTTAGATAACTGTACTTCCATGGTATACATTAATGATTACTAATGATCAAGTCTCACTTGTACTCTACCTTCTCATTTTCAAGCTCAAATGTCTTCCTAGCAGTTCTGTAATCAGTCATTATTCAGCACCCCTAATTTTCCTATTCACATTCACTTCTGGATATCACAACGAATGGGCTGGTTTAGCACATACACAATTCTGTCTGTCTTCATTTAACCCTCTGAACAAGCATTCCATTAATTGTACATAAGAAAGAATCAATAGCCTTTACTCCCTGAGTGACTTTACATGGATAAATGTGCTGCTGCCACTTGAGATGGTTATTATTCTCAAGACTTACAAGACAAAGGGCTAAACTGTTTGAGTTCAATATTCAGTCTCCCAGTAAACAGGATGGAAGCTCGTGCGCCAGAATGTGTGGAATCGTTTTACCTGAACTTTTCCTTTTTCTAGCAAACCACGAGCTTCAGGTTCATATGCATCAAGCTTGCTCCTTGAGATCAGATGATGGCAGTGCATTGGCGAGATACATGCCGCCAGCACCACCCCTAAAATGAGCAGAATTCTCTTGAAGGTGAGCATTGGGGATATGCTGAAGGAAGCAACTTATCATGCTTTTTACTAAGACAATGCAATCACAAATGATGACGTTAAATAAGTTTAGCAGATGTGTTGCACTTCACTGCTTAAAGGTTGGTGATTAACAACAAGAGCAGTCCAGGCTGTGCTTTGTTTTATTTTTCTTCTAGTCTGCTGGCAGCCGCTAGTCACTGTTGGGGGAGGGATATAGATGGGTGTGTGTGTGTGTGTGAGAGAGAGAGAGAGAGAGAGAGAGAGAGAGAGAGAGAGAGAGAGAGAGAGAGAGGTGGCTCTGTGTCTATGGCAAAAAAGTGAAGCAGGGGAGGCTGGTGACTCTTATTTCAGTGGGGCTCCTTTTCCATTACAGGTTTTTCAGGTTTTATTTGGAGCTTCATAGGAACTATCCGTGGTGCTCCATTGTGGTGAACCTATTTTGGGGATGGGGTTCAGCACCATGGATAGCCCCTATGAAGCTCCAAATACAACCTGCACCACCTGTAATGGAAAAGGAGCCCCACTGAAATAAGAGTTACCAGCAGCCCCCCCCCCCTGGAATGAGGGCTGGTGGTCTTAAATTAAGATCATCACCATCTCACACTCTTTCTCTCTTAAGATCATCAACATCCCCTCCCTCTATTCCTGAGAAAGAGAGAGAGTATGGGACGCTAATGATCTTAAGAGAATATGAGAGAATGTGTGTGTTCTGGCCTCCAAAAACATTGCCCCTGGGGGAATGCATCCCAGGATGGAAAAAAGATTCCCCACATCTGACCTAAACCATAGCTGTACATGAATTTGTTCAATGGCCAGACTTTGATGAAGTTGATGATGTGTACAGGTGTGTGGTCAGGGCCACGGGAGTGTCGTGATGTAGTGTGGTGGCTTCGAGACTTGAGCTATGAATCAGGAAATCCTCAGTCCAAATTTTCTCTGCCAGAAACTCAGTAAGTGGCCTTAGCTGAGCCACTGTCTCTCATCATCAGTCTCCACAGCTGCAATATGGCAGATAATAATACAGGGTTACAGGGTTGCCTTACAGGGTTGTTGTAAAGATAATGCATGTGAGATGCTTTGAATTACAAATGCAAAGCGTTGTTGTTGTTGTTGCTGCTGTTGTTGTTGTGATGATGATGATGATGATGATGATGATGATGATGATGATGATGATGATGATTGACATTGTCTAAATAGTATTGACTCTTGCGCTACTCCACTAGCTCAACAGTGGACTGAGGGCTGGTTCACAGATGCTTGCTTATCACTTGATGACTGCAACATCAAGTATGATTTGCATGTGTGAATAGGTGCAGATAGATGTTTAATATACAATACTTTTCAGTGGATTCAGTTCATTCATTCAATTGCTAATCATGAGGTGTGCAGTAATTCCGATTCCTTGTCAAGAAATAAGTGCTATTAGTTAATTCAATGAAGTGAGTAGCAGCATTTGCCCTGTTCAGGTGTTCCATTCAGGTGTGTGGGCTTAAGCTGGGGAGGGGCACACATGCAAGCCCTGTTCTCAACATCCCCATACATGCTGGCTCTCCCTCTGATCTTTGTGGGTTGATCGCAAAAAGGTTTGAAGTGGGATTCCAAGTGCATTCAACCGAACACACTTAGAATCCTCTCTGTGACTCAGTATCCTGAATGCTAGGCTTCTACGCACATTCAGCTGCTGAACACACTTGGAATCTCCCTTTAGACTTCTGTGCTCAGTGCATGAAGGTCTGAAGGTTTCTCCCACAGGAAAGGGGACAACATGTAGGGATGCCCTACATAAAAGGGGACAGCCTACATGTAATCATTTTGAACACCTGAAGAGGTCTCTTGTATTAACTGATTATATTTTTTGTAAAGGGAGAGTGTAGGTGTCCCATCCTGTGGTCCCTTGAGGCTTACACAGGAAGCTGGAAGCAGATCAAGGCAGGAAGAAAGAAGACATTGGGCAGCTTCAGATGGGTCCTGCTGCCTTTTACTCTCTCCTACTGGGATGATAGGAGGATGTTATCTCAGCAGGGAAATAAAGCCAACTGAAGCCTTATGTAGACTGGGCTGACAAGACCTGTAAAGTACTCAGCTCTGCCCCTCCTGGAGGAGCTGACTGGATTGTTAGAAGGTCTCAACTGGTTTTGTTGCCTGAGACTTCTGCAAGGCTGAGGAGGAAGTTCTGCGAGGGTTTCATTCTCTGAGCCAGAGGACTGTGTACTCTGGCCAGGAGCACCCCTGAATAAGACACTGACCAGTCCTATCCCTGAGAAAGTAGCCTGTGCCTTGTTCTCATCAGAATCCTCTGCTGCACACTGGAAGGCTCAAGGGCTGGGGGTCATGACAGTAGGAATTTTACATGAGAACTGGATGGATGTAGAGTTTTTAGGAATCTGGGGAGCAGATTATTATTATTATTATTATTATTATTATTATTATTATTTATTTATTTATCGCCCATCTGGCTGGCAACCGGCCACCCTGGGCGATGTACATAGAATAAAAACAATAAAATTCATTTAAAACAATATAAAAATTTTAAAATCTTAACCCACCCCATATTCCCGCCTGAATAACCAGGTTTTTAATGAGCGACGGAAGCTCAGCAGAGAGGGGGCATGGCGGAGGTTACTCGGGAGAGAGTTCCACAGTACGGGGGCTGCCACAGAAAAGGCCCTCTTCCTCGTCCCCACCAGTCTAGCTGCTTCTGGCTGAAGGGACAAGGAGAAGGCCATCCGTGGCAGATCTTGTTGAGCGGCCCAATTGGTGTTGCTAGGAGACGCTCCTTGAGATAGACTGGACCGGAGCCGTATAGGATTTTAAAGGTCAAAACCAACACCTTGAATTCGGCTCGTCAAGCAACTGGTAGCCAGTGCAAATCCTTCAGCACTGGCGTGATGTGATCCCGCCGGCGGCTGCCTTTAACAAGACGAGCCGCCGCATTCTGTACCAGCTGTAGCTTCCGAACCGTCTTCAAGGGTAACCCCACATAGAGCGCATTACAGTAGTCTAGGCGAGAGGAGACCAAGGCATGAACCACTGATGGGAGCAGGTGATTAGGAAGGTAGGGGCGCAGCTGCCGTATCAGATGGAGTTGATACAGCGCCGCCCAGCTCACAGCTGCCACCTGAGCCTCCATGGACAGCTGGGAGTCTAGAATGACCCCCAAGCTGCGGACCTGGTCCTTCAGGGGGAGATGTACCCCATTCAGCACCAGGTCAGCATCCCCTAACCTCCCCTTGTCCCCCACCTAGAAGTACCTCGGTCTTGTCGGGGTTCAGTTTCAGCATGTTCCTTCCCATCCAGCCAGCCACTGCCTCCAGGCACTTGGACAGGGTCTCAACGGCCAACCTCAGTGAGGACTTGAAACAGAGGTAGAGCTGCATGTCATCCGCATATTGATGACAGTGCACCAACCTCCTGATGATAGCTCTCAGAGGCTTTAGGTAGATGTTAAATAACATCGGGGAGAGGATGGAACCCTGCGGCACCCCACAAGTGAGCGGCTGAGGGTCCGAAGCCTCCTCCCCAAGAACTACCCTCTGGTACCTTCCAGAGAGGAAGGACCGGAACCACTGCAATACAGTGCCTCCCAAGCCCAAGCCCTCCAGGCGGTCCAGGAGGATACCGTGGTCAACGGTATCAAAAGCCGCTGAGAGATCGAGGAGGACTAGAAAGGAGCATTTGGAAACTGCAATTGCTGGGGAGTATAGTAAAGCAGGATGGGAAAAAGGATTTCCAGCATTACAAGCAACCATGCAGTTCTAGTAAGATAGTGGAAACCTTCACACAAAATGCACATTCAGAGATACTAGTGTGCATTTTCATCTGGTTGTTCGTTTCAATATGAACTATGCCAAGTTAAAACATAGGCAATTTCAATTTAAAAGAAAATACCCTAGTTAATTAGAGCCTCATTCCCTCCTTCCCAGCTTGCCTCAACTCAACTTATGAATCACATACTGAAACAAGTTATATAGTTACTGTTTAGAGACTACTCCTCATGCAAGCCAACAACTTGGGCTCCATCTCTAGGCCATATAAATATGCCCCCCCTCCCAGAAATTTCTGAAACTATGGTATCAGCTTCAAGATATGTAAATCCATAAAATATAGACATGTGTTTTAAGTAACACAGAATGCAATATAGGTAAAGTTCCCCCCTCTTTTTTCTTTTTCTTTTAGAAAAAACCATTATGCTGTAGAAAATATTTATTTAGTATTAATATTTTATGTACAGATAGGTAACAGCCCCCTCCACACTCTTATCAGGTTGGCTTGGAAATTGGCTGAGTTTAGTTTAGGTTATTTTGCAATTCTAAAAGTGCTTCCAGAGTAAAGAGACCATTTGTTCTCCTCTGCAGCCCCAAGCAATTATAGAAATCATCATAGTACTGTTGCATGCTTTCCTATCATCCTCCAAAACTTCTATGTATGTTGATGCCAACGTTTCCTAGGTAACTAAACTAACTAAAAGATCTGTCAACTCAAACCTTGACCCATTCTTTCCCACTAAACATACCAGATTGAAAAGGTGAAAATCAATGTATCTTGATCATGAAAATTGTAGCGGCCTAAATTCTATGGCAGCAGTGCCCTTACAAGCTCAAGGGTTACTGCTGTGAAATGCTATATTGTATTTTTATACGATGCCAGTGATCTGGATGTGCACTCTAGAAGCTCCCTGTTCACATCACATTGGTTGCAGGATGCTCTTCATTAAAGCTGGTGTATTTTTTTAAAAAAATCCTCCATTTTCTTCTGTTGATGTTTCATTGCATTATAGATTTAAACACTTACTGCTAACATCACTCTGTGACTCGGAATGCAAACCCATTTCCCTTTTGGATAAAGTTAGGTAATTATGCACGGTGTGCAGAAAGTGGATGGAGAGAATGTTTTCTCCCTCTCCCATAATACTAAAGCTAGAGTCATCCAATGAAACCAAACTGAGTGAGATTCAAGATGGAAAATAATGAAGTACTTCTTCACAAAGTGTGTACGGTAATTAAACTATGGAATTTACTACCACAAGATGTGGTGATGGCCACCAACTTAGATGGCTATAAATATTATCAAGGGGGAGGATATCAGTGCCGACTAGGTCATAATGCCTATAAACTACCAGTTGCTGGGGGACCACAGTAGAAGAGGGAATGTTGCCCTCATGTCCTATGGCTTTGTATAGGCAGCTGATTGGCCACTGCGGAGAACAAGATGCTGGACGAGATAGGTCTTTGGTCTAATCCAGGAGGGCTCTTATGTTCTTACGGGTTAGATCAGGACCCCTTGAGCCAGGGACCCCAGTAACCTCTAAGACTGCACCCTGTGAGGAACTGTTTCCCTCCACACCAAGGACCCCACACATCTCTGTGCCTGTCCATCAGTGCAGACAAGAAGTCTGGAGGAAACTGACAGACAGTAGGAGGATTACTAAACTCCAAGTGAGAGGATTGCCCCTTTAAGGCCTTCCACTTCTCAGGAAAGGAGAAGAGCCTGAGATGAGTGATCTGGTCCTAGAGAAATAAATGGTTTCAGTCCTAGACCTTGTCAGAGCAAGTTGTTCACTCGGAGCTGTCTGAAGCAACTCTGGACTGCCTTGATGTGCCATTGTGCCCCATGGACTTGGCAAGGTCAGGACAGGACAAGTTGCATAAATCTCTTCTAAGTTCTGCAGAATTCAAAACAAGGAATGTATTTTATTCAGAATTTGCAGGTGCTCAACAGAATTAAGTGAGGCCATTATTGGGCATACATTGCATATCTCACATATTGAGTATATTTCATTGTGGGATATGTAGTGTTCACAGTAGAGTAGACATTAAAAACATTTTCAAAGGCCTTGATACATAGGGTGATTTGATGACATAACAAAAGAGATTTGATTAGGTAGCTGGAGTTAGTTTGGCATAAACTTTTAAAGATGTTTTTAAGATGTTTTAAGATGTTTTAATAGTATGTGTTGTGTTTGATTATTGTATGTATTTTATATTTTCTGCTGTTCCCCGCCTCGATCTAGACAGAGAGGCAGGGTAAGAAATTATTATTATTATTATTATTGATTTAAAATATTACACTAATGCATAATATTAATTGATGAAATTCACAGTATTTAATCAAAACATCATGAGAATCAGATTATGTGTTAATATATAAAACTTGGTGATGGCAACATGATAATAACGAAACCTTCCTTTCTTATGGATGTGTAACCACTTCCATTTTGCTTCACTGGAACTGTAATGTTTGACCTGGATTCTACTTATCAAGGAATTCGATAGGCATTACTGCAGAATTATTTGCCACAATGGGGAGGCGCCATAGCTCACTGGTAGAGTACATGCTTTGCATACAGAAGGTCTCAGGTTCAAAGCCCACCATCTCCAGGCAGGGCAGGAAAAATGTCTGCATGAAACCCTGGAGGGCTCCAGCCAGTTACAGTCAACAATACTGGGCTAAATGAAACAGGCGTCTGACTTTCATAGATCATAAAGTTGGAAGGAACCTACAAGGCTATCGAGTCCAACCCCCTGCTCAATGCAGGAAACTAGAGGAGGGGTCTCCCATCCAAGTAATAACCAGGCTTGACCCTGCTTAGCTTTCCACACTCAGACAAGCTGAGCCAGCGTAAGCCACAGGCCTGTATCTTGGTATAAGGCAGCTTCCTATGTTCCGATATTCCTTTCCAGTGGGGATTCTAGGGCACAGAAGTCTTTGCATTGGAACAACGGTATCTACATTTCCCCCAGCCAAATCACTCTACTGCAGTGTTCTCCAACCTTGGGTCCCCAGATGTTTTTGGCCTACAACTCCCAGCATGCCCCAGCCAGGGAGTTGTAGACCAAAAACATCTGGGGACCCAAGGTTGGAGAACACTGCTCTACTGTTTTTCTCACTTAATCAGTGGAAATAAATATATTACCCAGCCCTGCCATTTTATTTTATTTATTTATTTGTTGTATTTCTGAATTGCCCATCTGGCCGGCAAACCGGCCGCTCTGGGCGATGTACAACATGATAAAATACATTTAAAATACCGTACATGATATAAAATACATTTAAAACAGTATAAAACAGTATAACTTTTAAAATCTTAACCCACCCCATATTCCCGCATGAATAACCATGTTTTTAGTGAGCGGTGGAAGCTCAACAGAAAGCTTCCATAATACTCACAGTAGTAGTTTCTCATATCTATATACACTCACATACATGCATTTAAATCTCAGCGGAGAGGGACAAGACCATTTATACAAAAACTAATTAGTGGGGATTCCTTTCCCTGATCCCTTAGTAGTCAATTAAGTTTGATTTCTTACTGCCTTGTTCCATCGGTAAAGCATGCTACAGCTGGAAAAGGTGGATAGGATGTGGCCCTTAGTGCACTTTTAAAAGATTTTTTTAAGCCCTGATGAAAGCACTTCTTTGCAAGCAAGAGATGAGTCATTATTTTGAGCATTACATATGTGCTCTGGGAAGATATTTTACCATTATCCCTTGTTTGTATTTGAGTGGCTGGTCTGTAGGCAGGGGCATAGCAGAAGATTACACTCTACCATCATTTGGAGATAATGGATTGGCTGCCTTTTAAAACCTAATTGGGTAGCCGTCAGTGTCATAGTGGCTGCACTAGACATTATCAATACTTCAGTTACAGCCATTTCAAATATTACAGAAAGGCACAACTAGACCTGTCACTGAGCGTACAGTCAAGAAGGAGTGGTGGCCAATTACAGCTCCCTGATGAGTGTACCTGCATGAAATGCATGTTTGCAAATACTTTTATCACATTCAGTGCCCTGGTCGCCTCTCACCTCGATTGCTGTATTCTTCTCTCTGGTCTTCTCTCACCTTGGTCTCCTCACTTGTATCCAGCACTCTGCTTCCAAAACCATTTACCACTCTGATAACGTGAGGTCCCTCCTTAAATCCCTACACTGACTTCCTGGATGCTCCCAGATCCAGCCCAAGCTCTGTCCTTACTTTCAAGACCCTCCACAGCCTTACTACCACCACCACCACCACCACCACCACCCCTTGTTCCTCTGCTCTTCTATCCTGATACATCCCTATCCAGGACCTTCCTTTCTCTGGTTCCCAGTTTCTGTGTGTGTGTGTGTGTGTGTGTGTGTGTTTACCCCATTCTAAAAGTTTGGCATGCCTCTGCTAAGGCTTAGTTTGCAGGATTATTAGGTTAGTTGGATTATTTGTGTCTTGTCTGAGGAGTGAAAGTATTTAGAAAGTATTTAGAATTACTATTGGAATTACCGCTATTGGGTGTATAAAAATGAAATAAATAAATAAATAGTTACTGGCAGGGGGAAAGTGCGTGGAGCCAGTGGAAGTGGCAGGCAGGTTCTGCACCCCTGATATAAATAATAATACCAGCTTTGGCTGCATTGTTCACATTTATTGATAAAACCGGATATTACCCTGACAATTGGTCATTGGCAATAGCGGTCCCTATTCACAAGAAAGGCTCCAGATCTGACCCAAAGAACTACCGCCCAATAAGCCTCCTCAATTTTAAAATGAACATTTAGCATTGGAAGAGACCCCAGGGCCATCTAGTCCAACCCCCCTGCTGATGCAGAAAATTCACTACTATATCCGTTACATACTCTCTCTCTCTCTCCCTTTTAAATTCCTAAGCTGCTGGGTCATGGGGTTCCATTTTCCAGTTGTTACACATTCTATCTAGAGATGTCAGTTCCCGTATGAAAGAAAACGAAACAGGAACTCAATAACTTGACTTTATGCAGCAAGCAGTGTTTGGTGAGCGACAGTTTCTCGAGAAATACCCTGTGAAGATCTGTCAGTTTTCATTTTGGGTTTGGATTATGCAAACATACTGAGAATATTAACAAATTGCCAAGAATGCATCACAGCAAGCTTCAGGTTTAATCTGCAAAGGCTACGGTTATATAAGTCAAAGTTCCATTTACCAGAGTTAACAAACTGTGACACAATTAATGCAGAAGGACCAGACAAGTTTAGTGAGAAAAAGGAACAAAAAAGCCAAAGAAAATAGCTACTGGTATCCAAAACAATGTTTGGTTTTGAATTTCTTAAAAACTCGACAACATTTGCAGCTAAATGTCTGGAGAGCAGGGAAGCATTTCCTAAAAACTCTCCATTGTACAGAATCCTGCTAGCTGGAAACCCCTTTCTTTATACATGACTCTCGCTGCTGTCAGGTGAATCTATCCCTGAGCTTGGCTTTACAAAGCAGAGTTAGAATGCTTAGCTAACGTCCTGCACTGCAGGAAGTATTCTCCTCCAGCAAGCCATACGATTCACCGTATTGATCGAGAAAATACAAACATTGTTGATATCTGTGTTTTAGAAAGTTGGACGGCAGGGCAAACTACCTCCCCAAGCTGTTCTTTCAGAGCGAGTCATCTTTCTATTTGGTGCCTACAAGATTGTGGTCATTTTGATGCCGGGGGAAGATCTTTTTATTCTCCCAGGCTTCTTAGGGCACAGTCCTATTGACTGTGCCCTTGATGATTAGAAGCCCCCAAACTCAGAGGTTTCCAATCATCCCATGCAGGGTGGGAGGAGTGGGGGGAGGCAATCTTGGCATCCCCATCCTCCCGCATTGCCTTTTTTTGCTCGACGGGCTTTTTTGCCCATCTAGCGATGGCGCTTTGGAGGGCGAGGTACACTGAATCATTCTGACTTTGACTGCAGTCTTCATATGATATGCCCCCCCCCGACTATCATAATCTTAAATCTTGCTTACTAGGAATGGGGGAGAAATATATTCGGTTTGTGTTTTAATGCAAACTTGCCTATTTTGCACGTTTGAAGCAATACACAAATCAGAACTCAGTTTTCCTTCAAAATTCACACTTCTTTGAAATTTGCAGTGGAGCTCTCTAATAAAAAATGTGTATATTAGGGGAAAAATGGATACAAAAATGTGTATATTAGGGGAATATCAGTGATTATATATATATATATATATATATATATATTGAAAATAGCTAGCAAAAATGGGTATAAGGCAAAATTATTTACAAAAAATGCATGTATTAGGAGAAATGCACACAAAAATGTGTACAAATTTACATGTAAACTTTTTTTAAAAAAATCTCAACGTTCAGGAGGAACTGAATTTAAAGTTAGAAAAATTAGAAACCAGAACTGACAGGTTTGTCCATTCCTATAAATACTTCAATGAACTTTCATGTGTGGCAGCTCTTTTGATAAGAGTCTGGCCTCCTCTTCTCCTCTGTCCTGCAACAAACTTGCCATACACGTGCTGGGTTAACATATTGTAGGGTTGCAGAGAAGTATTCCTGATCGCTGGCCCATAATGCTTTCATACCGCTGCTGTCTTAGTACGCAAGCTGGGAAACCTTTTCATATGGGGCAGCATTTAGTGACCAGATGCAAAAAGGCTATAAGAAACCGGGCTTTTATGTCCTGCACTTGACACTTTTGAGGAACTGGTTCCTGGCTATATTATTTTTAATACCTGACAGCTTTGGAAACCGTCGATGTATTTGACTCTAGCACATGTAGTGCTGATAAATAATATCAATTGATATAGTGTTTCAATGGTTGATACCATCATTTTGTAATGATATTTAAGGGTGCAATCCTATGTGAGTTTAGACAGGAAAAAAAGGCCAACAATTCCCAGCATGCCCAAGGGAACATAGCTGGCTGGGGCTTTCTGGGAGTTGTAGGCCTTTTTTTTCTGTCTAAACTCACATAGGATTACACTCTTAAAGTGCAATTCATTTCAAAACATCATATAACAACCCAAACAAACATATTAACAATACAAGTATTATAATACTTGTATTGTTAATATGTTTGTTTGGGTTGTTATATGATGTTTTGAAATGAATTAGTACTAAGCTGTTTATTGCAATGATATACTGATTTATGTATTCTTGTTTTTGTACTTTCGCTCTTATGTTGTGAGCCACTTTGGGCACATCTAGGTGGAAAAGCGGCATAAAAATTAAAGCAATAATGCTGATGACTATGATGCTTAGGTTAGGTATGCTTTGTCACAAAGTGGCTTCACAAACACTAAAACAGCCCTCCCACTTACTGAGATCGCTTCCTTAAGGAACTGGTTTCAGACTGTAAAACCAAAACATGGTTTGGGTTGTAAAACACTCAGTAAGGAAGACCATTTTCCACTGGAACTTAGCAGACAAATCTGACAGACACCACCACCTCCCTTCCACGCACACAAACACACAGAGAACACCAGTTTTTGGAATCTGCTGGACCTCTCACTGTTGGCATGTGCTAGTTGCACAACCATCACTTAGTGGCATGCATATGGTGTATTGTGCTGTCATAGGGTCAGCTGAGGAAGGGGTAACTGACAAGGTGCTTCTCCCTCCCCATGGCATTTATCTTTTGCTACCCTACAATGTCCTGATTATGTAGACTTACACCAGGCATGGGCAACACGTGGCCCGTGGGCCATATGCACCACCGGCCTTTTTGTGCCCCGCACTTCTACCACCACATTTGCTTCTGCTGCAGGAGCAAAAAAATCTCCAATTATTGCACCTTGGTTTGAAGCAGCATCAAACTCCTGGAAGCCTTCTGGGAGTGCAATTTTGCTTCCAGACAATTACAACAACAAATCTGGTAGCGTGGCAGTTGCGGGGGCTGCAGGGTTAATGTGTCCCTCGACACACAGAGGTTGCCCACTCCTGGCTTACAGAGAGGCCCTGATTGCTTCCACACAGGTACTGTGCAATTAGGGGCATCATGAAACAGAGGGCAAATGGCGCAGAGAGAGAGAATCTACAAACTACCTTCAAGAGGGATATCAAATGGCCACTGGTGCCATTCAGCAGAGTGTTCCTTTTATTTTATTTATTTATTTCTTACATTTCTATCCCACCTTTCTTCCATCATGGAACTCAAGGTGGCTACATATGGTTCCCAGGTGGTCTCCCCTCCAAGCACTGACCAGGCCCAGACCTGCTTAGCTTCAGCATGGCGGCTGCCTCATGTGCCTTCAGACCATGCCCTTTTAGCTATTGTTTAATTCCTTGATGTAGCCCCTTTTAATTCAAAAGTTATTCCTGGTCTAAGACATTTGTGCTGAAGGATCTGATTCTGAAAGCCCCCAAATTTCAGCTGAGCGACAAAAAAAGGCTTGCGCTACTTGCTCTGCAGTGGGGAGAAAGTTAGGGCGGGGGATGAGGAAGAAAGTATGAAACTGACAAATAGCTGGATTAAATAAGAGGCCACAACTTTATAGGTTATGGATTTCAAAATTTTAGCATAGCATCATGGGCATATATTGCTGACAGCCTGCTTGGTGGTGCTGCTGGTGGTGGGGAGCTGGGGAAGGTGGCCAGCAGATGTCACAAGCTGCTTCCCCCTGCCTGACATCACTACCACCCAGCATGCCTGCTCCTAAGGTTGGCTGGCCTGTGATTTCCCGCCAATGGCTCCTAAGGGGAGCCCTCTCCACCATGGGGTATGGGGACCCCACCTCCATCTAGGAAAGCAGGCCAAAATCTACTGAAATGCATGTCCATGATGGTCAACATAGATGGCCAGCTGTCCCTGTAAAGTATTGATCAGAAATTATTCTTACTCATCAAAATGATTCATTTAATGACTACAGTTTATATGATGCCAACTCCTGCAAAGCTGGACATAAAGTCTAAGGGAACGGTGGCCCCAGAGCTCCTTAATCAAAGCCTAATTACCTGAATGACAAATGTTAACCTGATTTAGGTTATGCTTCTCACGCCGTTGAAAGTTGCCATTCTAGGCCAAATCTAGTTACTGAAGAATGTGCTAGATGTCATCTCTGCCACAGTTAGAGCAATTAAAATGATTTCTTCCCTCTGCCACATTCATTACTAACTGCTTCCCATGCACAAGCTACTATGTCTTCCACCACTAATTTAAAAAGTCATGAGGACTGCTCTGCTGTGTATTCCTTCAATATTGATGGTCATTTCAACTCTTAGAAGGGAATGTGTACCACATCAACTGCTACTTTCTCAAGGAATAAGAATCTGTGTAAGCTTATTCATGTTGAGAGGTATATGCATGCTGAGAGATAAGTTAACAATACTTAAGAAAATAAGAATGTACAGGGCCAGTGTCAAGGGTTGGGCACCTATAAAGGGCCCATACCCAGCAGAAGGTCCAATGACAAGAGTCTCCAGAACTGCTCCTCCTTTTCAACAGTTCAACCTGCTTGTGGTACGAAGGAGGAGCAGTAGATACCACTGCTTGCAAGATCATTGGCTCTCTGCCTAGCAAGCAAGCAGGTGGCAAAAATGATGATGATAAGGAGGAGGAGGAGGAGGAGGAGGAGCAGCGGCGGGCAGCAGGCGACAAAGCTGGTGAGAAGGTAGACTCACCATTAATGGTGTCTTGCCCAAGAGCCCTCCAAAACCTGGAGCCAGCCCTGAGAATATGAGAAGAATTGTGCTGGATCACACCAAAAGCTTATCTAGTCCAGCATTCTGTTCACACAGTGGTCAAACAGATTCCTATGGAAAATCAGAAAATAGGACATATGTGCAATAGCACCTTCCAGCCTGTGGTCCCAGAAACTGGCATTGAGAGGCATACTGCTTCTAATACTGGAGGTAATATTTAGCCAACATGACTAGTAGTCATTGGTAGTCTTATTCTCCATGTATTTGTCTAATGACCTTTTAAAGCCATCTGAGTTGATGGCTATCACTTCATCTTGTACTCAAGTACTATGTGAAGTACTTCTTTTGTCTGTTCGGAATCTCCCACCATGCAGCTTCATTGGATGACTCTGGGTCCTAATATTATGAGAAAGGAGAGAACTTACTTCCAGCCCACTTTCTTGACACTATGCATAATTTTATATACCTCTATCTTGTCCCCCTATTCCTACCTCTTTTCTAAGGTAAATGGCTTAGAAAAGGCTGTAAGATGATGATGATGATGATGATGATGATGATGATGGTGATTTCATATAAAGAAGAAGAAACCAGTCTTCAGAGATCCCAAACATAAAAGCAAATGTTAAGAAATTACTTTTGAAGAAATGATAGCATGCAAATGAAATCCAGTTCAAGCTTTACTGGTCTGCAGCCTTCCTCAACACATTACTACTCACACAATCGGTCAAAACAGATTACAAAGGGGCTGCAGGGTTGTCCATTTAGCCCTGCTCCAGAGGTTGCACAGCTCCCCAAGTGCAAAGCGATAACTTCTGTAGTAGGAAGTCTTCTCTCCTGGTGGACACTCCCCGCATGATTTAGAACCCTGATCTTTTGGGATTCTAAACTGCATAGGGAGCCCACATGGATAGAAAAAGAATCCTGCTGCAGAAGATGGTGTGAAGGGAGGCAAAGCCAGCATCAGCTCTCCCAGGAAGCTCAGCTGTGCTAAGAAGCTGACAATTGGAGGAGGGCTGTCAGCTTCCTCCCTCCTCCAACTGTCACCTGGCAGCAGCCATTACATCAGCAGATGGCGTGAAAGGAAACAGGGCAATCATCAGCTCTGCAGAGAAGCCACCATTATCAGGCTTCTCTGCTCTCCAACTGTCACTTGGCAGCAGCCATTACACCAGGTTTCAGCAGTGGGAGTGAAGGAAGGTAGGGCCACCACCATCACCTCTTCTGAGAAGCCACCTTCATCAGGTTCTTCCCTCCTCCCATGGTCATCTGGCAGCAGCAGCCACTACATCAGCTGCCAAAGAATACCAAAAGGCCACTGAGGGACTGCAGCAGAGGCAGAAGTGAAGGATTGTTTATTTTGCCATCATCCCCCTGAGCTTCCCAATCACTGCCATGGTGGTGGACTGCAGATCCACTAGCTGGCTACTGAGAAGGCCTCCACAAGGAGCCTAGAGCTTCTGGCTTTGGGTGATTAAATCTAGACTTGGTGTACATGGGCAGAAGAGCCACCAGCCACCAGGAACCACTGCAGCAGCCCATCCATCAGTGAAGGCAAGGGGGAGGAGTGTTATTGTTGTCATCATCTCTCCCTGGACTTCCTGGACATTGCCATGGTGAAGGTCAGCAGCAACTCAGCAGTTTCAACAAAGCAATCACTGAGAAGACCTCCAGGATGCTTGTAATTGTATTTTATATGTTTTATAACCTTGTTGCAAGTCACCTTGTGTGGGCAGTGTGCCCTGAAAGGCAGGTTAACTATCTTTTAAATAAAATAAAAAATAAGTAATATTTTCTCAGATAGTCTTCTTGGCAAGAATTCTGCTTACTTGTAACTTTGGCTCTGGTTCACTTCCATAGTGTTCACCTTGCTAAGACTGCAGTTCCATTTTCCCAGGCCAGGCTTCCTCTACAGTGTCCTCACTTGATCCTGTCAGTTATCCCTCTTATGGCTTACCTGAACTCCCTTCCTTGATGCCCATGAATTCTCACTAGCACCCTGGAACCTACAAAAATAATTTAAAGGGACTTTCAGTTGACATTGTCCTCCATGATTACTTTTTTACTCATTGCGAGCAGGGTTCTTTTTCTTGCTTGAGGTGCACAAGGTGATGGAGGGAAGAAGATGGAAATCAGAAATAATGACATCTTTATCAAACTCAGGAGACATCATAGAGGGAGTTAACCATGACATTCAAATTATCACAGGACATAACAGGTACATAATCAAGGACAGTAAGCTAGAGGGAGAAGTAAAGACAGACGAATCAAGTCATCTGTAAAATATATCAATACTGTATCACTAACCCAAAATGACATACATTTCCACTCTATAAGTAATAGCAGCCAAAGTGCAAGAGGTTTCTCAGATCAGTTGTCACTCAGATGGATTGCTATTGATAGCCTGTTTACCAGAAAGGTCTTTAGAATTACCCAACAATTACCTTAGACCAAAATATAAACACTGAACAAAGCTTTAGAACAGGGAGTATACCATTCACTTATATAGTACAAACTTATATAGTAGTACAAACTTACTACAAAAGCTTAATTAAACTAGAAATAGAAAATTATTACTCACTATGGCTAAACTTAAAATTATTGTAGGAGCTTTGCCAGCAAACATAGTGTGTGTGTGTGTGTGGGGGGGAGAATTCTAGGGTGGGGGGTCAAAAGGTTTCACAAACACTCTTTTTGGCTCACCTTTTTCACTGCTGCCACGTGAAGTCCTGGAGTTCTGCAACTGATGGGTACCATTTTCTTCCAGAAGTCTCCAGAATGAGGCCAAGAAACATAGCCTTCCCACTTACTGGCTTTATGACAATGCTACATCATCACATAGTATTGTGGTGAAGCCAATCAGAGAAAGGGGAGTTGCTTCCTACATTCACTCTAAGGAGTTGTGGGAATAAAATGGTGCCCGTGAGCTATCAGGACAACTGGGAGTGCTATTGCTACCAGGGGTAAGTTTATTCATCCCCGACTTCCCAACACAAAAATGTATCAATTGAAGGGTGACAAAATAAGGCAGGGTTTTGGCTCAGTCCTGTTAGCAATTGTCTGCCCAAGACACCAGTGAGATACTGATGATATCATCTGGACTGCTATAGCAAGCAAAAGTAAGAGCAGTGGCCCCAATCCATGGATAACTCTGTGCAGAAATTGGCTTGTATATATTCATGCCTATCTGAACATGCATGATCAACTTTGGCACTGCCTATTACCTGTTGGGATGAGTCACTGTCTCACTTTCTTCACAGTTCCAAACAGCTTATTGGTGATGTCAAAGACATCTGTTTCGCAAGTGTGTACATGGAGCTGATGATTCAGCATGGGTCACTGCATGCAGAACTCAACATGTTTGATGTTTAATAATAAGCAGCACAATTTTATACATGCGGGACCCGGTTTAGCAAGGAGCCCAAGCGAAGGTGCCTGCTTCCGTGCATGGATCAGGGCCAATGTATGAGAAAAATGCACACTACATCTTAACTTCTATTAAAGTTTTATAACACTCTGTAGAATTTACTCAACCCTTTTTGCCTTGTAGTAAATGACATCATCTGTCATATTAAATATTTGCCCAGTTAGCATCCTTTTCATCTTCTTCAGAGATAATATTTCTAAACCAAGAAAGTTCCTTTGGGCTCACAATAATTGAAATTATACTAATGAGTGATATCAATCAGTTATTAATAATAAAATAAGCATATATAAAAGTCTACATTTCTGCCAATCCAAAGAAGTATAATCTGTTTCTTTCCACTTTCTATACTTAAGTGTTTAAAAATTGTAGAACGGTAAATAGTTAACTAATGGAGAAGGCTTTCTGTCTGACATAGGATTGCATTATTAAAAAATAAATGAATGTAATCGTGGGGCTTCTAAAGTAAAAGTACAAAATTGAAAGGTGAAATATAAATTTAATAGCAACTTTTCAAACTAATTTTAATACAGTAGATATAAAATTATTAATTATTAATTATTAAATACACGGTGCTATAAATTACTTTGAAAAAGTGCTACTGAATTTATATTTTAGATAATGTAACCTATGATTAACCTATGATTAATTTGGCTATCCAAATGTGTTTAAAATTTGAAATTGACTGCCCGTGTCTAGTAATTTCTAGTGGCTCCATTTCTTTTAAAGACCTGTACTTTAAAGCCACAGCATACGTAGCTCAGGGTTCCCTACTTGGCTAGATGAAAGCCCTCTTCAGTCAGCTTTCCTCTATGTCTTCAAACAATATCTAGTGGAGGAGCCACGTACGAGCCCATCCTCCAGTGTCCCCATCCTCACTGGCTCCACCCCAGCCTTTGTGTGTTGAGGCCAAAGGTCTAAAGCACAGATCCCCAATGTGGTGCCCATGGTCACCATGAGGCCCACGGGGACATCCGATGGCACCCATTAAGCTCTCCACTCCCTGACCCCTTCAAAAATTATTTTTAATTAAAAAAAAAAAAAAAAACCTTGAAAAAATGTTAGGTTCTCCTTCCTGTATCTGAACCTGCTGCTGATCAGCAGGCAGGAAGAGAAGGAAAGAGTTGCTTGCTGGCCCCACCCAATCTTCTTCCACCCACGCAAACCTTTCTTCTTGGCTCTCTGTATCTCTCCACTCCCAGTCCTCTAGCCTTGTTACTTCTCTCCACCGAATCCCTTTCCTCACTATTTTTCTTCCTTCCCTATCCCTAGCCTTTTTCTTTCTCTCCCTTCCTAGTCCCTTGCCTTGCTCCTTCTCTCTTACTCATACTTTAACTGGCTCTTTCTCCCCCTTTCTAGTCTCTTCCTCTCCCCTCTACCCCTTTACCCTGCTATTTTCTGTGGCGGCCCCCAAGTTATGGAACTCCCTCCCCAGTGACCTTCGCCATGCCCCCCCCCCCTTGATGAGCTTCCGCCGTGCTTTAAAAACATGGTTTGTCAAGAGGGAATATGGGGTGGGTTAGGATTTTTTTTTTTTTTAAAGAAAACACCTTTTATATTGTGTTAATTGTGTTTGTTTTAATTGTGTTTTAATTGTGTTTTCATTGTGTTTTATTGTATTTTATGCTGTTGTACATCGCCCAGGGTGGCCAGGGTGACTGACCAGATGGGCGATTTAAAAATATAATAAATAAATAAATAAATAAATAAATTTTTCTCCTGCCTCCTAGCCTCTAGCCTCACTATTTCTCACCCCCACCTCTTTTGACTAAGCAGCTCCACTCAGGGCAGTCATTATGTGACTAGACACATACTCCATGGGAGCCATTTTGTGGTGGTGCCCACAACAGTTTCTGAAATTCCCAAATGTGCCCACAGGCCCAAAAAGGTTGGTGACCCCCTGGTCGAAAGGATTCTTCATGTGTTTGGCTGAATGTGCTTACAATCCTCCATGTCAGGGGTCCCCAACCCCTGGGCCGTGGATCGGTACTGGTTCGCGGCCTCTTAAGAACTGGGCCGTGTGGTGCCCAGCCACCGCGCCACCCAGCCACCGCGCTGCCCAGCCACCGCGCCACCCGGTTTTACAAGAATGCTCGTCGGGAAGGCGAGCAGAGGGACGCGGGCGGGGGGTGCTTGTCGGAGCTTGTGAGCACCCCAAGAACCAGGATGGGGTGCTTGGCGTGTGGCACGGCGGCCAGGCGCAGTGCGCGCCACCTGCCGGGATGCGCCGCAAGCACCCCGTCCTGGCTCTCGGGGTGCTCGCAAGCTCCGGCGAGCACACCCCCACAGCTCAGTCCCTCTGCTCGCTTCTCCAATGAGCATTTTAGTAAAGCCGGAAGTGACTGCAACGGGTCTCCCATCGCGTCACTTCCTGGTTCTGCGGCGCTGCCACCCAGGCCGCACAGCAGGTGAGCGGTGGGCGACACACCCCCGGTCCGTGGAAAAAATTATTCCACGGGACCCGGTCCCTGGTCCCAAAAAGGTTGGGAACCGCTGCTCCATGTGATAGGGAACCCAACACAATAGGGTTTCTTAATCACATGGAGAATTCGAAGTGCATTTAGTTGAACACAGACACACAAAATCACCCTTTAGACCAGGGGTTCACAACCTGTGGCCTTGGGGTTGTATGTGCCCTCCTATGCCTTTACTGTACCCCTCATGGGTGCCCTGGCCCCGACATTGAATCCCCCCACCATTTCTCTCCAGAACTCTCCCACAATGAAACTGCATGATAATGTAGTGTCGCTTCTGGGTAAAAAGAAAGAAAGAAAGGCTGTCCACAGCACTGGTTAAAGGCCCATTTTTTAAAGTCCCATCGGAGTAACTTCAGGCACGCAGCCGGCAATATTCTTTCCACACCAGCTACACGGGGGGGGGGGGGAATCTGAGCATGGATCCCCAGCTCCAAGGTTGGGGCTCTTTTCGAACCTCGGAGCTGGAACTCTGAAAAATCCTATGGCCCTCTATACGCTGTCTAGGGGCCATAGGATCGCTCTGTGAATCACGTAGTGTCATTCTATTCAGGTGAGGGGGGTGGCATCTGCCAGCTAGCAGCCCTTAGGAGGAGGGCTGCTAAGCTGCCCTCATTCCCCACCCCAAATTTGTCACCCACCCCTGAAAATTGAAGGGTGTTTGCCTCCTTTTGTACGTGCCTCATATTTGAAAGTTAAATTTATCTGCAGGTAACGTTCATCTCAGCCCTAGCTTAGATCTTCTGCATACAGAAAATGTCCTAAACAACAGTGTGCTTTATGACCCCTCCTGATACATGCCAAAGACACCAGCCACTTTGCTTTGAAAGGGGAGAAAAGTAATTGTCCTGTGTTGAGAACATGGCTATAGTTGTTATGATAAATCCCCTCCCCGCCACACACACACATCACAAGAGAAGCTCTTAAAATGCGCTGCTTTCTTACCACTTAACCTTGAAAGCAGAGATTTGGACCTTGCTGAAACCCGGAGACTGAGTGAAATGTAAGTATTACGGGAAAAGAAAAGTATGGAATAATTGTTAGCTAAGAATATATCACAGCTACCTAGGTATAGCTGTTGATTCACACAAGACTTAATAATTATATGTTTGCTTAAGATACATTATAATTCTGCCCAGGCCTGTAACCATCACGATGAAAGAAAATTCTTTAAGATTTGTATGAGTAATAGCTTCTTTTTTTGTCTTCCTTCAGCTTCTCCTTATAAAAACCGATGCATAGAAGGGAAATTATTGTGCGAGCAGCAGATGCAGCTTTAAATTGAAGAGAAAGCACAGGCTCCTGAGTAATGACCTTTTAAGCAAGTTTTCTGATGTGAGCAGTCCCCTGGGGGCAATATTAATAACAAGTTATGTTTCAGCTTCTTCTTTTCTCTCTCTCTCCCCCTCTTTTTAAAAAAGCAACAAGTTCCAGTGCTGCCTTTGTATTGTGCTACAGCAGGATTCTAACCTTGTGTTATGGAACTTAATGAATGGCCCTCATGGCATCTCCAAGGCAACAGACATTAATTTGCCTGCCTCTTTTAGTGCAAGGTTAAGTGCCCCCCCCAAAGATGCATGATGCACTCTGACTTAACAGGATAATACCACCCATTTCTAAACGAAGCTCAGAATAACTGCATTTGTTTACAAAGGTGTAAGAAGAATGTCAAGCTGGCGTTACCTTCTTTCTGATCCAACAAGGGATGTGCAGTGCAACGCAGCAAAACTCGAGTTCGCCAAAGTTCTCCAAATTCCATCTTGAAGCTCGTTCCGACTTGAGTCTGTATCAGATTGCAAGCTTTTGTGATTTTTTCTTCTTGCATGAAAATTCATGTGTATTTTCAAGCATATTTCCCCCCCCAAATGTATGCATCAATAGTGTGCATTTTTGAAATGTTTGCATTCTTCTCCCATTGATTAAAGTGTATGTGTGCACTGTTTTCAAAAGTACACATTTTTTCCCCTTATGCATATTTCAAATGTATGCATGCTATCAAATGAATCTTTTTTGGTCCACACGAATCACATTGCGAACTCTGAAATGTACGGACTTCAACCGCAGATCGTGCCCAAGTCTGTGTTGGTCCAGAAGATACAAACTGAGTAAATCCTGATCAAAAATGAACTGAAACAAATTTCTCATACATCCCTAGCAGATCCATAATGATGATGAACAGGTATTAGAGTGAAGGAAGATGTGTTTTTGTTGGTGAAAGCATCACAGTTCAACAAGGTTGCATGTATTCTGCTACACATGCTCACACACACACATTTTACTGTCACAGTTTATTGAGAATAATTCCACACAATACAGCCCAATGATGACTATTCAAAGCGCAAACATTTCTCAGTGTGTGAGAGCCAGAACAGACATTTCTCATTTCTTTAAATCTGTGTCTAGCAGCAATCCCCCCGCCTCATTTATACTCTAGAATAGGTACAGGGGCCCCAATTGGGATTGTGACCCACCCTAGTGTGGGCAGTAGTGTTTTTTTTTAAAAAAAAAGATCTGGAATCGGCCCACTGTGCCTACTCTAAAGTAAAAAAAGGGGGGCGGGGGAGATGTAGCCGCTAGAAGTAAATTAATGTCTGTTTCGGCCCTAAGTGAGCATTCTAGGGAAAAAAATATATGTATATATGGTGGGAACATTACACATGTAATTTAACATACTTATCATGTTAAATGCACATGCTGTGAGGGTAAGGCTCCTTTAATAGAAGGGCTAGAAGGAACAATCAGAAATATATTAGAAGCCAAGGTGTGTGACCAGGAGGCAGGAGCAGAGAGAGGGAGCAAGACAGAGCAGGCTGGACAATTAACTAAGATGAAGTACTCTTGTCTTAAACCACAGCAAAATGTTTGTTGTCAACATACCCTAGCTTCCAGTATTGCATCATAATACAGGGAACAACTAAGGATGGGAGAATCATAGATTCATATTCATAGACCATAGAGTTGGAAGGGGCCTACAAGGCCATCGAGTCCAACCCCCTGCTCAATGCAGGAAACTAGAGGAGGGGGTCTCCCATCCAAGTAATAACCAGGCCTGACCCTGCTTAGCTTTCCACACTCAGACAAGCTGAGCCAGTGTGAGCCACAGGCCTGTATAATCAACAAGGGTCGAATTCATTGAGGTTCTCTGAGCTACACCTTGAAGGTCAGTCTGCCCATTCCTGAATGCAAGGTTTTGTTTTTGTTTTAAATTAAATTCGAAATGGAAAAGTGGACATTTGGTTGAACATTTAAAAAAAAAAACCAAAAAACAAACAAACATGCATCTAAATGCATATTTCCCCCATTTACTAAAGTGTGAAAATGCTTTCCCCCTCCACAAAAAAAATGCAGTTGTAAATTGTGCATTTTTCTAATGAATGCATTTTGTGAACATGATCACAAGCTTGGGAAGATGCAAGTTTTGCATGAAAAATGTGTGTACATTTGGGGCAAGTTCTGGTCAAAAATGAATCAAAACAAAAATGATCATACATGCATAGGAACAACACACACATGCTGTTTACACACTTTCACAAGAGACTAATTTTTATCTGAGTCAGAGTACTGGTTGTGAAAGTAATTCTAGCCATGGGGATGCGACCCGAAATGGACTGCCCATGATGTGTGACCACTGGAAATCAATGGGGTGTGGAAGCTCTCAACATAATGATGATGATTGCCATGATAACCTGTTGTCTTATGTATGGCTTAGATATCATTCACCGATGGGAAATAGCAGTGATAGAGGAGCTGTAGGCCCTTGGAAAAGACTAAAATCATGTCTTTACTCCAGCTCCTTGCCAGAAGGTAGGACCTTCAGCCCACCAACCCCTATAACTGTCAAGATTTTGCCCTGTCTCAGAAGGCCTTTTTGCCTCTCAACCAAAGTCTGCTTCAGCTATTAGTAAGCATAATGTAAAGTCCAGTACAGCTATGGGAATGTGGCTTCCATGGGAGTGCATCACTGCTCAACTTCTCAGCTAATTACAGGTGAAAGGAAGGGTAAAATCTGAAAGAGTAAGTACGGCTTATCAAATGGCTGCATTTCAGCCTTGAGCTGATTTCTGGGTTATTACTGGAGAAATCTTCCATGGAAAACAAGCTAGAGGGGAGGAGGAATGTTTAGAGCAGTGCTTCTCAAATAGTGGGGCGGGCCCCCCAGGGGGGGCGCGAGGCTCCGTAAAGGGGGGCTCGTTTGACCTCAGTTAAAAGTTTTTTTTAATATTGTGTTCCTTTAAATCCTGTGCTCCTTTAAATCTTTTCTGCTACAGTTAATAAAGCTATTCTTTGTTGTAAATTGATCCACATTTCTTTCTTTTTTATTCTCTTATACGTTAATAAGGATACAGTGTTATGCAGAGGTGTACTTATAACAATTTTATAGACAAATGATACTATTTACAGTCGCGCGGGGGGCGCGAAATGTTTTCTTCTTCCTAGGGGGGGCATGACAGAAAATAATTGAGAAGCACTGGTTTAGAGGGATGTTTCAGTTCTCAGTGCCCGCCAAGAGGGCAGAGCCGAAACACCCTGCTTTGATGTGTTGATTGCTTATGGATCAGATTCATTCGTCAGAACGAAGTAATTAATAATGGGCTTAGTAACTACTCCCCTGTGTATAAGCTGATACACCAGCAGAAATACATTTGCTTGTGCTAATGTCTTTTATTGCCTAGAACTCTTCTTCCTCATCTGCAATCGTCTTCCTTTGCCAAACACTCTCTGCCTGGTCCATTTGTGCTTCCAGAGAATCTTGTAACCAGCAAACGCCCAACTGGCAACTAATGCTACAAAAGGAATTTGGGATTGGGGCTGTGTCTGGTTTCCTGCCTGGGAACATCCACTCTGTCTTTACTGCCTGTTGCACTTTCTGCCTGGTCTTTCCATCGATTGGACTACTGAAACGCTTGCTCCCCTGGACTCGTCATCCACTCTGGACCTTTGTCTGTTGAACTTTGTATTGTTAACTTAAAATGTTCTGTGGACTATAATGTCAGTCTTCTCATAGACAATGGATTATTGTTTGCCATGAACCTGCATCTTTGATTGCCCAGAATGCCTTCTGGTCTGTACTCTTAGTGACTTTTAAAACTGTTGTTTTGCCTTGACACCTGTATTAGAGATTTCCAATGAAGATTCTGTTGTGGGAGGTGATCTCTGTCAGTGTGTGTGTATTTCTAGCCTTGTCTGATTTTAGATCTGTCTCCTGAACCAAGATATGCCAGGGACCCTTTTCAGTGGAAGCTCTGAGGGGAAAACCTCTCTGCAGCTCAGGACTCCTTGCCTAGTTAATTCCTGAATCCCTGGACTTAGTTCAATTTGGGACCCTAGCAATATGAAATCCTGAAATATGGACCGCCTCCAATAAGCTGGGATTCTGCCTTGTCATGACTTATTCCTGTATCCATGAACCCAAGTGATCTTGGGGCATCTGTGCATGGAAATCCTGCATTTGGGACTGTTTCCATTGCCTACGACCCTTTGGCCTAGTTCATTCTTGAATCCTTGCACTTAGTTTGGCTTGAACCCCTGCCATGTAGCAGTCAAGTAAAAGGAACTACTCCAAGAGCAGGAACTTTGCCTGGCTGTAACTATTCTTGACCCTTAACCCAAGTTAGCTCAGGGATCCTGAGCATGGAGGTTCTGCTTTCGGGAATATCTCTATTTTTGCCTGGGGCTTTAGCTGTGACTCCTCTTGAATTGTAAACCATCGCCTGTTCTTAAATCTTATATCGTGAACCTGGATCTCTAACTCCTTTGAACCCCTAATGCTGTTCTAAGAGTTAAGTCTCTGACTATGAGTACTGTATGTACTTGCTTCTGGACTGCTCTTTAATCTAAGCCATAGGCTGTTAGCAATCAAGTTAACTGATTTGTAACTTCTAAGATTAAGTGCCGTGACTTCTGAAGAGTGATTTGCGTCACCTGATTCACCTTTAAATAAAGCTAAATCACCAAATCCATGTCTCTGTTATGCTGTCCTATGGTAAGGAAACTAGGTCCTTCTGACAATGACATACAGAATGTAAGCAGGTAAAGTGGAGAAAAGGAAACAAATAGCTCCATATATATGGAAGGTAGAACTGACAGAAAACAAGAACTCTTGTATTTGATAAGAAAGTCAATAATAAATTATATGGGTGGTGCCACCTGTATGTTTTAACTAGGGATGGGAGATAATTTTGTTTCAGTTAATTTTTTAATAATAATTTATCCAAACTTGCACTTCTCTTCATATTCAGAACATGAGATTTAAAAGAAAAAAATGAATGTGAGAGAAACCAAAACTGACATATTCATTCATAAAGGCCCAGGACTCTGAGTGCTTAGTTCTTAGAAGTCTGGGTTTGAATTCCTGTGTATTTATGAATTCCAGTATTATTTTGACAATTGTATCTGTACATATAAATCAGCATAAGCAAATTTAATGCAGATTGGCATCTTTTTTGGCAATTGATAAGTGGCCACTCTAAGCACCAGTGGCAGAGGGTTCCCCAAAACACAAGTGTTTCCCTCCATATCAAAGTCAGCCAAGAATCCATACCATGAGGAGTAAGCATTGATATGGCAATGTGATACCCCATAGATATCACCAGCACTATTTTTATTTCATTCCATGGTCTGGGGGGGGAGGAGTGAGCATTCCTCTTCAAAAAGCCAGACATCAAGGCAGAAATTTGATTACACACATGCATGGCAAACAGAACCTCAGCCTGGGAATGTGCAGAAAGCTGCAGGAAGAAGAAAGCTAGGTGCCATTTCCATGATTGCAATTGCACTTTCTCCAGAAGCTATGATCACAGAACTAGCTACTGGCTCTGTGCTTAAAAAGCTTGGTTTGCGCTGGGGCTGAACTGAAGTATGTTCAGCTTGGTACTTTGGAGCAAAATGGAGGGCAGTGTGAAGCAAAATCCCCCCCCCCCAATCTCCCCTGTTCCTTTACAGTAACACCTTCAAGGTTAGATGACAAGTTGGAGCACTGAGTTGGAAGAGAGGGAGCGCCACGCAATTGAAGAGGCAATGCAAGGATGACTCTCCTTCTCTCACTCTGCTGTGGAGACATAGTGGTTGCAACATACTGCAGGAAGAGTGCCTAGGCTAGGAGCAGGGATCCTTTTTTCTGTTGAGGGCTGCCTTCCCTTGTGGGGTACTCTGCCGGGGACCACATGCCAGCTAGGGGAGGCCAGAGCCAAATGTGGGCAGGGCCATCCCTTCTCTCTCTCTCTCTCTCTCTCTCTCTCTCTCTCTCTCTCCCTCTCTCTCTGTGCCACCCCTTTTCTTGGTGCGTTTTTCTGCCATCCCCTTTGCCAGAGGTATAAACTGATCATTTCTTTACCACCTCCTTTCATTGTTCCATCCATTTCAGCTTCTCTTTTCCCCTAGCCATTTCCCCCTTCTGATTCCCCCTTCTTCTATAGCCCCATCTGTTTTGGATTTCCCCCTCATTCTTTCCTCCTTCTCTCCCTCTCCATCTGCAAAAAGTTTAGGCCAAGTCTGGAGATTTCCTGCCCCCATCAGAGATGAGTTCCTTTCCCTTGCCTCCAGTACAATGGGCAAACTTCAGTCATCTTCAGAAGCCTCTGCCTAAACATTGATGAATGGGGAGCCCAGCTTCCCAGCTTGTAAGTCAGGGGTGGGCAACATGCAGCCTGTGGGCCACATGTGGCCCCACCTCCCCCTCGTGTAGCCTCTGCCACCCTGCTTAATTCAGGGTGACCTGGACATATTTTTTTAAAAAAAAGGTAAGGACAAAAATAGCATCCATAGCTGCTTTAGAGTACCAAAAGTATTTTTAGTGCTTCGTAGCTGCTATGGAGGGACATTTTTCCCCTATTTTTAGAAATTATTATTATTATTTGGGTCACCCTGTAGATTGTGGGTGGATTTGGGCATCCACCCACAGGGCAGGAGGTGGCCAGAGCAGGGGGAGGATTCGGGCATGAAAATGGCCCCCAGATCTCCTGAAGTTGCCCACCCCTGTTGTAAATGAATGATTGCATTTTGGTTCAGACTTGGTTCACACTAACCTTTCTCCACATGGTTGAGAAACCATGTACAAAATCATGGTTAGGAATTCAGCACTGTGAACCAGGCTTGTGAGTTTTCCAAAATTCTATCAGCCACCCATTTGCAGTTACTCTGAAGAGGCATGAAGGCATTTTCCCTTTTAGCCTCTGTTGGCTTTCATTAGCCTCTGGTTGGCTTTCAGCACAGATTCAATTTCATCCATAGATATCAGCATGCTATTCTTCATTGCCATTTATGTACGTGTCATACTTGCTAAAATTCCAGCAGAACTGGTCAAACAGCTCTTCAGAATATGCTTTCCTCAAGTTGTAATGATCCTTCCTGCTCTTAAACATAAATGTAGCCATCCAGGACAATTGAATAAAGCTTGTGGTAAAAGCAACTTGCAGCTTAGAGATGAAGAGATATTGAATGGAACTGTTTCTCCTCACTTATGTCAATATTTCATGTGTCAATCAATAAATATTGATTAATGTATCATGGGGCATTCCAACACCCCCTCCAAATAAAGCATAGGTCTTAATCTAATGACGCTAAGTATACTCATTAATGCAGCAACAGATGGTTAATCTGCAGACTTAAAATATGTCAACTTCATTTAATTAAAAGTCAACATCACCATTATTATATTATCGTCATAAGATCGGCTTCTGTCACCATGCCAAAAACAGAAAGAAAGAGCCCTTTACGTATGAAGTGATGAGTCCTACGCTATCCTGCTGATGTTGCCACATACACACAACCTTTGGGATGGGGTAGAATTTTGTTCAGTTCACATTTTGATAACTTACCAAATGTACACTTCCTGAATCAACATGTGAAATGGAACACAGTTATCCTTCGGAATTTGCACTTCTCAGAATTTTGCAGTGCAGTTCTCTGAACAAAAAATGCATACAAAAATGCATATATTAGGGGAAAGTGTTCACAAAAATGTGCATATTAGTGAAATAAAAGGTAGAAAAAAGATTATATAAGGGAAAATGTGCTCGCAAAAATGTGTGCGTTAGACAAAAATCCATTAAAATGTGTATATTAGGAGAAAAGCATACAAATGTTGAGGCTTTTAACAACTCTAATTTATAGTGCATGGGGTGGGGTGGTTATTTTTAACTTTTTTCCTGGTCACGTTGCATTAACTTGTTTTAGCTATTTGTGTCATTTTAAATTTGGTTTTAATTTTTTTATAATGTTTTTATTGTGTATATTTTATAATGTATTGTGTGTTTTTTATTGCTTGTTGTAAACTGCCCCAGAGAGCTTTGGCTATTGGGTGGTATAGAAATACAAATAATAATAATAATATTAATAATAATAATAATAATAATAATAATAATAAATGTTCATGCAAACTTGTTTAAAAAAATGCAATCTGTTGTTGCAGAAATGGAACAGAAGGGAGTTAAGACTGGAAAAATGAGAAACTGAGAGAAACCAAAATGGACAAATCCATCTATGCCTCCTATAGCCAGGTCTGTGATACTCTAGTGCGCATGCTCTTACAGCCAAACTATCCATGACCGTTAATACATCTTTTTTCATTATTGTGCAAAAAAGTAAGTGTGAGACTCAGTCTGCATCAGGACCTTAGTGTGGTGGGTGGGTGGGGGGAGATTTAACTCTTTGCCCACCCAAAGTGGTCCTGAATCATAGACTTCATAGATTTCATAGATCTGATAGAGTTGGAAAGAGCCTACAAGGCTATCGAGTCCAACCCCCTGCTCAATGCAGGAAGCTAGAGGAGGGGTCTCCCATCCAAGTAATAACCAGGCCTGACCCTGCTTAGCTTTCCACACTCAGGACAAGCTGAGCCAGCGTGAGCCTACAGGCCTGTATCAGTCCCCCTGCACCTGAAATTTGCATAGGGAATAAAGCTCCCATTGAAGCAAATGGGAGCTTTTTTTCCTATTCAAACTGCAGGCCTGGGGGGCCTGATCTGGACTGAGATGCATGCTGTGTAATATAAGTAACATTCAGCTTGATCCTTAGTGTGTTTATGCCATGACTGTTGCCCCACTCTCTTGCTAGCGACAGCTCTCCCTCCCCCCCATACCTGGAGTTCAGGCCAACACTTTCCCCCAGGTCTTAGTAAGTTGGCTATCCCAGTTTTATGACACAAAATTTGAAGAATTTTATATCAGAAAGCTGAGGAACCATTCCTACCCTGACTTTCATTATCCTCTTACTGTGCCTGGAGCAAGAAAACAACAACAACATGAACTTGAGTATGCTTTGCTGGCTGTGTCTGGCATAAAAGATACTCTCATTCAATGGAGAGAGAAAAAAAGCAACACAAAACAAAAACACCCAGAGGACTGAACGTAACTGATACATAAGGAGGCTGTGTAAACAGCAAACACTTCAGCAGACAATCCATATCATTCAGAAACAAGGATATGAAAAATTATATTTCTGTTGCCAAACCCCCTCACCCCAGTAAAAAAAACAGTTTAGCTTTACTGACTAGAGTCTGTCTCTGTCATTCCAGTGGATGCTTGGACAGCTTGCGAAAGAGCGTAATGATGTTTACTGTGTGTCCTCAGACATGAAAACCGACAGGCAGACGGGCACCTGACAGCCACATCCGCATAATTGCTCCTCACTAGGAGAGTTTGTCCCTAGCCTAGAAGGCCAGTTATGCCACTGCTATAGAGGCGAGCGGGAAATAGGTGGCTCTAGTCCGGTTTTTTCACCTGCAATGTTTGCCTAATATTTAAAACTTAGCCAGTGGGACTGAACTAACACAGCAAGCAAGGCAATGGAAGTAAATTAATCACTGACACCACAAGAAGACGGGGCCCCCTGCAAGAGTAATGAATAATATTGTATTTGCATACATCTCGCAAAGTGTTAAGGGACTGCGAGCTGTATTTATGAGCTCGAGTTTGGTGTTTACCGACTTGCTGCATGATGTTTTCTTCACGCCTGCTTTTGCAGATTTATTCACTTCTGGAGTGAAAGAAGAGGTTTATATAGTAGTAGAATCCTTCCCCGTGAAAATCCCTAAACTGATTCAAAAGGAGGATGCCACAAACTCAGCAGGGAAAGATGATGAACTGCACATGAAATCACTGTCAGATTTCCTGTTGTATGTATATCAGGCTGGCTGAATTTGTGATCCTCCAAGTGGAAAACAGCTGACCTGCCATCTCCTTGACAAACTTGTTTTGGTAGTGTCAGGCAGATCCCAAAACCAGGACATTGATCAAACTCCTGGTGGGCCATCATAGAGTGCTGGTGGTCATTCAGCTTCCTACAGCGGAAGGCATGCAAGCCCATATAGGGCATCCCCCCATTCATATATTGGCATTTCCCCCAGGTTTTATTAACATGTGAACCTGAATTGCCTTCCCTTGTATGTGTACCCTTTGCCTCAACTGTCTGAATCGTCTACAACAGGGGTGGGCAACCTCCAGGGGTCGGCGGGCTGCATTGCCCCCCTCCCCAGACCCCACTGGGAGCCACCAAACAAGTCCCTGAAAAAAGCTGGGGGGAAAGGGCTACTTTGCTTTAAAATAGCCCCTTTTTGCCACTGTGCTGCCAAATTTTGAATGTGAATATATGAATTTATGCTTTTAAAAGGAGGCTCCCACCTTGGTGGCAGCAGAGGCAGTGGGGGACTGCAAAAAAAAAAAAAAAAAAAGGTCAGGGTGAACACATATGGCTGCCAGGCCACATGTTGCCCACCCTTGATCTACAACTTTTTTTTGGGGGGGAAGCACAGTAGACCATCTCTACTGTGACAGGAACACAGTCTATTGACATGAACTCCATAGCTTCAGTGGGTAAGTTAGGGGACACTAATTAAATGATCAGTTTTAGGTTCAGATAGCTAGGTTGGACTGATGTTCCCTCTTTCTAAAACAGAAACTACATCATCCTATTGCAGGAAAGTTATCAAAGAGGTCTGTGGAGCACTTGTTTTCAGAGGAGAGAAAAACCTTAGGTACTTCATAAAATGCATGAAGCAGATGGAGAAGATCACAGATAGAGGGCCAGTCTGCACATTTCCCAGGTATTGTATATGGGTCGCGGAGCTTTGTGCTTACATACCCCATAGAACATTTCATGTGAAGCAAGTTTACGCACATCCATTTTTTCGATGTGAAGAGGCTTTCCTTTCACCATTTGTCCTCTACAAAGGGAGTGCATGAATCATGTGGACAAGGTCTACAATGTGGAAATGCATGAGCATAGGCCTTGAGTCTCATTAAATAACCTACAGGAAGGGAAGAGTACAAGTCTAAAATGCACCTTTTCATTCCACAACATGTAGAGCACACATAACAGGGGGGGCATGCAGGGACCAGCCCATCAACCACATAGTTATATATACTGCTCTATAACCATTTTGGAATACTTGAGTTTCCTCAGCTGTACTGCTCTTTACATGTCCCACCACCTTCTACAAAAGCTCAAGTTGCAATAAAGTAAACCAGTTCATGCTTAAGGTGCCAAGGGTCTATGTCTTGTTTCCTCTTCCTTTATCTCTCCTACTCATATCCTCCAATGTGTAGCTTATTCATATAAATACACGGGATACTTGGGCTCTGATCCACTCACTTGACAGAAAGCTCTAGTTCCTCATAGCTCGCACTTTCATATCTTTTCCTGACATCACTTAGATCTAGTGGTATTTCTGGACATCCAAGAGCTGTTAAACTGGGAGCCTTTGAAGCAAGCATGTGTATATTTAGACTTTCCTGATGCTGCTTTGAAGAGCTGTTCTTGTGTTCTTTCACTCATTCTAATGAGGTTCCTTGGTTTGATGTACGGGTGCAGTAATACAACTTGGTGTGTTTTTGACGAGACTCCAGGTATTGTTCAGAAAATGTTTCATAGCCGCTGAAGAAAAAAGATCTCTGCTTCACTCTATTGTTTGATCAACACACTTGCAAACAATATAATTGGAGGTATTAGACGTTGTGCTGCCGGGCATGACAAATCAAGCAGCAGTGACAATGGCAGCAGAAAGGCAATCCATCCATCCAGAGGAATTAAGGATACAGTGGGTTTTAAAATTATATATATATCACACACACACACACACATCTATTTATATATTTTTTTACTCTGTACAGGACCATGTCTAAGTCTAGAGAGATTAAGGGCACAATCCTATGGCCTCTAGACAGAGTCTAGACAGTCATAGGATATTTCGGAGTCCCAGCTCTCTGACTCCAAACTTGGAGCGCCCTCCTCCTGCCCTCGCAGCCAACGTGGAAAGAAGCACACCTAGCTACAGCTCCAAAGTCACAAGAGTGACCTCAGAGATGGGTTTTGGGGAGGACGGGAGGGCTCCACCAGCGTACGCAGTATCCCAGCAGTGCCTCAGCCTCCTCTCCTTGCACTCGGAGGCACCACACGTAGATGGCCGAAATTGGCCGTCTGAGTGTTTCACATGGTGGGAGGAGCGCGGAGGCAACCATCACCTCCTGCGCTTCTCTTGCCATGCATAGGATACCCATAATCCTCCAAGTTCAGAGGGTTATGGGGAGCCTCATCGGATTGCACTGTAAACCACCGTCAGCTGCAGGGCTGGCCCTACCATTAGGCAGAGTGAGATGACTGTCTCAAGCAGCAAAGGCTGAGGGGCAGCAGCAGCACTGGCAGCCTCCCAGCTGTTCTCATGAACTCTCTGGCTGTTCCCCTTTGTTGGAGGACAGAGTGGCATATGCCTCCAACCTGTCCTGGACCCGCTAAACTAGCCTTCTGCCTCAGGTGTAGTGGAGGATGCTATCCCACCACTAGTTTTGAAGTAAGATTCAACTGACAATCCAGTCAACTCGTGGGGAAGGGGTGTCATATTGGCTTTTGCCTCCAGCAGCAAAATGTCTGGAGCTGGGCAAATTGTCATCTTATTTATTTGATGGGTGCATGCCTATTGTCAGGGTCCAGCCACATCCAGTCCCTGAACCTGACATCTCTTTGGAGGATGAGGATAAGCAAGGGAGAAGAGGACCTCCCAGTGAACCCCAACATTGCAAGCAACTCCAAGGAGCCTACCCTTATATGTAATTACTTTTACATATAAAATATGTAAAATAGCCAGCCAGCCAGCCAACCACTCAGCAAACTTCTCTTAGCCACCCAGAAAACTTTCATTAGTGGGCAGCATAGAAATGTAAAGAGCAAGTAAGTAAATGAATAAATTGATATAGATTTCCTTTCCTGCAGAGCTTTCAGACCCCAACGTTCCCGCCACACCACCTGGACTTCATGACAGTCCACACAGTTCCTGTATCAGCCGTTGGGAACTGACATAGGCCCCATCCACATCAGTCTAAAGAAGCAGGAAACAAAACCGCCAAAGTAACTTTTCATACAGACACGACCTCAGATAAATTTTGAAGTACATTTGGAATTGTTGCAACTTAGAATTTGAATCTGCCCATCTTTAACCTGTTTCAGCGCCAGAAAAGTGGCCATCATGGAATCTGGCATGATCATTATTCCACATAACACATTCTAGTGCTCCATTTCCCTCCATGAAATAGTCAGTTGTGTATTTACAAATAACAAGCAAAGGTGTCTTTTAGGGATGTACGGATTTTTTAAAAAATCCATTCCGTCTGTGTTTTGCAGATCATTAGGCATCTTTTATTCCATCATCCGCTCATTGACAGAATCAGATCTCTTCTTTACCAGAATCTTGTTCTACTTGTGCTAATGTGCCAATCTGCATTAATTAATGCAAATTAGTGCTAATGCACATTAACTAATGCAGATTGGTGCATTGGCACGAGTGTGAATTAGCACCAATGTGCACTTATGCTCATGTGCTAATGTATGTTACTGCAAATGCCAATTGGCACAAATCCCCCCACCCCACCCAAAAAAGTGAAAAACCAGTCCGCAAGTCCACGGGATCCATGTGAATTGGAAAAAGCCGGTCCACTGCGGAATCTGCAGGTCAGATTCATAGAAATCCAAACTCATTTGAATCTGTTGTGGATTTCTCTGACACCCCCAGACCTCTTATAGGATCACTTGAGCACCTAGTTCAACACTAAGTCGTGAAATTGCAGGAAGTGATCTTCCAAATTGTCTGTCTTAAGTCTTAACAGATAATATTTTCTGTTAGAATGAAGAGGAAGAAAAGCCCTGGGGAAAAAAGGAAAGAGAGAGTGACCTCCACTCCACTTGTGCTTTTCCTTCCCTTCATTACTATGCAATATTTAGTTACAGGGGAAGTAAGGAGAGGTAAAAGCCTATTATTGCTGATGATGAGCCTAAAAATATTAACAAATTTTCTTCAACTCTACTCTCAGCAACTCACAGACATTAATTATGGGTTGTCAAACATGTTCAGGCAGAAATGCTTCATTCTTTGAGTTAGTTTAAAACAAACAAATCCTTCTCCTGTCTACTGTGTGCTATTTGCATATTTTAAAGTCCCCCCCCTCAATTCCCAGTAAATGTCATGAAATCTATTAGAATGCCAAATTTTATCTCTTTTTTCTTGCCTAGGAACTAATCATCCCATTCAGTCCAGTGCCACAAATTGATCCCAACTTACACTTCTTACAATGTGTTCTTGATCACACGTGTGTACTCCGATGCACAAGTGCACCCATGCAACTAATTGATATGGGTAGATATAGACTAGAGACAAGATGTACCATGGGGAGGTTGCACTTTACACTTAAGCTTAAACTTTACACTGTGGGTTGGAAACCATTAGCAGAGTGGATTTCCCCTCCACTGCAGCCCCCCCCCAGATTTGGGGTGCACACTGGGGGCTGCAGGGGACAGGATGGGGAACTCCTCTTGCACCAGTGGAAGTCACAGTGCACCAGCAGTAGCTTTCCACTCACATGACTGTCGGATCCATCCCTGTGTTAGCTATTGAACACAGTCTGATCCTTGCATTAAAGAGTATAGGCGTTGTTACAGAATATGCAAGAATAAACAAGTTATGCCTAGGGATCTGTGAGGAATCTGATAGGGGGTTTAAGATACAACAGATTTTCTCAACTCAGCCCTATGGATTCTGTTCCATCACCCCTACGGTGGTCCTGATTCAACTGTCTGACACGATGAGTTGAGCCAGCACGCAGACTTCTGTTTTTAAAACAGGGTGCAATTTGTGCGTGTGTGTGTATGTGTGTGTGTGTTTTAAAGCCAAATCGCAATGCGGAGGCTCTAATTTTGCACAAATCTGAAATTGACTGCCAGAAAATTCAAAGTGGCCAAGGTGGAGCGCATGCATGTGCAGTGAGAGGGGGACGCTTCCATACTTCTCATGTTAAATGCTACAGGAAGAACAACAACAAGAACAACAACTTGAATCTAAAGAGTCGGCCCCAATTTCTGCAAATTGCGATTTGTGCAAATTGCACTAGAAATACACAGTTTGCAGATCCAAATTGGTGCAAATATTTCAAGCAATTTTGTGGAAGCTGAACCCACCCGCCCCGATTCAGCCTGCTTTTTGGGCAACGGGACAGGAATGTGTCGAAAGTCCAACAAGCTCAAATGGAATGAGTTTTGCATCATTGCACATCCCTAATTAGGGCTTTGGTACAAAATGGAGACATTGGCTAGTTTAACCCAATTAAGCTTGGACTGGCAACCACCACACTAGGTATATAGAACCAGGAAGCAGACAGCAAAAGAGAGCAACAAATGAGGGGAAGTTATGGTTACCAAATAAGGGACTGGAGAAGATACTAAGGATTTGACAGGCAGTGTTGGAAGCCTAGTCACAATGGAAGAAACTCAGAATGTAAATGACATGAGCCCTATTGAGGAGTTCATGTACTACTCCCAACCTCCCCGTATTGACAGGAAAGGTTTGTAGTGAAAGTGAAAATGGGCTGGTTCACATGATCGCTGCAGCACACCATGGCTTATTTAAACCACGGTGGGTTGTGGCATGTGCCGGCTGCCATTGTGAATATTCAAACCATGGGGGGGGGGGTGATCACCACAGCTTACCTACCAGCTAGGGTGAGTTGTTGCCATGGTTAACAAGCCACCCACAACCCATGGGCTGTTTTGGAGTGATTGTGCGAGCCAGGCAATCATATGAAACAGGCTGTGGCGATCGTGTGAACCAGGCCAGTGTGTCTGAATGCACTTACACTGCTCCACATGACTGGGAACCCTGTCTTATCAGTCCAAAGCGCCTAGCTAAAACATCTGGAAGGCACCAGATTGAGGAAAGCTGTCTTGCTATAAAGCAGTTTCCTAAGTTTCTAACCAGGAGACCCTGCTTGTATTTAGAACAAAACAACAACAACAATAACAAAGCCCTCCCAGCACATAGAAAAATGGCTAGGCTGACGCTTTCTCCCTGTCACACCATTTCCACCCCCATGAGAGTGCTTTTGACAATGCAGTCCCACACACCACCACTGCCTTCTGCATCTGGAGGTGGAACAGTCCAGGAAAAGCTTTTGTTCCTGAATTCTGCTGGTTCAAGAAAGTGGTTCAGGCACAAAAACACGAGGGGCAGTGAGGGTGTAGTAAGCTTGCCTTCACTGCGTAGCCAGTTAATATAGATCAGCCCTTCCGAACCTGGTGCCCTCCAGATGTTTTGGGCTTCAACTCCTATGAGCTCCAGCCTGTATTGCTAATGGTCAGGAATGCTGAGAGTTGTTGCCCAGAACATCTGGAGGGCACCAAGTTGGGAAAAGCTGCTATAGATTATGGAGTCCTCATCTAGACGCAACTTTATGATCTCAAAAGTAGCCCCTGTGTGCTGCTTTGCTGCCTACCATAGGGGATGGGAACCTAGTGCAGAACACTCCACCACCCTGGTGCTCTATGAAAACAAAACAAAGAAACAGTAGCTGGATGCAGACATATAACAAGCACACTGTGCTTTTGCTCATATCATGCTGAATATCTTTTTATCACATTTGCATTCCACTAGAGAGCCAGTGTGGTGCAGTGGTTAGGGTGTTGGACTGGGACTTGGGAGATCTGGGTTCTAGTCCCCACTCAGCCACACTTGGTGACTTTGGGCCAGGCAGTCACTGACTCTCAGCCTAACCTACCTCACAGGGTTGTTGTGGGGATAAAATGGAGAGGAGGACAAAGATTATGTAAGCTGCCATGGGTTCCTTGCAAGAGGAAAAAAGGTAGGAATACAAATGTAATAAATAAACAAATAAATAAATAAATAAGAATAAGCTGTCCTTCAAGCAGCTCAGGACATGTAAATGGGGTTGTCCTGTTTTATACTCAGATCAGCCCTGTGAGGTAGGGCAAGCTGAAAGTGAATGACTGATCCAAAGTTCTCCAGGGAGGCTCACAACTGAGTGGGGAATTGAACCAAGTCTCACCTGGTCTATGCCTCTATCCACTATACCAGCCTTCTCATTCCAACTCTATGATCTATGAAATCTATGAAACCGGTGCCCTCCAGATTTGTTGAAGTACAGCTCCCATCATCCCCAGGCAGCATACCCATTGGCCATGCTGGCTACAAGCCCAACAAGACACCAGTTGGGGAAGGCAGCACTACACCACACTGGTTCTCATCTGCCATGCTGCACAAACTGAAAATGCCTCAGTAGTACATCTGGCACACCGCAGCAAGGAAATGTTGCTCCTCCATCTTGAAAATTCAGCCTACTGTCTTTGTGCAGTTCCTTGGCAAATATTCTCCCATGCAGCTGAAGAAAGGCTAGTCAGCCTTAATTTTGTTCATAAATATTCACCAAGAGCTTTCAGAGCCATGAAGATCAAATGGAGCCAGAGAAGTCTCTTGCCCAAGGATAGAACTCTTGTACACCCTGGTTCATTTTCATACTTTATCACTTATTAAATAATATTTCACTCATAAACAAATACAGAAAATTGCTTCACTCCTTGGAGCCCATTTAGCATCTGTGACAGCAAGGAGATCCACCATTAGAGAAAATACCTAGGGATTGTCGGTTTTAATTTTCCCTCACTCCCATCATTGTGTGTTCTTTGCTAAGTGCCCCAATGAGGAAGTTAAAGGGCAAACATAAAGGGATGCAATAAGACAAACAAAGGTAGCTCAGTTAACATTACCCGAACACTAAAAGGACAGCTGCGCTGTTAACAAATATGCAAACACAATGCAAGCTTCATCAAGGCCAGACTTTTTGTGAAAGGCTGGATCAGGCAATGACAGCTATCTTTGGGTACACAAACACATACTGGCTACACAATCAAACATTTTTATTTTAATCCAGAGGTGAAGAAACTTCTGGAATTAGGAATGTCACCTGGAGAACCAGCAAGACAGACATAGGGACATGGGAAAAGCATGCTACTTCCCAACTCCAGGCTCTGCCATAAGCCAGTGGTCTATACATAAAAGAAATTCCTCTTGGGATAGATCTGCAGTCCCATAATACTAGAATCCAGTGTTACCAAATGAAGCTGAATGATTGAAGATATGGGGCAGATAAAAGGAAGTACTTCTTCAGACAGTGCATAGGTAAACTACAGAATTTGCTGCCACAAGATATGGTGATGGCTACCAACTTATTTTGTTTTTAAAGGGGATTAGATTAATTGATGGAGAATCAGGGTATCCATGGTTTCTGGTCCTGAAGGCTGTATGTTACCTCCACTCCAGTATCAGAGCAGCATGCCTTTGAATACCAGTTGCTGGGGAACAACAGCAGGCCTATTGCCCTCATGTCCTACTTCAGGGCTTCCCATAGCCATTTTGGCTAGCCACTGTGGGAAGCCAGACATTGGACTAGATAGGCCTTTGGGCTAATCTAACAGAGCTCTTCTTATGGACATGTATATACTGGTTTGATTTCAAAGACACAAAGCTAACTTTGCCCTGCTAACTAATGGCACATATTAAGTGAGGACCATTGCTCCAACTCACTATGGCAGTGATGGCGAACCTATGGCACGCGCGCCAGTGCTGGCACGCAGGGACCTCTCTGTGGGCACTCGAGCCATTGGTCGCCAGATCGCGAAAAGACTGCCCCTTCTGCATTCAGCGTCGGGTTTACATAGTAACTCCTCTCCACTCATTCCTCGCTGGCCTCCACAGGCAGGCACACTCCAACATCTCCACCCCCAGAAGCAGACTGCGCAGGCACCCAGCCCTCCTTCTAACTGAACAGACAGCTCAGAAGCACAGCGAACACGCGCCCGAATCTTTGCGCGCCCAGTGAAGAGCCATGCCCTGAGACAGAGCGGGGCGCGATTAGCTAGTGCCCCCTCCTCCTTCCTGCCAAATTTAAGGCACTTTGAAATAAATAAGTTGGTTTTGTGTTGCAGTTTGGGCACTCGGGCTCAAAAAGGTTCGCCATCACTGCACTATGGCAACTGCTATATTGTGTCCTAACATCTTCTGCTCCTTCCGCTTTCCTCTCTTTCTCTGATACATAAGGGTGTATCTGCATCCTGGGGCTCTTTTTTTACCTGGCCCTATGTAGTTGCATTATATTTATCTTATGCAGTTGGCATAACGAATCCCACATTAATTTGCTCTGTTGATAGATGATAATAACCCTTTCATTCTTTCGGAAAATTGGGTCACCATGTGTCTTACTTTACTGAGGACAATCTTCTGTTTGAAAACCTGTCAGAGGATAGTCCTCTATTTGAAGGTGTCCTCTGTTTGATGGGCTGTCCAGTCCAAGTATGGTCTAAAGTCAAACAACCATAAGGAGGGAGAGCAGAATTCTTGAAGTTGCCCATCAACAGCACTGGGTCAGCAGACTGACCAGGCACACAAGTCACAAAGGCAGCCTTCCCACTATGGTGAAATGTATTGTATTTCTATTTAAATTATGGTAATTATTTCTAAATTGGCATATATTCACATATCCAAATGTTATTGGTGTCCTCTTTTTTGGTAATGCATTTCCTCTTTTTGGGGATGCATAAGTGGCCACCCTATCACGCAACCAGAATGAGTCTGCTCCATTGGCTAAAGACATCACTATTGTTTTGTAAGTTATTGGCAAGCCTCTTGTTTTAGACACAAAAGGTCACACTTTGGTTATTGGTTGGATCAATTCAAATTTCACTCACACTTAGGCCAAGTTGCCCAAGGGCATTAATGTTCTCTGCAGTTTATTATTCCCTTATTACTATTTCTCAGTCAATTTTCAAGATGCAAGAAGTGCTGAAAGCAACATACAAAATACTTGAAAACCAATACAAAATTTAAAACTAGTATCAAACAAACCCCATAGATAGGCTAGCCTTTCCCAAGCTTCAGTCCCCAGAAACTAAAACAGGCCGTTCTAAGAGGGTCAATTCACACATCTCATTTTTCTGATGAATTCTTGGAAATAGCTACTAGGACTCATTTGAGAATCCTACTCATAGAATCAGTGTAAAAGAGCATGTCTGCTCAGATCAAATCTCTGGACTGTATCAGACTTGTGTGAAACAAAGTTCTATTGAACAAATTCCAATTAAAAAAACAAATGAAAAACAACAATGAAAGAGAGAGAGAGAGTCTCACCAGAAGGTATTTATTTAGTTAAATTGATCTTGAGTCATTAAACTGTGATGATTTTGATCATAGCTGTGATTAGTGGCCAAGTACAAAAGCTCTTGGGAAGGAACAAAAGAAAAAGGAACAAAGGAAATTATGGGAAATCATTAATGTCCCTTTCTTTCAACTTCTCAGCTGTCTGTCATGCTAGCACATTTGTTTCCTTGATATACCTTGCCAAGGTAGATGGGAACTATCATGAGGAGAAATTCATGTCTGCTGAGCATCAATAAATGTAACCATGAACAATATGGTGATGCTTTCTTTGTTAAACAGAAGGGAAATAACCATCTCTGTCCTGCATTTGAATAATGGGAACAAAAAGCACAAAACAGATTGTTGTAGTATTTGCTGGGGTAGAATGCCAATTATGTTTCTCGTTCTGAGTAATCAATGGAAAGCAGACCCATTGTTCTTAAATGAAGGCCCATATGGTGATTGATCATAGTGAAGTGTAAAAGGTTGCAGAAGTCCATGAGCTTTGTCAAAGACGAAGATGGACACTGCTTTTCAAAAACTCAAAGCTCATTATCCCAGGAATATTTTTGATGTTCTGGTAACCAATGAAGACTACAAGAGGTGATAAAAAATGAATCAGAAGATAAAACAATTTGGATGTTGCCGATCCTAAATAACAGGATGGATCCTGGAAAACATACAAAGAGCTACTTGCCTTACAATGTTGGCTGTTAAGATGCCTATGGGAAGCCCACAAGCAGGACATGAGCACAACAATACCCTCCAACTTTCGTTCCCCAGCAACAACAAGTATTCAGAGGCATACTGCCTCTCATTCTGGAGGTTATATATAGCCATCATCATGACTAGCAACCATTGATTGATAGCCTTACCAAGACACATGGCACAGACAGGGAGCTTTTGATGTGGGGGAGCATTCAATCACTAGCTCCCCCATATGAAGTTTCAAGTGGTACAGTCCAGGAAAAGTTTTGTCACATGTTGAGCTATTTGTCTAGATAGACTCTTCCAAAAACAGCAGCAGGTGGTAAAAATGACCTACTTATGCTTAGTAAACGATGCCTTCCTTGCTACTTACAAACTCATAGAAACCAAGGAAAGCCTTCATGGAGTAATAAAAAAGGAATATAAAAAAATAACTTAGGTAAAGCCCAGAGAAGAAGCTTATCAGAGCAAGACACTGAAAACAAGGCCTACTAGAATCCTCTTTGAAGCTCTAGTGCCTTATGTTGTTTTAACCTTGGGCAACAGCTTTTACCTTTAGCTGTGCATTTTTATCTTCTTGAACCTGTTTATCTGCAACATACAGGTGTTGTAAGGCTCTAAAAAAAAAACCCCCAATAAAACTCTTGATACTATTGATTAGCCTCATCCTGGAATTCTCACCTCTTCCTTCTCAGTTCCCTTCTAATTTCATCTCCGACACATCGTGTCCAGAGAGAGGAGGCCCAGAGCTTATCTGCACCACAAAGGTGTATCATTTCCCCCCAATATAATTATAGAACATTGACTTAGCAGACTTGGCAATATGCTGAGCATAACTTATCAATCTTGGCCGTTCAAGACAAATTGGCTGCAAGGCAGAGCCCTGAATACTTATGGGCTCCTACTGCTAGCTATGACAAATGGCACTTCACAAGGATTTAAGGCCCATCCCTCTGTCACAGCTGGCGAAGACAGCCTTGCATTGCATGCACTTGCTCACGACTCAGTTGCTGTGCAGGAAAAAGGGTGAGAGTAGCAGTCAGTGCCCGCTCCTGGTTTTGGAGGGCCCATGGAAGACACCCTCAATGGGCCCCCTTCCTCAGTGAGTCTATCTTCTCATCCCCAGTGTCACCATAGCTACTATTGCCCCTCATCTTTTCTCATCATTGCTTTCAGTTTCACTTGTGTGCTTGACAGGCAGAGAGCCAGGGAGAAAGCAGGGCCATCTACCGCTCCTCCTTCTCACCACCACCATTATCTGGCCCTTAAGGAAAGGCAAGTGAACAAGTGGTTGCAATGAGGAAGAGGAGGAGCAAGTCCAGAAGACTCTCGTCAGTGGGACCATACTGGAATGTGGGTCCTTGACATAGCGCAAGACATTTGTGAATTGAGATCCACAGTTCCCGTTGTTTTCAGTTGAACAGGGCCTATATTTTCCAAGTGTTGTTTTAAATCAAACCAAGAGCATGGTGGGGGAAAGCGATTAGGAAGAATGACAGAGGATCAACAAGTTGGTAGACAGACATAATGGGGGTGAATTACAGACATATATTGAAAATGAGTCGGAAAGCAGTACACATTTTGGGTTCTTACAGTACATATTTTATGAGGCCTCTTTTTGCTTTGCTGTCTTCTGTTTTCTGATGGGACATTAAAAAGTGAAACAAATCAAAAACAAGAAAGAGGAGGGGGAATAAAAACAAAGAAAGAAGAGAACAGCTACTTCAGAAAGAAGCCAAAGTTTTAAATATAACAACAACGACAACCAAGAATCACATAAAAACGTTAGGCTGCAATTCTATACACAGTTACCTAAAAGTAATGCCCACTAAATTCAATTGGGCTTGCTTCTGAGTGGACATGTATATTAGGATTACACTGATTTACAATGCAATTCAATGTGGCTGCTCATTACCCTGTGAACTTGGAGGATTACAAGCATTCTATTGAGCCCTGCAAAAGGCTTAGCTATGCTGGCTGGGGCATGCTGGGAGTTGTAGGCCAAAAACATCTGGGGACCCAAGGTTGGAGAACACTGGCTTAGATGGTCAATTTCAGCCATCTAAGTCTTTTGCACCTGCTTGTGAGGACAGGCTGAGGTGCTGCTGGGATACACCATATCCTGGAGGGGCCTCACTCCTCCCCTCCTCACCCCCTGGAATGCCCACCCAGCACCAGCTGTGGGGGTAGAGGGAGGGCACCCCAAATCTGGAGTCCCAGCTCCGACCTCAGAGCACATTTCCAAGGTCGGAACTGGGACACCAAATTATCCTGTGGCTGTCTAGACAGTGTCTAGTGGCCATAGGATTGTGCCCTTAATCTCTTTTTCTTTTTAAAATCAGAATTCATTCCAGCTGTACTGAAAAACAAAAATAAATGAACTCTAAATATTAGTATATTCTTTATTCACAACTGGCATGTTTTATGGTAAACATTTTTTCTTTAGAAATCTTTTCCTGTTTTTAATATTTGTTTCTGTTAATTAAACAAGCATCACTGTCCATTGCTAGCCTAACTTCAGTCTCATTCATTCCAACAGGTCTACTCTAAGTAGTAGGAATAATATTGGATACAATCCCAGGTGAGGGATATTGCTCATACAACTCTTGATACCCCATCCCTTATATCAGCAGGAAAAAAGAGGACTGGGAGTACTGAATTTGCTTCAACGTCTTATTTATTTCCAAATTCATGGGGGAAATAAGATGCTGGAGTGAATACAAGACTAACGAGTCACCCTTGGCATGTACAGGGGCTTTTGATTTACCTATCTTTCATTCCTGCACAAATGAATAACTTATTCCTGCACAACTGAATAATTTAATAGTATATGCAAAGCTGTTGTCAAATGTAGGAAAGGGTCGGGCACCTGCCGAGGGCCCACCCTCCAGCAGGGGCCCACTGACAAGATCCCCCTGGAGTTACTCCTCCTCTTCACCATTGCAACATGCCTGGTCATCTGCCTCTCAACCTGGCCCTCACATTGGTGGTGGTGAGAAGGAGCAGCAGTGGATGCCACTGCCTACTTGCTCCATGGGTCTCTGCTTGCCAAGCAAGAAAGTGATGGCAATGATGAGAAAGAGGAGGAGGATCAGTAGCAGCTGGTGACAATGGTGGTGAGAAGGTAGGCTCACTGAGGGAGGAGAGGGCACAGAAGATGCCTTGCCAAGCACCCTCAAAAACCTGGAACCAGCACTCAGTATGTGTATTAATCTATAGACTGGATTACCTATATATGTTCATTTGATGCGTGTAACATGTTGGGCCAGTGCAGGTGTAGTGCTTCATTTTATTTATTTGGATATTTCTATCCTTCCCTTCTACAAATTATCAGGGCATTTTACATGGTCAAGGAATATAAAAATAGTTAAAATGCTGCCAACGCTGGTTAAACAGGATGACATGCTTCTTTCTCCATGCTTCTTCGGCATGGCTGGCTGGGGCATGCTGGGAGTTGTGGGACATTTTTCTGTCTAAACATGCCTAGGATTGTGCCCATAATCACTATTCTGGAAGAATGGTTGACCATACTGAGGGCTAACCAGGGCTCCAGCTTCTTAACCAAGGCTAAACAATTGAGAGTCTTTTACCTGCAGCATGAAGATGTGCATGCATGACTGGGCAATCACAGGTCAAACACCACAAAATTAATGTTCGTATATCACCTCAAGATGACAAGAAACATGAAGGCTTTTCCTATGGAGTCTATTTGCACATTCACCTGCCAGATGTCCAGTGCAGAGTTAACAAATGATGGGGAAACCAGGTGGTGAAAAAGCATGTGTGTGAACCAGCCCTTATGGAGTTTACAATTTCATAGAAAAATGCAAGCCCTCTTCACATGAAGGGGCATCATGGAAGTATTGGGGATGCAGCCATGCTCCTGGCTCTGCTCCCAAAGGCCCACTGCCTGCCCTGCCTCTAGCAGAGCACACCGATGTGTGGCTGTCTAAAGCCAGGGCCAGACAGTGTGCCCAATGCCAAGGGTGGGACCAGGAACATAGCACCACTACCCAGTATGTGAAGGGGGCTCGCAGCACATACAATAGCTTAAGATAAACACAGCAGGGTTATTTCAGAACTTTTGAACCCTGGAACTTTGAACTTTCAGGAACTTTCAGAACCCTGAGGCAACTTTTGAGTCTTGATTGAAAAGAACATCACCATGTGGCTCATTCATGGCTACTCATCTATTGAAAATTGAAAGCTGGTCCGTGCTGCCGCAGACAATGGAAAAAGAAGGGACGATAGTTCATGGGCAGTATCCCGTTGCATCCATATGCCAGTGGGAGCGACGGCTTGTGCAACGAGGCTTTTGCAGTTCTACAAGCAACTCGACACGAGCGGCAGAAACGCTCATTTCTGGAACAAGGCTGAATATCTTAAACCAAAGGGGATGCCCATAAGCCTCCGAACTCTGAGGATTACGGACATCCTATGCAGGATGGGAGGAGCGCGGAGGCAATTCCTCCTGCCCTGCAAGTCAGCTAGACCAGTGTTCTCCAACCTTGGGTCCCCAGATGTTTTTGGCCTACAACTCCCAGCATGCCCCAGCCAGCGTAGATGGATTTTTTCCCGTTGCTATAAGAGCAAATTCCCAATAATTTCCTAGAAGGAATCCATGCCATTCTGCTACCTGTCCCCAGAAACGCCTATGAATCTACATCTGGAAGTGAAACTTGCACTTCTTGCTTTAAGTGGTGAATTTAAAATGTTTCCCATAGCTAATATGATACTTCCACACAGTATGACACTGGAATTGTTAAATAAAAGAACTATAGCGCTGAGCTTTCAACCACCTCTATGACGTCATCTTTTGCTGAGAATTGACTAAATCCTTGCAGCATCTGGTTGGATTTGTTTGAAATCATATTTCTCTTTTTTCTTGATTTAATCTTTACTTTAAATCTTTAATGTTCAATTGCCTTTCTGCCCAATAAACTCCACGTATCATTCCAAATGAAAGCTCTAGGGAAACCACCATGTCTTATGCCACAGATGCTCTTCTCATCAAAATGTATGTTAGGATCCTCTGTTTCTATTTATGGATAAAGAATGGGTGTTTGTTTTGGGTTTGTTTTTTTTTAATGTAAGCTTACATAGAAATTATTTTATTATTTATTTATTTATTATATTTATACCCCACCTTTCTTCCTGCAAGGAACCTAAGGCAGCTTACATAATCCTCCTCCTCCTCCTCCTCCTCCTCCTCTCTATTTTATCCTCACAACAACCCTGTGAGGTAGGTTGGGCTGCTGAGAGTCAGTGACTGGCCCGAGGTCACCCAGTGAGTTTCATGGCTGAGCGGGGACTAGAACCCGAATCTCCGGAGTCCCAGTCCAATACTCTCACCACTACGCCGCATAAGTTCTATGTAAGACGTTCTGTGAATTCTGCAAGTAAATAGATGGGCACGAGTGACAATAGCATATGTACATATTCCACATGTACATATAGTGTACACATCCTGCAAGCCCTCTTTTTTCCCCACCTTTTATTTCTTATATTTATACCCCACCTTTTTTCCTGCAAGGAACGCAAGGCGGCTTACATAATCCTCCTCTCCATTTTATTCTCACAACAACCCTGTGATGTAGGCTGAGAGGCAGTGGCTGGCCCAAAGTCACCCAGTGAGTTTCATGGCTGAGCGGGGACTAGAACCCGGATCTCCTGACTCCCAGTCCAACACTCTCACCACTACGCCACACTGGCTCTCACCTTGCTCTTTCTGCTCCTTTAATTCCCTTCCCCCACACCTGGCTCACCTTGACATGGGGAAGCCATTGTGAGGGGGGAGAAGAGACATTGGGCTTGGTGTCCTTATGCATGCAACTGGATTGGCCAGGGGGTGGGGTTGATGGGGCTATATTAGCCTATCGGGCCCTGCCTTTCAGCCTCTTCAGTCTTCTGGCTCCCTCCCTGTACTCAGTGTGGGCTTTGCTGGTTGCCCGTTTGGGGGCCGAGTAGGAATTTTTGGCCTATCGTCTGATTGGCAGTGGGAGGTAGGACTTTTTGCCTACTGTACACTGTAAGCAGGGATGGGTGGGTTGTGGGGTTTTAGGTTAATTTGATGTTAGGTTGATTCGCTCAATTTTGGTTTGGCAGGTAATTGCGGGCATTTGGAGTTGAGGTTAAGGCTGGTGATCATCCAAGGGCACCTTTATGGTGATAGGCAATGGCGGAGTCATGCTTAGGGCTCTAAGGCCCGGTGTGAAGATACGGATTGCCTTTGAGGCTAACTCACCTCACCAGCTGAGAGATTTGCGGCTCTGGGAGGAGGTGAGACTGGAAGGCCTCCCAACACCTGGATGGTGTAGACCTCAGGGGTGGTGATCACACAGATGCCATGCCACAGGGCTAGAATGTCTCACCCAAAGCAATTACAAGGCAGCAGCCTGTATAGAATAGGAGCCTGCACTGTCCCCCTTCGCAGATCTGTTTTATAAATAAAGTGGCCCAAGTTTATACCATTATTCTGTGTCTCCTCTCTTCATTTCCACCCCCCTTTCACTCACAATATGTCACCCTGCTGAACCACCACTCTCTTGTCCTGCCTTTTTCTCTTGCTGCTCCCTAAATGTTTCATTCTTCTTGTCCCTTGAACTTCAACTGTCCTCTGTCTTCATTTAAGAAATTATTTATAACATTACCTTGCCTCTCTTGAGTTTTCTTCAACATGTTATTCCATTTGCCGTAGCACCTTCAAAGCTAACAAATTTATTATGGCATAAGCTTTGGTGGACTAGAGTCTTGCACTTGATGAAGCGGATTCTTGTCTGTGAAAGCTTGTGCCATGATATTACAAGACCCTCTGTTGTTTTTGCTGCAGTCCAACTCTGGAAGTTGTTCCCTATTTCCTGGTCTCTCAGTTCACGCTGTTCTATCTTTTCCTTATGCTTTCCTGGAATGCGCAAAATTGACCTCAGCCCTCCATGTTCCTGTTGTGGATGCCAGTACTATCTACAGAGGTGAGAAAGAGTTGTAGGCTGGTCTCCTGCATTGGCTTGCTGTGCAGTTGGAAGCTTTGTTGAAGTACTTTGTTGTAGTACTTCAACAAAGTAGCAGAAGTTTTGCTTTCTCTGGACACCGGGAGAAGCCTCTGATGGATGTTGCTGCCTTCCATGCTCTTTCTCTTCTGCAATATCTCTTCTGCTCTCCATGAGAAGAGGTAGCAGCTAATGAAAGGTGGTTGCTCCACCCCCATAATCTTTTAAGCCACTCCCTTGCCCCTCTGGCCTCAATTAGCTCTAAATATGGTACCTTTACCAATCATACATAGCCATTTTTGGCTATATGTTTGGAGATACACATCTAGAGAGCCAGTGTGGCGTAGTGGTGAGAGTGTTGGACTGGGACCCAGGAGATCCAGGTTCTAGTCCCTGCTCGGCCATGAAACTCACTGGGTGACTTTGGGCCAGTCACTGACTCTCAGCCTAACCTACCTCACAGGGTTGTTGTTGTTGGTGTATTCTAACCAAAGACTTGGAATAAGCTTGAAAGCAGGTGTGTCCTTGAGTGGCAGCCTACTCCCTTGCTACAGGTGGTAATAATCTGTGTAAGCATGTGGGAGGTGTTTTATGGTATAAAGCTTAGCTCTGCAGTGTAATCACTCTCTCTCACTTGATGGCTGTGAGGAGCAGGTCACAATGTATCCTGTATATAGTTCTGTATATATCTCTTTATGCTTTGGATTAAATATATTAGAAGGACCTAAACGTTGGAATGTATTCTTTACTGGACCACTGACCCTACTGCTACCACTGACTCTGCTATAACACCAACAGTTGTGAGGATAAAATGGAGAGGAGGAGGAGGATTATGTAAGCCGCCTTGGGTTCCTTGCAGGAAGAAAGGTGGGGTATGTATGTACATATAAATAAATAAATAAATAAATCTACTGTATATGCTGCAGCAGATATAAGTACCATTACTAAATATTAGGTTGGAAAATGTATGCCAGCTGCAATAACTACTTAAAAATTCTGTTGTGCATATGGGACCTCTTCAGTAATTATATGCTTCATAGTGACAGGCCTGTTCATTAATTTAAGGAGTTTCCAATTTAATTGGTGCTAGGTCCCAGTTTTCTTCCCAGTGTCTCCACAAAACTAGGTATTTTCCCTCTGCGGGTAAAATGGTAGTAATGACATGAGTCTTCACCTTTCCTAATTAAGAGATCAGTGCTGGAGTACTCTCAGCTCCGGATGTTCAGTATTTCACATTCATTAAATATAAGTGGCTATTGGGAGTTCCTGGGCTTTTCAAGAAAGAGGCTGAAAGATAGCTCCATCCTCCCAAAGGATCTGTCTATGTGATGAGTTTGCCCAAGGTCAGCACTGAGCTGAAGTTGATTTAACCAGCAGGAATCCTGCTGGGTCTGTGCTGAAACCATTTATGGATTCTAGAAATTACATTGGCATGGCTCATCTTTCATCGCTCCAAAGAGCTTTCCTAGTAAAAACAAAAATGCACACAGCGAAGATGAGCATTCATACTTATTTTTTATTTTTATTTATTACATTTATATCCCACCTTTTTTCCTGCAAGGAACCCAAGGCGGCTTACATAATCCTCCTCCCCCACATGTTATCCTCACAACAACCCTGTGAGGTAGGTTAGGCTGAGAGTCAGTGACTGGCCCAAAGTCACCCAGTGAGCTTCATGGCTGAGTGGGGACTAGAACCCGGATCTCCAGAGTCCCAGCCCAGCACTCTAACCGCTACGCCACACTGGCTCTTTAACTTAGATGACATGGCAGGAAATAATACATCCTTGTGCCAAAGTTTGCCTTTCTTCATCCTGTTTTTTTTTTAAATCCCATCTCCTCCTAAAGGAGACAGAGCCCTTCTTGCTAACAATTATTGTTAAACTGGGGCCCTGTACTGAACTATCAAAGAGAGGAGGGGACAGCTACATTGGATCTACCAACTGACTCAATCCTGCAGCAGATGAAATCAGGGATGTTGAAGAGTCCTTGGTCTCGAGTCACGATTCGAGTCACGAGTCTTTGGACCCTAGTCTCGAGTCCGAGTCGGAGTCCTTGGTCCAAAATGGTGACTCACGAGTCACGAGTCACTCCCAAAGCTGACTCCACGAGTCCCTATTAAAATCAATGGGGTTTTTTCCCAACAAAATAAGGCTACTTCAGATGTGTGGTTTAAATAAATTCTAGGCACAAGTGTGCCTTTTTATTTCAAAACTCTGCAACTGATTTTGGCAAGAACAGAACAGGCAGACAAAACCAAAATAACCAGGCAGGCAGAGGAGGCAGGGAACCCCAAAGCAGGCAGGCAGAGGCCAGGCCTTTGTCTTGGACAATTTAACAGTTGAACTGGTCAAGAAGAGACCAGGCAGGCAGAGGAGGCTGGGAACCCGAGACAGGCAGGCAGAGGCAGCCAAACCCAAAATGTCTGAAAGGTTGCATTTTAGAAAAATGATTTTAAAAAATAAACTTGCTGTACTTCCTAAAACTTATCCATGTTGCATTTGAGGAACATGATTTTTTCTAAATGTTTGGCCCCCATTCTGGAACGGTGAGATCTCATCACAATTCCACCCTCACTGAACACCCGCTCCACTGGTGATGAACTTGCTGGAACCAGAAACACACTCAGAGCAGCCACACAGAGTAATCTCAGGTCCTTCTTCTGCCTCTCCCAAGTATGCAACACATCAATCAAAATAAATCTTGTTGGGGCTGCACTCCTGGTAGCCGTCCATAGTGGCCGAGCAGCAGCACACCTCGCTTCCATGCGCTCTTTGCCGGCAATCACGCTCCTCTCCACTCCTTCTGGCACAGCCCAGGGATGTTGAAGAGTCCTTGGTCTCGAGTCCCGAGTCGAGTCTCGAGTCCCATTAAAAATATTGGGACTCGAGTCCGAGTCGAGTCAGAGGGGGGACTCAGTCCGACTCACGAGTCGAGTCCTCGAGTCCGAGTCCCCATCCCTGGATGAAATATAGGCAAATGCTTTTTCTAGGTAAAGTTGAGGAGCTAAGCAGAACTTTCAGCTCAAAATGTGTGTTTATGTGTGTGTGTGATTATCTGAAACTGGGTTGATATGGGGAAGGGCTCAGCAAAATTCTTCAAATGTTGGGGCCTTAACTTTGCAGGTAGCTTTGTTACAAGGGGCTTCTAGGGGAAATGGCCAACTGGTAGCCACCATTCCCCACCCCAGCCCCCAAAGGCCTTTCAGAAATCCCCTTTGGAGTAGCATAACAGCATTCCAGAGACAGAAAATGATGGCCACCAGCCAGGGACTGCCACAAGGAGTTCTGTCGATGCCACAGAACCCAGCAAAAATAATAATTTAATAAAGGAATTTTTGCCGCTGGCAAAAGTAGGTCCCTGTAGCTTTCAAATAATTTCATGGCCTCCCAAACATGCACAAAATGCCTCTCCATGTTCACCATCTCTGGAATAAGAAGGGCTGTCCAGTCCAAGTCCAGTTTAAAGATAAAGAACCATCAGAAGAAAGAGCTGGGCCTTGAAGCTGCCCTTCAACAGCACCTGGACAGCAGACTGAGTAGGCATACAAGCCACCTGGTCCCAGTCTTCCACACAATGGTGAGATATATTGTATTATTTAAATTATAATAATTATTTATACATTTGCTTCTACACATATAAATTAACACATGCAAATGTTATGCAAATCGGTGTCCTCTTTTGTCCTCTCTTTGGTGATGCATTTCCTCTTCTTCTGGTGATTAATTGAGAGGCCCACCCAAGGTCTGGAAGGCCAAGGGGGAGATGGAGTTAGACAACAAGTGGTGATGGTGAAGGCAAGGAACATTTCTCCTGTTCTCTTGTCCTCAGTTGGGCTCACCTCTCTTACACAGAAGCCCATTGAAGGCATCTTGTTCAAGGGTCCTCAGAAATCTTGAGTCAGCACTGGAATCTTTGACACCGCCCCTCCCTGCACAGTGTGAATTGTAGAGCGGCCATATATCTTACTTTATAGAGAACAGACCTCTGTTTGAAGGGCTGTCAGAGATCAGTCCTCTGTTTGGAGGCATCCTCTATTTCAAGGGCTGTCCATTCCATGTCCGTTTTAAAGATAAAGAACCCTGAGAAGGGAGAAAGCAGGGGCCCATCAACAGAGAGCATGTGGACAGCAGACTGAGCCAGCACAGGGGTCACCTTCTCACAGTCTCTCCCACTGTCATATTGTATTTCTGTTTAAATTATAGTAATTATTTCTAAATTTCCATTTGCACATTTTATGCATATTTTGGTGAGGCATTTCTTCTTTTGGGGTGGGTGGGTGATGTGTAAGTGGCCACCCTATTGAACAGCAACATAGGCCTCCTCTGAGCTCTCCCCTTATGTACGTCAGATGCTCACTGCCAAATGTGAGTCAGCGAATGAAGATACAGCTAAAAGGGAATGAAGTGCAGAAGGAGAGAATTCTGGTAGAGCCGTTATTGCTGTTCCCAATAGGGACAAAGGAGCTAACAACAACAACAACCTGTTTGTATCTCATCTGCGTAGAAGAAAGCCTGAGATGAGGGGGTGTAGATCAGTGATAGAGCACATGCATTGCATGCGGAAGGTCCCAGGTTCGATCCCTGGCATCTCCAGGTGGGGCTGGAAAAATTCCTGCCTGAAACCCTGGAGAGCCGTTGCTGCCAGTCAGTGTTGACAATACTGGCCTAGATGGATCAACAGTCTGACTCAGTATAAGGCGGCTATCGATGTTCCTAGATAGGAACTAGGAGAGGGTTCTGTGGGATTGTCGGGGGCTGGATTGGGCCCCTGAGATATCCATTGTCTATCCTTAAGATAGAGTAATAAGCATCTGTATTCCCTACTTGACTTTCTTTCCCCCCCATCCTGCTGTCTTTTAAGTGACTTCTGCAAAACTACCCATATCAATTTGTTACAAATTTGGTGGCAAAATGCACTCCTCTTCTTCTTCGTCTTCATCTTTTTCGTATTATTATTATTATTATTATTGAGGATTAATGATCCTAAACAATAAAACCTCTGCTAACAAGGTAGTAGGAACAAAGAAGAGCAATCCAATCTTGGACCAACAGTTCTTTGGACACAGAATAGCCCATAGCTATGAAGAACACAGGCTGTGCTTATAATCCAGCAGGAGATTTCAAAGTAGGCCATCCAATACAAAAGCAGCATGAGCCCCACGTGTGGGTTTTTTGTGGTGATCAGTTGCAAGGTAAACAAACCCTTAAAGCACACACCGCACTGTGAGCAGCATACCAAGAGAGGGGGCGGAGGACTGAGCCCTGTTCCAGATCGCAATGAAGGAAGGAACACATTCCATATGCCATCTTTTCCTTTAGTTGCACGTCGGGCTGGCATCTCAAATGAAAAAAAAAAGGCTGGATGCAGTAAATTACATGTCCAAAGAAAGAAATGATGTGCGTCACTTATTAGATGGAGAATATTTATTCTGTGTCCTTGGATTCAGATGTCTGGGGTGGGATGGAGAGGAATACAGTCTAAATCTCAGCGCATGCTATTTCTGCGGTGGAACAGCATTCTCAAGAAACCATTTTCAGACATTGCTGCTGGCGAGGATAAAGGAGGTGGAAATTAAACATTTCTCCCATTATACCTTGGAGTCACAGTGCTTTCTGACACTTCTTAAGTCCTCATTCTGGAGTAAGAAATGTAAAGCGTCGTTCGCTCACCCAATTTCGAGCACCTCCTTTAGGGTTGTTATTAATGGCCCTTCGTTTTATAAGCCATTGCTTCTCAAAATTGTTCCATCTTTTCAGACTTTCAGCCCATTTTGTTAGTGCAGTGTTTTAATGACATTAGCCTAATTTACATCTCCTTTATGCCTCTCCTAAATGTCCTTAATTCAGGGAGAAAATGCTATTAAGAATGTGAACATGTTTCCTTGTCTTCAGTTTAACAGCAACTAAGCCATCCCATCAATGAAATGAAGCAAAGGACAGGAAGAATAAATAGGTATTATTACCAGATGCTGCATTTGTGTTGCCCACAAAAGGATTGTTTTTCATTCATACACACACACACACACACACACACACACACACACACACATACACACATTTATTATTATTATTACTATTATTACTATTATTATTATTATTACTATTACTATTACTACTACTTACTACTACTACTATTTTTAAACTCCTTGGGAGCTATCTGAGCCTTGGGAAGCATTCATTTATTTATTTGTTTGTTTTATATACAGCTGAATATAAAAATACCACAGCAGTGTAAAACATTAATTAAACAACAATACAGAGCATGCAGCACCAACAAGAGTGCCTCTCCTGAGGACTGCAGTGACTGGGCAGTGGTACAGACAGCCAAATGATGCTTTAGATAGTCTGGTCCCAAATTGTTTAGGGCTTTATATACCAATAACAAAACCTTGAACTTGGTCCAGTAACCTACTGGCAGCCAGTGCAGTTCTTTCAGTAACAGTGTTACATGCTGTTGAAAAGATGCTTCATTGAAGAGCTTCTCTACTGCATTCTGCACCAGCTGCTGTTTCCAGACCAACCCCAAGGAAAGCACAATACAGAGTGCATTGCAGTAGTAGTCCAATCCTGAAGTTACCAATGCCTGGACTACCATGCTCAAGCTATCTCGGTCCAGGAATGGCCATAGCTGTTGTACCAGCCAAAGCTGGTAAAAGGCACTCCTAGCCACCTGCAGTCACTTGGGTGACAGAGGTGGCTCCAGGCCAGGAGCAGTCCAGGCTATGCACCTGTTCCTACAGAGGGAGTACAACAACCCCATCCAGAACAGGCAACTGACCTATATCCTGGACCTGGGAACCACTCACCTACAGAGCCTCCGACTTGCCAGGATTCAAGCTCAGTTTGACTCACTATGGGTTTCACCTAAGTCAATCACTCTCCTGTTGGCCCAAGTCAGAAGATTCCTCCAGCTACTTCTTCCCCATACTTCAGATATCTGGCAGGGCAGGGGGGAAATCTACAACAGTCCCTTCATACTGGATATTACAGATCTAAGAGTGTTCTTTCCATTCGTTTGGCAGAGGTATGATGGTGAAATCTCCAGATCAGTGGCTGGACTTCTTTAAGAAGTGGGCTTTGCAACTCCTGAGTGAGAATTCCTACTTCCTGTTCCCCCCCCCACACACACACATACTCCTGATGTACACTCAGAGATCTTGACATCTCTTAAATGCAGGAGGAGAGGCAAAACTAGGAGACTGAACCTCACCGCAGTTAACTGGCTTTTAAATGTAATCAATGGTGTCTCCCACGAGTGGAGAAGTGAATAATTACAGCTGCCCTCCTGTAGTCAAAAGCATTATTCTGAGATTCATTTAAGCTGTCCTTGGAATAGCACAGCAAGTAAATCTCTGTCAAGTCATCAAGCAATGCATTCCCAGTGTTCTTTTTGATCCTACAACTTTAGATAAAGTCATAGCCGAACACGACTTAATGTGATGAAGAAAAAGTGGGGGGGGGGGGAAGAAAGAGAAAATTGTTTCACGGATTTTGTTCTGATCACTGTATAATACAGTACAGTACAAATAATGCTAGAAATAAAATGGGATCACCTGACAGGAGATGGGCATTTCATCTCCTGTACAATGATAAGTATACATTCAGCTATTTCAATTCCCAATGATGGTTTCTTAAGCCCATTTTAATTGTGCAAGCTGAAACTGAACAAGGCAACCCATGTCAGCACTGTGCTCTCCTCTTCCTTTGTCCTCAGCCCCATAGCAACTCATGGTCAACAAATGTAATATTTTCCATTCGGGCTTGGTGGTGATCATGGGTATGATACTGCCTTTACATATCTATGAGTCACTATTTATATATCCCCCCTCTTAACTTCTTATAGGGTGTGTGTGTCACTCTTCAGCATTCTATACACTGTTGTTCTTTGTTCATATAGATAATCAGGTGACAGAAAAAACTGAAACATATTTAGCAGCTGCCATGAGTATCTGGAAAATGTTTACAAGATCAAAGGGTTACTCTGGAAAGTGCAATGTTGAAGGAGCAACAGTGTATGTATTCTGCACTGTGTTGAATTCATCATAAAACTGTGATTCTCTGACCAGTTTGCTGAACAGATGGAAGGTTTATAAATGATAATAAAGTTGACCAACTGACATATTCATGATCATGAGTCAAGATTGCAATATCTAACTGAAAACAAAGACCTACACTGAGAATATTCAAAACTAAAAGCACCATAGTATCTTCATTTGACCCAACTAACTAAAAGTCAAACACATAAAGAAGTGAGCAAGCATTCATCAGAACTCATCAGGCTAGGAAAAAAAATGGGGTGGAGAAAAATGTTGCGGGACTCTGAGTCTACCTTTTCACCACTACTGTCACCAGCTGCTGTTCCTCCTCATCCTCTTTCACATCATTGCTTCTACTTTCTTGCTTGACAGGCAGAGAGCCAGAGAGCCAGTAGGCAGTGGCATTTACTGCTCCTCCTTCTCACCACCACCGTTGTCTGGGCTAGAAGGAGAGGCAGATGAACAAGCAGGTTGCAATAGTGAAAAGGAGGAGCAACTCCAGGGGGCTCTTGTCAGTGGCCCCCTGCTGCTGCGTGGGTCCTCCGCATGTGTCCAGCCATGCCTACCCTTGACGTTGGCCCTGAATGTAGGGAATTACACTTATGTGGCGTCGTGGAAATCAACCAAGCTCTGTCCATGGAGAGCCCTGATGGCTCCTCTCCTACAGTGAGAGAGACTGGAAGCACTCACTGGTTCTATCTATCTATCTATCTATCTATCTATCTATCTATCTCTATTATTAACTGTGTGTCTACTGCCCAATAGCCAAAGCTCTCTGGGTGGTTCACCACATAGACACTAAACCATTATATAACCATAAAATATAATATAGAATCTAAAATAAATTAAAACAGCCACAGAATAAAAACAAAGTACAACCAACAGCCAGGGTGGCCATGTGTCCTACTTTACAGAGGACACTCCTTTATTTCATGGACTGTCAGAGGACAGTCCTTTGTTTGAATAATGCTTAACACCTGGGTAATGCTTAACACCTGGAGAGTAGACTAAGCTGGCACGAAGGTCATTGCCTTCTTTCACTATGGTGAGTTGTATGGTATTTCTATTGTAATTCTATATAATTGTGCATATAATATTTTATGCAATTCTATATCCTCTTTTGTCTTCTTTTTTTTTAATGATGCATTTCCTCCTTTTTGGAGGTCACCCTACCCACAGCAGAGAAAACAGCAGATCCGTACAAGGATCTGAAAGGCCACTAACTTTGTTCTTGTTTTGTTTTTTAAACAGAAGGACTAAAAAGCCTGGGTGTTTGTTTGTTTTTTTGCCTCATACCCAAAAGACCACAATGTCAGTGCCAGGTAAGCCTCTCTGGGGAGGGCATTCTAAAAGTGAGGTGCCACCACTGAAAAGTCCCTCTTTCTAGTAGTTACCTGTCTTGCCTCATTTGGCAGGGACACCCAGAGAAGGATATCAGAAGATGATCTCAAGGTCCAGGTAGGTATATGCAGGAGGAGACTCCTTCAGCTAACCTGTCCCCAAGCCAGGACTGGAAGAAATGGACTGACCCACTGCAGATGATGGTCTGCAGTGGCTACTAGTCCTGATGACTATATGCTACCTCCAGTATCAGAGGTAGTATGCCTATGTACACCAGTTGTTGGGGAACATGGATTGGAGGATGCTGTTGCACTCATGTCCTGCTTGCGGTTTCCCATGGGCAGCAGGTTGGCCACTGTGTGAACAGAATGTTGGACCTTGGTCAGATCCAGCACAGCTCTTCTTATGCTCTGTTTTTATGTCTTCCACCTCCAAAATGCTAGGGAATATAACAATGGAATGACATGAGCCCAGCTATCAGATCTTCCTTTCCCAAGATAATGACTTGACTCTGTCTTCTCTGAGAATGCAGCGGAATGGCACTGGGTGACTGAACAAGCCTTCCCATTGTTTGAAATATTCCCATTATTTTGAGATATGGTTATGTTTTTCAGGCCAATTAATTAAAGCAGTAAATCCTAAAAATGGACATGACTACTGTGTCTAGGTGGCTAAGAGAGCATTTCCAGTTGAGTACATTACAACCCAACCAAGAGTGTTTAATGAAGGCCTATTGAGACCTTGTCAAACAGGCACCACAGATCCCTTGTGCTTGATCAAATTCTTGTTTTGCAGCCTACCTAGGCAGCTAAAGAAAGCAGACCAGCCTCCTTTAGATGATTATCGTATCGTTAAAATGAACGTATTCATCATTCTCATTACTGTCCAATCAGCAGAGAAAAGCAAAGACTTTTATGCATTCATCTTTTGATTCTTCTGAGCCCTGCACAAAGTTTGTTGTTGTTCTCTTTAAATAGATGTTCATTTAAACATCTGGGAGGTGTCTGAAGGCCAGCCAATTACTTCTTGCAAAAGTGAAAATGAGATGGGAAAATGACAACTATCAAAGCTCCCTAGAGAAGAGCGTAGTCTCTCCAGTTTCATTTGTTCTCAGGCTAACCTACAAAGTCACAGTATTAAAATTTAACCTGCCTGTCAAATTCCAATACAATTTTTTTTTTTAACCCACAGCAAACAGACATTATTATCTCCATGTGCTAACTGCAAAACACTCTCCCACTTTGTGAAATTAATGAGAGAGAAGATGTGCAGGTGCTATATTAACGATTTTGTTCATATGTCTGCCTCTGGTCAATACCTTTCCATTTAGGAGAAAAATGGCTGGACAAGAAGGCACAGAAAGCTGAACCTGGAAACTATACCAGGCATAAAAGAGGTCATGGTCTGATGGCACATGATGCAGCTGAAGCTAAGCAGGTCTGGACCTGATGGGAGCCTGCCTGGTAACTCCACGGGTTTGATCCACCATTGCCCGAGCGGACTTCTGCTGGTGCAGTGGGAATTTCCCGGCCTCTCCTGACCCTGCAGCCGCTGCACACACCCCAAATCTGCTCCATAGGGTCACCTGCTCTGGATGGGTGGGGAGAGGGTGAATCCTTTCTGCTAGTGGTTTCTTTCTGTTCCACTAGCGGATGACCAGCATTGGATCCAACCCCATATATGCCAGCTTGGGTTCCATGATAGAAGAAAGGAGAGATGTTTACATTTACTAAAATCACAATAATAAATAAATAACTTCCAGAGCAGTGAACTCACAGCAAATGACCCTAAGCACAATTACCTGGAAGTATATTTAGGGCTGAGAAATCCCAAGGAAACAGATCTCCAAAGCAAACTCAGTGATGGAAAATAATGGATGCAGGCAAATAGGAACCAGAGATGAAATGATGGACAAAGTTTGGTGAGAAGGTAAGTAAAGCTCTGCTGGCAAGAAGGACTTTGGGAATGAGAAGGATGCAGTTGCATAAGCCGACATTGGATGGGATTTCACCGGATGTGACCTGAACATTTGAATTGGCTCCAGAATTACTTCTACAAATAAGTCAACAGTTCTATGTTATTTATTGATTGGCCACAGGAGTCTTATACCTTCCTCTCTTTTTGAGAGCAGTGCTCAAGGGCAGGCAGTTTTACAATGTTTAAAACTGATACAAAATTTACAGTAACATCGTATCAGGACAATAAGAATAAAGAAATAACCAAGCCATGCAATAAGAAGATAAGAAGACCTGTGCTGGATCAGACTATTTAGTTCAACATCCTGTTTCTCACAGTGGGAAGAAGCAGGACACGAGGGCAGTGGCCCTTTCTCACTGTTCATAGGATCATAGAGTTGGAAGGGGCCTAGCAAGGTCACACTGGCTCAGCTTGTCTGAGCGTGGAAAGCTAAGCAGGTCAGGCCTGGTTATTACTTGGATGGGAGATCCCTCCTCTAGTTTCCTGCATTGAACAGGGGGGTAGGCCCCTTCCAACTCTATGATCTATGAAATCTATGAGTCCAAGTTACCCCCTGCTCAGTGCAGGAAAATACAGGAGAGGTCTCCCATCCAAGTAATAACCTGGCCTGACCCTGCTTAGCTTTCCACGCTCAGATAAGCTGAGCCAGCATGAGCCACTGGTATACCCCTGATATTGAAGGTATCATACAGCCAGCAGCCACAGATAGGTTTTCTTCCATCCCATTGTCTAATACCCTTTAAAGCCAACTAATTTGGTGGCAACCACCACATCTTGTGGCAGTAGATGCCATAGTTTCATTATGCACTGTTTGAAGACAGTGGAGGCTGGTGACTCCAATGTCAGCGAAGCTGCATATCAGCTCCAGATTTTACTCCGAACTTTTAAGGAGGTATCCATAGTGCTGTACCTATTTTGGGGACAGGGTTCAGCAACATGGATAGCCCCTTTAAGGTTCAGACTAGAAAGCGGAGTGGATATGCATGCAGCCCCACTGACATTGGAGTCGCCAGCCTCCACTGTTCCAAGAAGTACTCCCTCTTGTCTGTCCTGAATCTCCCACCATTTACATCATTAGATTACCCCAGGTTCTAGTCTTATGAAAGAAGGAGAAAAAAATGTCTTGCTATCCACTTTTTTTTTTTTACACCATGCATAATTTTATACAGTTCTATCATGTCCCCACTTCCTCACTCTTTTTCTAAACTTAGAAGCCCCGAATACTATAATTTTTTCCTCATAGGGGAGTTGCTTCGCCCCCCTGATCGTTTTAGTTGCTCTTTCCTGCACCTTTTCCAGTTCTACAATATTCTTTTCAGATGTGGCTACGAGACATAAAAGCGGTATTCCAGGTGATGTGGTGGCACCAGAGATGTGTATGGTGTGGGACGGAGGATATTGAATGGTGTTGGAAAGCCATCAAAGATGGGGCAAGGGTAATCTCTAGGGACATGGAATTACATTCCATTCTTCTTTGTGACAACATCCAGAATGTGGACTTCCCTGCCCTCAAAATTCCTCTTCCTTCATCTTTGATGGTTTTGCATCGCCATTTAGAGCATTTTTTGTTTAGGGAATGGGTTGCCTTCTGTTTACTGTTTAGGCAATGTTTTGCTTTCTGTTTATTAAAGTGCAGTTTATCTCATTTATGGGCAGCCCCATCCAGTGTTAGTGGTGCCTGTAACTGTCCGAACGTGGAAGGTTATAGATATCCAATGGAAGGCGGGAGGAGCACAGTGGCTAGGATTGCCTCTTTGCTTCCATCACCCTCCAAAACATTTAGACGGCTGATTTCGGCCATCAAAATGCTTTCCCCCTCCTCGTGGGAAGGAGAGGCCGAGGCACCACCTGGATTCCTCAGAGGATGGTGGTGCCTCGCTGCTCCCGTACCCACCCCTGGAAACACCCCCCCTGCAGACCCTGAAGATGGCCTCCTGTCTTTGGATCCCACCCAGTGTGGAAAGAACCTCACTGGTTGTCAGTGGTGTGTGTGGGGGGGGGGGCGCTCCATGGGCGGAGTCCCTTCTGCAACCTTGGAAGGCATTTCCAAGGTTGCAGCGGGGACTCTCACCAGGACCGTTCTGGCGCCCAGGCGAAAAAATTACCTTCAAAGCAGGGGGAAAAAAACCCGCGCCCCACCCCACCACTCCCCCCACCTTCGGCGCCGAGGTGTGCTGCGTGCTCTGCTGCCGCCGCCGCCTCCTCCTCCTCCTCCTGAAGCGACGCGACGGGACCCCCGCGCTGTTTTTTGCCGGGGGAAACCATGGCAACAGGGCTGTTTAAGCCCTTCTGCCCTGGTTCCTCCCGCCAAAACAACGCGGGCAGGGCTCCGGAAGCGACGCGACGAAGGTATGTGATGGGGGGTTGGGGGGGGTTGGGGGGGTGACGGGGGGGTGGCGATGGCGGTGGGAGGCACAGCGGCAGCGAGCGGGTGGGCAGGGGGAGGCGCAGTGGCGAGCGAGCGGGCAGGCGGGGGGAGGCGAGGCGGCAGCGGCGGCAGGCAGGAGGGTGGGGAGGCGGAGGCCTGGCGGGGGCGGCGCAGCGGCGGCGGAGGCCTGACGGGGGCGGCGCAGCGGCAGCGAAGAGGAGCGCAGCGTTTCTGCGCCCTCTTCAGCCGCGCGCCCTAGGCAACTGCCTAGTTGGCCTAGCGGTAGCGCCGGCCCTGACTCTCACCTATCCTATGGCCCTCCAGACACGGTCAGGCGGCCACAGGATTGTGCCATTACTACATTTATATCTCACCCTTATTCCATAATCAAACTCAAGGCAGTGTGCCAAGGGTTCCTAGGAGGTCTCCCATCCAGATACTGACTGCACCCAAACCTGCTTAGCTTCAGCAAGGTGGCTGTATCATGAGCTTGCATCTATTATTGCTCTGTTCTAATTGTTCTGAAACAATTTTATCATTACATTTGTATTGATTTTCAATATTGGAAGCCACATTGAGTTTACCATTCTTTCTGGAATGGCAAAGGGTTAACACAATCCCAAAGCAAACACACACACACACAAAGAGAGAGAGAGAGAGAGGGAGAGGGGGAGGGAGAGACAGACAGACAGATAGATAGATGTTGACTGGCCTACAGAAAGAATTCCTGGCACCAATTCAAATGTTCATGAGGCTTGTGTCACAGTCCTCTCTGTGACTGTGCCATTTTAGAATATACATAAACATAAGAAGAGGTCCACATAGCCTAGCATTCTGCTTCCAGCAGCAGCAAGATGCTCCAGAGACTCTAGAGCGGGGTGGGCAACAAGTGGTCATCCAGATGTCATTAGACTCCAACTCCATCAGCCCATGGTCAGGGATGATGGGAGTTATAGTCCAGCATCTGGAAGTCTACAAGTTCCCCACTCCTGCTCTACTGGCAGATATAGGTTTCAAGAGAGTGGGCAGGTGTTCCTATACCACTTACAAAGTGTACAATTAAAAAGAAACATGGGTGGAAGCCATGCTGTGGGCCGTTTACACAGTTAACATGAAATAATAATGTTGCAAAGATCTTTCAAAATGAGAGAGAAAGAGATAGGTTTATATTCCCATAGAATATATTTTGATGAGGCAGATAACAACAGTCTAGATAGCACAAGATCTCTTAGGAAGAGTATGAAAAGCAAGGGAACAAAACAAAAAACAACATCCCACAGATGTCAGGGAGCAGGCTTCACAGAGAGAATTACAAGTATGAAATGCAAAAAGGAACAAATGTGAGATGCTGTTAGCTGAAAACAACAATAGAGACACACACAACAAAGGGCATGAGAACTGGGGGAGGGACAAGCAACAGAAAAGGGGGGAAACAATCCCTGATATGTCAAAGGACTTTGGAATTATTTTCTCTTCTTATCTCTGTCTGTATTATAATTTTAACAGTGAAATTAAATGTTAATGCTCTGTGTGTGTGTGTGTGTGTGTGTGTGTGTGTGTGTGAATAAATTCAATCTTCCTATTGTCTTTCCAGTACTCACCATTACAGGGGACCTATTTTGATTATGGCAGCTGATAAAGGGGGCATAATTGTGATTCCAGATACTGAGGATTATGTGGGGGGAACTAGGGGGAAGACAACTACAATAGAGGAATGGTTACAGCCCTTGGCAATGCAGAGGCTCTTTTAAAGATGTGGACCCATCCCTGAAGAACAATTCTAGGGATGACCTGATCTCCCCCATTCCCTGTCCCCTAAAGTTCCACTCCTATTGAATGTTGGTTCAACCAGAGCCCTTCTCAAGCATTATTCCGCCATCTGGTCCAGAAAAAGAGGGATTAGCACACACACACACACACACACACACACACACAGAGAGAGAGAAGGGATGGACTTGCACAATTATCAATTATGGCTCTGGCCCTTCCTGGTGTTGATATTTGGTGCCCCAACAGATTAAGAGAAGACTGAGGGGAGATATCATAGCACTCTTCAAGTACTTGAAAGGTTGCCAGTGCCACACAGAGGAGGGCCAGGATCTCTTCTCAATCATCCCAGATTGCAGGACACAAAATAATGGGCTCAAGCTACAGGAAGCCAGATTCCGCATGGATATCAGGAAAAATTTCCTGACTGTTAGAGCAATACAACAATCGAACCAATTACCTAGGGAGGTTGTGGGCTCTCCCACACTGGAGGCATTCAAGATGCAGCTGGACAGCCATCTGTCAGGGATGCTTTGACTTGGATTCCTGCACTGAGCAGGGGGTTGGACTCGATGGCCTTGTAGGCCCCTTCCAACTCTACGATTCTATGAAATGTGGGCTAAGGATGTATGAGAATTTAGTTGCAGTTCACAAATCATAACTCGAAAATGCCCCATTCACAACCCCCAATGCAAACCAGAGAGCACATGTTCTCAGAAAATGTTCACAAATTCCTGAACTTGTGTTTGCTTTTGCCAAAGGTGCCCTTGGAAAATGTGCAAGCTGAAAAACATGCATGTTTTGAAAAACACACAACTTCGGGAGCGGGGAAATGCACAACTTTCCCCACTGGAACGTACTGAAAGACGGGTCACAAATGAGAACGGGAGCAAGAGTTCAGAGAATGTTAGTGAGTCTGGACATTCCTGGTTCTCCCATCCCTACGAAAAAAAAGGATCCCATCCCTGCTGTAAAGAATGTTATAAATGGTATCAGAACTGGAATTATATAAGTTAGATAGTGCATGGTAGAATAAGTCGTCAGTCATCATCATCATCATCATCATCATCATCATCATCATCTCATATGGTAGAGTGTGATGCCATGAGTATAGACTGGTGATGGTATTAATTGGTGTGTTTTTATAGTAAGCATTTTTTATACTTTCATTGATTTCTGTGCTTGTTTGTTCAAAATCAGTAAAAAGCTTGGCAATCACTGATCCTGACACACTGCCCTGATATAAAGAGATAAGTACATAGATCTCTCTTCCTTTCATAAGAACTCTTTGTATCTGGAGGGCATTTACTTAAATTGTTGTAGGCATGCCGGGTTTTCTTATCCAGTCCAATAAAATCAATGTGAGAAACAAATAATGGCTCATTCCCTTGTGCATTTTTCCTTTAATTTTGAGAATACTTTGTTTCCTGTTCCACCAATCAATTGGTTCTCTTCCTTTTGGAGATCAACGGTCATATTGCTTTAAAAGAACTAATTACATAATCATTGAAAAAGGGAAGTGCCCTGCAACCCCCCAACTTTCTCTCCAAAATTAGTGCATAAAGAACATGCTTTGTCATGCAAAACAGCTACCAGGGCTGGCTCTACCATTAGGCAGATTGAGGCAGCTGCTCAATGTGTTTACCATCAGAGCTATATAGGCCATTACTGCCCTGTGCCCCCTAAGCTAGTCTGCTGCCCTAGTCTTTTGGACACTGTGCCATCACCAGTGTTAAAATAAGATTCAATGGAATGTATGGTGCCATTCTGTCCTTTTCCTCAGGAAGCAACATGTCTTGGGCTGGCCCTGACAGCTACCAAAGAATTACTGCCATCGTTGTATGTTATCATGACTTGCCATTCAATTGCCTCCACCCCACCCTTCACACACTGGAATGTGGGCATGAGACAGTATATGGGATAAATGACACTCAGTTTTATTAATTTACAAGAATCTGCAATGAACAATAATCCAGCCCCTCATATGGGCACCCTAAACCTAAGGCGAGTGCCAGGAAAATACCTCTCTACTCTCTACCTTACATGGGGAACTCCACACTGGCTGTAAGCACCAGATCACTGTTAACTCAGGGTTGGGCAGAAAGTAGATCTCCAGAAGTTTGGACTTCAACTCCCATAAGCCCCTCCCAGCATGGCCAATGGTCAGGAATGCTGGGAGTTGAAGTCCAAAACATCTGGAGACCTACCTTCTGTATTAACTGACCTCATCTGTTTACTGTAAAGGTATGACAAGGAGGCAAACAGCTGCCCCATCTCACCCTGGCTGGGCAGACCTAGATGTGACGATGACATCACAGGGCCCAAAGTAGTCCCGCCTTCTATATATCACCTTGCAGTGGTTGGCTGTGAGAGGTTGCTGGATAAGCTCTCCTAATAAATAATGCCTTACGGTGCTCTCCATGGTAACCTCCGCTTAACTCCCACCCTCTCCACACTGAACCGGCCAGCAGGCCTCTCTATGGGCCAACTTGGCAACAGTTCAGCAGATCAGCTTCCCTCCTCTTGGCGCATCTTTCTCACCACTATCCAAGGCCCTCCCCTCTGCTCAACTGCTCAGCTCTTCTTCCCCCGTCTCTATGCTCTGAGCTGCCAGGTGCACTGTGAAGCAAAGTGCTAACCTAGCCAAATCTCCAGCCACCACCCACCATCTATAGATGGGCCCAGAGGCATTCTGGGAAAAATAAGATGTTGGGTAGCTGGAGCCTCGGTTGGTGATTTGCTTTGCAGGGCACCCAGCTGATCTGTAAAAAAATGTTCTTTTTTTTCTTTTTCTTTTTTTAAAGGAAAACAAAAGAGATGTGTGCTGTCATTTGGGGGTCTCCCTACTCAGGGGACCTGCACCTATGCACCAAAGTCTGGTCCTAATTGTGTCACTGTTCATGGCTGAATGCTCTTCATCCTACACTCTCACCAGTATACCTCATTGACTCATGTCTTTTTGTCTGTACATCTATATATATATAAAAGAAAGTGTCCTGACTGATAGACTCATAAACGTCCAGCTCAAACCGTTTAATCTAGGAACGTGAAATTTTGAAGAAACATTGCTTTTATGACGTAGAGCCCCACTAAGAAAGGATTTGTGGAAATTCCATCCCTAAGGGGGTGAAAAAAGGGGGCAAAATCGCCCCACTCTCATATCTCCTATGGGCAAAACAACAGGGCAGCAGTTATGCATATCGGCCTCACCTCATAATTGCTGCAGGAGCCAATAGGAGCAGTTATGCAAATAGCCCATACGACTCTTAGAATGTTCGTATGAATTCCTGCAGGGGCCAGTAGGGGTGGGTTTGCAAATCTCCCCTAGGCCACTTAGAATGTTCTCTGAGCGGGTGAAAAGGGAGGGAAACTTTTTAACTGACTGAATGACTGCTGTGTGTGGGGCGTCGTCGCATAGGCTCCATCACGTTTTGACGGATCCGCCCCAAACCTGGCACACATACTCTCCATCACCCAAGGACAAAGACTGGTGGGTTCAAATCTCCGAAAAACCCTTGCTGCGCCTGTACGGCCCAAAATAGATGAGAGCCAATGGCGACACTTGGAATGTTCGCAGGGGCCATTCAGGAGCGGTTATGCAAATCGCTCCAACAACATATAGAATGTTCGTATGAACTGCCACAGGGGCCAATCAGGAGCGGATATGCAAATCTCTCCTGCGTCAAAACAGAATGTTCATGTGAACCACAGCCGGGGCGGAGCTGGGATTTCATTGTGTGGTCCCGGGGGGGGGCAGGGCTTTCATTGTTGTGTAGTCCTGGGGGGAGCAGGGGGGAGCAGGGATTTCATTGTGTAGTCCCTGGGGGGGGGCAGAGATTTGATTGTGTAGTGCAAGGGGGGAGCTGGGATTTCATTGTTGTTGTGTAGTCCCGGGGGGGGGGAGCTGGGATTTCATTGCGTTGTCCTGGGGGGAGAGCAGGGATTTTATTGTGCAGTCCCGGAGGGGGGGAACAGGGATTTCACTGTGTAGTCCTGGGGGAGCAGGGATTTCATCGTGCAGTCCCGGGGGAAAGGGAACAGGGATTTCATTGTGTAGTCCAGGGGGTGGGGGGGTGGGAAGCAGAGATTTCATTGTGCAGTCCTGGGGGAAAGGGAACAGGAATTTCATTGTGTAGTCCAGGGGGGGGGCAAGCTGGGATTTCATTCTATAGTCCTGGGGGGGCCAGGGATTTCATTGTGTAATCCAGGGAGGGAAGCAGGGATTTCATTGTGTAGTCCCTGGGGGGTGGGGCGGGGGCTCGGATTTCATTGTGCTGTCCCGGGGGAGCTGGTAGTCCTGGGGGAGCTAGGATTCCATTATGTACTCTCAGGGGACCTTTCCTATGGAGCTATTCAAAACAGCGATCAGCGACCTTAAGGAATTTCGAACAAATAGTGCCTATAGGAAAATGACGACCCATGCAAACTTGGCACGGTCACTCTTCATCACGCGAGTGAAGCTGCGGGCAAAAGCCAATTTCTATATATATGCAAGACAGAGAGAGAGAGAGAGAGAGAGAGAGAGAGAGAGAGAAATAGGTATTCCGTGGTCAGTTTTTCTTCGGTACTTTTAATACTTGTGGAGAAGAGAAATGTTGACAGAGCAGCTTTTCTAACCAGAGCATGATGAGTTGCACCTGTCCAAATTCCCTCTTCTACACAATTATTAAAGATCTAAGTTCTCTGTCCTCTTTTGCATTTGGTTTGTGAGGGATGATGTGCCAGTTTGCTATTTTTGTCCTCCCATTGGGTTGAACTGAATGACACTGCTCAATTTATTTCCCAAATCTCCATCTATTGCTCCTGCTCAATTTCCCTTCGATTCCTTCCCCAATTGTGAGGAAAGAACTTCCTTCTTTTATCAATGTTATCATCAAAAGTGTATTGCACATGCTTCTCGACCAGTGCTCAACTTGTAGCTCTAATGCAATTCATCTTAACTCAATGCCGTGTATTTGCCGCAGCCTCAACTGTGTTCCTGATATTGTAGCCGCTCCTCCCCCCACATACATATTTATAGAAACTATTTACTCTTATGGGAGAAAGGAAATACAGCCAGACATTCTGGCAGGTACTTCACTGATTTTAAATGAAAATGTTTAGTAAAGGAAATGTAATATTCTAATGTATGGGGCAAATGCTCTGTCATTTCTCAGAAATGACAACCAAGAGTCTTGTGGCACCATAAAGACTGACTAATATATTGTGGCATAAGTTTTCACTGACACTGTCATCATTGGGTGCATGAAGTGTTGACCTCAAATTGGTAGATTTATATACACATGCTGGGGAAGGAAATGTAACCCATGTGGTCAGATGGAACTGAAATGCAAAAATTACAGACAGTGATAATTACCTTAACAGTTGCCATTCATAGAACATTGCTGCTTAATAACACAGATATCATCACAATGGTGAGCAGATTAGCATGTGTATAATTAAAACAAACAAACAAACAACCATTGTCCTTATTCAAACCACAGGAAATTGTACCTGTATAGTAATATTGTAAATTGTAAATTGTCTCACAGGTGAATTGTATTCCAGCAATTTCATGTTGATATGTGTCTTTGAAATTCCTTTGTTCAAGAATGGCCACCTTAAGGTCATTGACAGAGTGTGATGGGAAGTTGAAATTACCCTCCACTAGTTTCTGAATGTGAGATTTGAGTGCAAGTTTTTGTTTGTTTTTGCTTAGAGACTGACCTCTTTGCCCTATCTAGAATGCAGTAGGGTATTACTGGCAAATGATGGCATACATTACATTGGAAGATAAGCAGATGTATGAACCCCTGATGCTGTGGAAAGCATTATTAGGTCCTGTTGTCAGAGTAGATATGGGGGCAGAGTTGGCATCTGGGTCAGTCACAGGCTCTGGTTCCTGTGTCTGTTTCTCTGTGAAGTCTGTTGTTCCTGGTGAGTAAACTTTTTAAGTAGGGCAGCTGTCTGTAAGCAAGTACAGGCCTACCAACCAAGGCCTGTGAGAGCAAAATGTCATTGTCCACGATGGGTTATATATCATGGATGATACTTTTGAGTGGTCTTAGCTGGGAACTATAGGTGACAACAAGTGGTGTTAATGTGATCTCCGCACATTCAGAGGATGATCTCCAAACTATCCTAAATGCTTTTGCAGAAGCATACGGAAAACGTGGTCTCTCACTTAACATCAAAATAACCAAAGTGCTTCATCAGCAAGTGCAAGCTAACCCTTTGGTGATGCCATCTATCCAGCTTGGCGGGACAATACTGGAAAATGTCGATCATTTTCTCTATCTTGGCAGCTATCTTTCTGTTACAGCTAACATCGACAGTGAAATCCAGCATCGTCTGAGCTCCGCAAGTGCCGCGTTTTCTCGAATGAAACATAGAGTGTTCGAGGATCGGGATATTTGTAAGAAGACCAAAACACTGGTTTATGAAGCCATTGTATTACCAACTTTATTGTATGCCTGCGAAACATGGACTATCTACAAACGTCACCTCCAACTCCTTGAAAGATTTCATCAACGTTGCCTCCGGAAAATCCTGCGAATTACTTGTGAAGATAGGCGAACAAATGTCACGTGTACTGGAAGAAGCAAAGACTACTAGCATTGAAAAAATGATCCTTCAACGCCAACTTCAGTGGACCAGTCATGTTGTTCGAATGCCTGACTGCCGTCTCCCAAAGCCGTTACTTTATTCCCAACTCAAGGATGGAAAGCGGAATATCGGTGGTCAATATAAGAGGTTTAAAGATGTTCTTAAGGCTAATCTAAAAAAATGCAATATAAACATCAAAAACTGGGAAGCTGTGGCCCATGAATCTAACTGGAGGTTGGCCTTTCACAAAGGTTCTATGGACTTTGAAGAAGCCCGAGTGCAAGGCGAAAGGGAGAAACGTGCTAAGCAAAAAGCACGTCAAATGAATCCTTTACAGGACCATCTTCCATCTGATAACCTGTGTCCTCACTGTGGGAAGCTGTGTGGATCTAGAATTGGCCTCCACAGTCACTTACGAACCCATCGCTAGAGTCTACACAATTTTCTTTAGAATTTTCCTCCTTTTAAAATCTCCTTTTTGTAAAAATTTTTTAAAAAAAAAAAATCCTGGAAGACAATCTTACTCGGTCACGAGTGATCGCCTGACTGACTGATCTGTTGTTTTCTCTTTTGGATCTGTCCTATAGTAGATTATTCCTGGGTAACAGACTGCCCCTGTTGATATGGTGTTTTTTTCCGCTTTGTTGGGCTGGTATTGTAGTCTGAGAAATGTCTAATTGGCTGTAGACAATGGACTGTCAAGGTTACTCACCCTTTGATACAGCCACAGCTGCCCAAACTTGTCAGACAGACTCACAATGTAAGGATCTAAATCAGGCATTTTCTCAGACCATACAACAGATACAGATACAGGAACTAGGCCTTGTGGCAGATTCAGATGCCACCTCTCTCCTCATATCTATATTCCCTCCCCGCCCTCCCAGCACATGTATATAAATCTGTTATTTCTCAGAAATGGCAACAATGAGTCTTGTGGAACCTTAAAGTCTTGTGGCACCAAATGTATTCTGGGAAAAAGCTTATGCCAGAAAAATCAATGAAAGCTTATGCTTGTGTCACAAAACTCTTTGTTTTTCTTGCTGCAACAGACTAACACAGTTACTCCTTTGGAAATTGTTCTCAGAAATGGCATCTCTAGTTACTTTACTAAGTAATCACACTATATAAAATTCTGGTCAAGCCATTTTTCAGCTAAGAAAATTGTAGTTGAACTATTCATGCCTCTGTGATGGACAAAGTAAAGAAAGTTAGCATCTCAGAAGGTCCGCAGGACCCTAAAATAAGCAGGTCTTAATCTTTGCCATAATTCTGGGGCAGCAACTTGAGTACAAGGCAGAGGTGGAGGGTGGAGTCTGAGCTCCAAAATACAAAACTCCTCCTTTGAACCCAAATAAGATGGTCCTGGAGGGCAGCCCTTTCTTTTTTAGCATGTCAGCCTCCCAGTTAATTTTTATTTTTAAAAAATCTTAAGAAATAAAATAAAAATCAGAGGGACTGGGAGCCTGGTTACCAAGAAAGGCATCTGTGGGCATGTTGGTGCCAATGAGCACCATGTTGGAGATCCCAGCCACAGATTGATTCAATTTCAGTATTATATAAACCTATAAATGATCTCTACAAACATCATATTGGAATAAATTGATCAATAACTTGAATGAGATTTACACAAAACTGGGGTGGGCAAATTGTGGCCTTCCAGATGTTTTAGCTTACAATTCCTATCAGCCCTAGTCAGCATAGCAAGTGGTGAGAGATGATAGAGTTATAGGCCAAAACATCTGGAGAGCCACAAGGTGCCCACCCCTTGTTCTTGAGCAAGCTACCGTACTTTTAGTCTCACCAGTTTGCCTTCTGGGAAATGAGTGTTTTGTGACTGGCTATGCTTAGATGTTTTTTGAAGCTCCCTATTTTGTGAGAGTGCCCACAACACATTATCAAAATTCCAAATGTGCCCAACAACCCAGAAAGGTTGGGGAACCATGATCTATGGCATATGTTAGGTTCAGTTTCGGGATGCTTCTTGATGGCTTTGAACTTGGATACTCAGGTGGCAGCTGTAGTAGCCAGGAGTGCCTTTGCCCAACATAGGCTGGTGTGCCAACTGCAGATCAGACCTGGCCATGGTGATACATGAGTCAATTCCATCTAAATTGGATTATTGCAATCAGCTCTAAATGGGGCTGCCTTTGAAGAGTCTTTGTAAACTCCATCAGTCCAGAATGCAGCAGTTAGAACATTGGTGGGGCTTGCTTTCAGGATGATATCACACCTGTCCTGCAAAGGCTGCACTAGTTATCCATTTGTTTCTCGGCACAATTCAAACTAGTTGGTGATGCCTTTCAAAGCCCTAAATGGTTTAGGTCCAGGATACCTTAGGGACTGCCCCCTCCCATACCAGCATGCCCATGACCAAAGATCTGACAGAAAGGCCCTTATCTAAGCCCCAACAATGGCTGAGGTGCAGTTGAAGGGGACAAGAGATGTGGCTGCATCTAAATTGTGGAATTCTTTCCCCAGGAGGATCAGTTGGCTTAGCATCCTCTCTTACAGCATTTTGCCATATGGCAGAAACCTTCTTGTTTAGGCAGGCGTTTGTCTTATTGGATGGATAAGTTTTATCCAATGTCTTTGTTTTATGTATTGCATCTGCTTGTTCCCATATTGGTTTTTTCTTCTCCTTTTGTAACTGTATTTTAGTTTATGATTGATTTTAACAACCCAGTGTCAGAAACTAGCTAGTTTATATTGCAATCTTACACATGTCCACTCAGACGTTCAGTGTGGCTTATTCCCAGGTAAGTGAGTGTAGGATTGTAACCTCTCAAGTATTTATAAAGTTTTGCATATGCACATTTCTTACTACATGAAAAAAAGGGAAAAAATAATTTCCTCTAATAAATCACAGAAAGACACATCAGGAAGCTGTAAAGTTGCTAATGAAGATGTTAAAAATTAACAATGCACTGTCTAATATGCCATATGGGAACAGTACTCAGTTGTACAAGTGGCTACACATACACACATACAAAGACACACACGCACACACACACACACACACACACCACAGAGAGAGAGAGAGAGAGAGAGAGAGAGAGAGAGCAGAGCCAGAGACAATAATATAAATAGTTATATTAGCTCCATCAAAATTAAGGAAGCATATTTAAGCCTAGACCCAGTAGGAAGGAACTGTGATGGCTTAAATTAAAATTCCACTGAAGCATCTCTAATATCTTGAAAAGGGGAAGGTCAGTACAATGTATGATTCTTGGCCTGGAGACCATCTAGCTGTGAGTCCTGCAAGACCTGGTCCGTGCTTCCCTGGCTCATCACACCTGGCCAGGGAGGATGGGGCCTGACTGACTCCAGCTACAAAGGCTGCTGCTGCTCCTGCTGAAGGTGCCTGGAGACCATCTAGCTGTGAGTCCTGCAAGACCTGGTCCCTGCTCTTTACACCTGGCCAGGGAGGGTGGTGCCTGAGACTCCAGCTAAAAGCTGCTGCTGCCTGCTGAAGGTGCCTAGAGACCATCTAGCTGTGAGTCCTGCAAGACCTGGTCCCTGCTTCCCTGGCTCATCACACCTGGCTAGGGAGGGTGGGGCCTGACTGACTCCAGCTACAAAGGCTGCTGCTGCTCCTGCCTTTTTTTGTTTGTTGGTATCTGTAATTATTTCTGTTGTATTTTTTTTTAATATTTAGTGTTTTTTAATATTTTTTAACTTGTATTGCTGTTCTTATATTCTGTAGATTATTTTTTTAATATTATATTCAGTGTTCCTTGATGTTTTGTGTTCATGTCTTTTAGATTGTGAGCCTGAGGGCAGGGACTGTCTTATTATTAATTTGTGTAAGCCGCTCTGAGAGCCTTTTCTGGCTGAAGAGCGGGGTATAAATGAAATAAATAAATAAATAAATGATTCTGGCCCTTGCCAGTGATGTCATTGCTCATGCTCAAGTTGACGATGGGCTCAGGTATTCTTTCCAGGGCCTGGTATTGAATTTATATTTTATTGTAATGCTCTTGCTCAGGAAATACTAATACATTCAGTTACTTGCATCAGTCATTCTGAAGGGCACAGAAACTGAACATTTTTATTATTAATAATAAATATGTGGTGCTTACTGTTAGGAAATTGGAACATTTAGTTGTGTGCTTCTCTTCACTAGATCTACCTTGTGTGGAACAGCATTTTACATTTTCTTAAATCTCTCTCTCTCTCTCTCTGTCCTCATGTGAACTTTCCCCCATCTTTGAAAATAGTGCTATGTTTTCTGGCCTCAGATGTTGATAACAATCCTGCAACAGTGCCCTGATAACAGGATATCGTGTTTTTTTATGTAAACATTATGGACTGGACCTAGGGATATGTAAACATTATGGAGTAGACCCGTGAAATTGATGGGACAACTCTTAAGTATGACTAAGTCTGGATCCAACCATATACGTGTGTGTGACTCTGAATTTCTTTTCTAATGGCTTTCAAGTTAATGACTTGGAGAACTTAATAGAATTACATTTAACTATTTGCTTTGTTGTTTTTGAATTCCTAAGCTTTCCCAATATGAGCCACGTGACGCCCCCCACCTCCGCTCACCACCACCTGTCAGACACCACCTCCCCACACTCTCTTAATCTCCTCCACTGCCACCAACCCCCTTCAGGGTAACCAATTCAGACCACTCCTTTTAAGTTTTTAAAAAGGAAACAAGTTTATGTATTTACAATCAAGGGTACGGAAATAGATAATGTTAATGGATTTTAAATGTTGAAAACTCCCCCCCCTCTCTGACAAGACTCCAGCTCCCAACTCCACTCAGACTTCTCTACCCACTCTCCCCTCAGACTTCCCTCAGACTCCTCTCAGACTCCTCTCAGAGTCAGACTACCCTCTTTCCCTCTCTCTCCTCTCTCTCCAGACTCCCCTCCCACTCCTTCAGATCACTTCCACAGCCCTTCTCCAACATTTTGGAGCAGATTATAAAGAAGTCAGTCTGCAAGCACCTTGAAAACAATGCAGTGATACTAGAAGCCAGCATGGATTTGTCAAGAACAAATCCTGCCAGACTAATCTGATCTCATTTTTTGATCGGGCAACCTCCCTTGTGGACTATGGGAATGCTGTGGACATCATATATCTGGACTTCAGCAAAGCTTTCGACAAAGTGCCTCATGATATCCTGATTAGCAAGCTAGATAAAAGTGGGCTAGATGGAACAACTACCAGGTGGATCCACAATTGGCTACAGAATTGGACTCAAAGAGTGCTTATCAATGGTTCCTTCTCAAACAAGGGAGAGGTAACGAGCCGGGTACCACAGGGCTCGGTCCTGGGCCCAGTGCTCTTCAACATTTTTATTAATGACTTGGATGAGGAGGTGCAGGGAATGTTTATCAAATTTGCAGATGACACAAAGTTGGGTGGAACAGCTAATACTCTGAAAGACAGAAACAAAATTCAAAGTGACCTCGATAGGCTGGAGCGCTGGGCCGAAAACAACAGAATGAAATTTAATAGGGATGAATGCCAAGTGCTGCACCTAGGGAAAGGAAACCAAATGCAGAGTTACAGAATGGGGGACACTTGGCTCAACAATACTATGAGTGAGAAGGATCTTGGAATTGTGGTGGATCACAAACTGAATATGAGCCAGCAATGCGATGTGGCTGCAAAGAAGGCAAATGCTATTTTGAGCTGCATTAATAGAAGTATAGCTTCCAAATTGCGTGAAGTGATAATTCTGCTTTACTCAGCATTGGTTAGGCCTCATCTTGAGTACTGCGTCCAGTTCTGGGCACCACACTTTAAGAAGGATGTAGACAAACTGGAGAGGGTTCAGAGGAGGGCAACAAGGATGATAAAGGGACTGGAAACAAGGCCCTATGAGGAGAGACTGAAAGAACTGGGCATGTTTAGCCTTCAGAAGAGGAGACTGAGGGGGGATATGATCGCACTCTTCCAGTACTTGAAGGGATGTCACACAGAGGAGGGCCAGGATCTCTTCTCGATCATCCCAGTTTGCAGGACACGGAACAATAGGTTACAGGAACCTAGATTCCACCTAAACATCAGGAAAAAATTCCTGACTGTCAGAGCAATAAGACAATGGAACCAACTACCTAGGGAGGTGGTGGGCTCTCCCACTCTGGAGGCATTCAAGGTGCAGCTGGACAGCCATCTGTCAGGGATGCTTTGACCTGGATTCCTGCATTGAGCAGGGGGTTGGACTCGATGGCCTTGTAGGTCCCTTCCAACTCTACTTTTCTATGATTCTATGAGCACCACCCACTGTTTATATAACACAGGCTTCACCCCCCCACTCACTCTCTCAGCCAATCAGCAGACATCTCAACATTCCACACTCCTCTCACACTCCCCCTCCCCTCACATACTTATTATAGCTATAACGCTTTGCCCATGGGCAGGGGCATGACAAGCCGCCATCCAAACTTGTTAAGATGCCTCCAACAAAGAGCTGATTTTTACACAGTCAGAATAACCAGACGGTACCACCCTGTTGGGGCTGTACCACTTCAGGCAGAGTGCTGGTGGCAGACTGTATGCTTGAATGTTCTGCCTCACTGCTTTTCATGGCTATTAAAAAAACAACAACCAGGGGCTAAATTTAACCAACATTATTTCTATCTTAAAACTGTTTGCCCTCTCTCTCTCTCTCTCTCTCTCTCTCTCGATTTGTGTCAACTGTTGATGAAGAAAGGTAACAAGTCCCTTTTGCCAACCAAATGATATGAATCAGCTAGATTCCTCCCATACGGCTTGCATCTTTCATCATTTAGGAAATGGTTGTTCTGTTGTTTTCATTCCCAGTCCTATTTAATAATATTGCTTAAAATAATGTGAATTAGGGAGAATATGAGCTGAAAGCACATTTGTGCAAAGAGAACGTTATCGCTTCCTTCTCCGCAATTTCCTTTTTTAGCCCTGAATGAAGTACATTGTGTGGGTTAGAAATCATACACAGTTTTTCTTCTTCAGTCTCTCATAATATCAGAACCTGGGGCTAGCCAATGGAATTGATCTGCCTGTCCTGAATCTCCTGTCAAAGGGAAAACTTCTTCACACACAGTGCATCATTAATGTTTCGAATTCTCTGCCACAAGATCTGGGTGTAGCCTCTAGCTTAGATGGCAAGCTGTAATGCAAATTCATGGAGGATAACTGAAATAGCCACATATTCTTCCATTGTTTACCCCTGCCTCTATTCCCCATTTCTTCTGTTGTTTCTATGGGGCTAGATTAGATGTTAGCCTCTTGTAGTAGGGGCTTGTCAGCGCTGGGCTGAAAACAACAGAATGAAATTTAATAGGGATAAATGCCAAGTTCTGCACCTTGGAAAAAGGAAACCAAATGCAGAGTTACAGAATGGGGGACACTTGGCTCAACAATACTACAAGTGAGAAGGATCTTGGAATTGTTGTAGATCACAAGCTGAATATGATCCCGCAACTGTGATGTGGCTGCAAAAAAGGCAAATGCTATTTTGGGCTGCATTAATAGAAGTATAGCTTCCAAATCATGTGAAGTACTAGTTCCCCTCTACTCAACACTGGTTAGGCCTCATCTTGAGTACAGTGTGTCCAGTTCTGGGCACCACACTTTAAGAAGGATGTAGACAAACTGGAGAGGGTTCAGAGGAGGGCAACAAAGATGATCAGGGGACTGGAAACTAGAGATGTGTTCGCCTCGATTGGGGGCTGGAAGTCTGGCAAACTCGCCGTGCTTGACCCCCCCCCCCGAGCTCCGCTCAGCCTACCTGCTTCCCCAACTCGACTTGCGTTCTCGTGAGCCAAGCCGGGGAAGCAACTTCCAGGTTCCCGGCAGTACACTTTTTATGTAGAAAATGGTGTAAGTTAGGTTTAAAAAGGCTACAATTTGCACAAGTTACTCAAATCGCAGCCGCTTTTAACTTATCTTACGCCATTTTCTACATAAAAAGCATGCCGTTGGGAACCCGGAGGTCCAGCTAGCACCTCGGCTGGCGCTTGCTTTCTGCACAGCTTAGCAGGCACGGCAGCAGCACTTGCCTTATCACCCAGCGAGTCGGGTGGTGGGCAGATCATCCACCACTACTGGAAACAAAGCTCTAGGAAGACAGACTAAAGGAACTGGGCATGTTTAGTCTTCAGAAGAGAAGACTGAGGGGGGATCTGATAGCGCTCTTCAAGTACTCGAAAGGTTGTCACACACAGGAGGGCCAGGATCTCTTCTCGACCATCCCACAGTGCAGGACATGGAATAATGGGCTCAAGTTACAGGAAGCCAGATTCCGTCTGAACATCAGGGAAAACTTCCTGACTGTTAGAGAAATACAACAATGGAACCAACTACCTAGGGAGGTCGCGTGGACTCTCCCACACTGGAGGCATTCAAGATGCAGCTGGACAGCCATCTGTCAGGGATGCTTTGACTTGGATTCCTGCATTGAGCAGGGGATTGGACTCGATTGGCCCTTCCAATTCTACTATTCTATGATGTTATGATTGTCAAAGCTGTTCTTTATAAAGTGTCATTTACATAGATAGTGTGAGGAGGAGGAGGAGGAGGAGGAGGAGGATTTCTATTAGTCATGCTGTCAGTATGTCTCCAAATACCAACCAGCTGTTGGACAGTGGGGAGTATGCGTGCCAACAACAGGAGAGGGTTATTGCCTCCATATCCTGTGTGCGGGCTTGCCAGTGGCATCTGGTTAGCCAGTGTGGGAAACAGTATGTTGGACTAAAATAACACCAAAATAGTGTGATTTGATGGACTATTGATCCAGAAAGGTACATCTTTCTGGACCCTACACTACCCAGACACTATGCTCAACATCTGAGGCTGTCCTCCGAGTGCAGCTCAGATGGTGGCAACAAGGAAGAGGGCTTTCTCAGTGGCAGCCCTCTGATTATGGAACAATCTCCCCACTGAGGCCTGCCTGGCATCTACTCCAGCTTAAGAGACTGCCTTCTATGCTGAGGCATTTAGGGAGCAATGCTGTGTCCCTCCAACCTTGGGCCTGGAAGGCGCTGCAACCTCAGAAATCCCTTCCCAGGTCACAGCGCCGTGGAGTGCCCACACCCGTCATAGCCGGCGCAGTTCTTTCCGCGCTGGCAGGGAACCGAACACAGAAGACCATGTTCAGTTCCCCTGTGGGGGGGCATTCCTGGGGGTAGGGAAGAAGGAGCCAGGCTCCTCCAGATTCTGAGGGAGCCAGGCAGCACCTCAGCCTCTCCTCCTTGCCAGGAGAGGTAAAACGTCTAGTCAGCTGAAATCGGCTGTCTAGATGTTTTTGAGGGCAAGGGGAGCATAGTGGATATTTCTCTGCTGCGCTCCTCCTGACCTCAATAGGCTGTCCATAATCCTTCTAATTTGAAGGGTTACGGGCAGCCTCATACGACTGCACTGCCCATGGCATTTAATGTTTTTTAATGGCATATGGGAGACTTATGTCAGCTGTTTTTGTCTTTTAACATGTCTAGCTGTATTGAACTAGTTTTAGTTGTTCAAATTGTTTTAAATTCTGTTTTAAATTGTGTATTGAAATGTTATGCTTTTAAAATTGTATTTGTATTTTGTATTGTACTAGCTGTTGCCCGCAGCTTCGCTCACATGGATTTTAGGATTTGGTACAATTGTTTTTAAAAGAAACATGATGGAATCCCAGCTCCCCTGGGAATCTCAGCTCCCCCGGGATTACACAATGGAATCCCAGCTCCCCCAGGACTACCAGCTCCCCCAGGACTGCACAATGAGATCCCAGCTCCCCCCGGACTACCTGCTCCCCCCCCCCAGGACTACACAATGAAATCCCTGTTCCCTTTCCCCCAGGACTACACAATGAAATCCCTGCTCCCCGCCCCCCCCCGGGACTACACAACAATGAAATCCCTGCTCCCCCCCCTGGGACTACACAACAATGAAATCCCAGCTTGCCCCCCCCGGGACTACACAGCAATGAAATCCCTGTTCCCCTTCCCCCTCGGGACTACCCAACAATGACATCCCAGCTCCCCTCACCCCCGTGTAGGCCCCAGCAGCAGTGCATATGAACATTCTGTTTTCACGTAGGAGAGATTTGCATATCCGCTCCTGATTGGGCCCCTGTGGAGGCAGTTCATATGAACATTCTAAAGGTCATTGGAGTGATTTGCATAACTGCTCCTGAATGGCCCCTGCGAACATTCCAAGTGACGCCATTGGCTATCATCTATTTTGGGCCGTACAGGCGCAGTGATGGCTTTTTCGGAGATTTGAACCTGCCAGTCCTTGTCCTTGGGTGATGGGGAGTATGCGTGCCAAGTTTGGGGTGGATCCGTCCAACCGTGTAGGAGCCTATACGATGCACACAAATGCCCATACACACAGGATTTGGGACGCCCCACACACAACAGTCATTCTCTGACAGTGTAACGTTTAGGCTGGGTGCTGGCAGCAGAAAACTTTTCTGCCAGAAATATCTGATTTTAAAGAAAAATGAGATTAATCATGAGAGTCTACACGTGATGAAGAATGACCGTGCCAAGTTTGGGGTAGATCCGTCAAAACATGATGGAGCCTATGCGATGACGCCCCCCACACAACAGTCATTCAGTCATTTAAAAAGTTTCCCTCCCTTTTCACCCCCTCAGAGAACATTCTAAATGGCCTAGGAGAGATTTCCATACCCACCCCTATTGGCCTCTGCAGGAATTCATACAAACATTTTAAGTCTCCTATGGGCTATTTGCATAACTGCTCCTATTGGCTCCTGCAGCAATTATGAGGTGAGGCCGACTTGCATAACTGCTCCCCTGTTGTTTTGCCTATAGGAGATATGAGAGTGGGGCGATTTTGCCCCCTTTTTTCACCCCCTTACAGGACGGAATTTCCAAAAATCCTTCCTTAGTGGGGCTCTACATCATAAAAGCAATGTTCCTTCAAAATTTCACGTTCCTAGATTAAACGGTTTGAGCTGGGCGTTGATCAGTCAATCAGTCAGGACACCTTCTTTTATATATATAGATTGTATGAATTGAGGTTAACTGCCCAGAGCGCTTTGGCTATTGAGCGGTATAGAAATGAAATGAATAAATAAATAATAATCTTAAGTTCATATACGTTCAAACCTGATACTAGAGCGGGCTCAATAAAGGATATTGCCTTGAGTGATTTCACATCCCTCAACCCTGTGGGTCCAACATGGCACTGTCAACCTGGACTAACTCAATTAACATGCCACACTTTATAATGTGTTAGATTGAATTGAAGGGTGCATATCTGAAAGAGTCTAATGGTTGAGAATGCCAAAATTCTGGACTTGCCAAATTTTAGATTACAGAGGAGACACCCAAGGAACCCACAGGTGGTTGAGGGTAACAACAAGATCAAGATCAACAACAATATGTTGTTGGTTGCTACTTGCAGATGATGGCCCTGGACCTTGCAAGGACTGGAGAAGGTGCCTTTTTTAAATATTACTAGTGGAAAGCACTGGAGTCCTGCCTGTTTATTTTGGAAGTGGCCCTGAGCTCTACTGTATTCTTTATCTACTGTAATATGAAGGTGATTCCCCACTGAAATCTTCTCTGGCAGCTTGTTGTCAGCAATACAAGTGATTTAGTAATTAGCAATTTGGGTTTATATATCCATCTGCTTTCTGATGAATTCTTCCCTTTCATCTCTCTCTCTCTCTCTCTGTGTTTTTGGGTACAGTTCTTTTGCACACCGTCCAAACTGTGTCTATGCAGGGAGTTGAAATGTTTCATGCCATATCCTTCCTTATGGATGCCAACCTTCATTACACAAGCCTTTTGCAGAAAGCACAGTGTGCTGTTGCCAAATAAGCTCTTCACTCAGATTCAATATTCCAAAGGATGCTTGCATTTGGTATTCTGTTTCTAATGACCCTCGAATAATTCTGCTCAGGCTCTTAGACTTGAAGCACTTTTGTGCCTATAAGGAACATGGCTAAAGTGAAAGAAACCACAACTGATGTATGTGACTGGAAGATTGAGATGCTGGAAGGTTAAAGACAAGCCAGCTGTGAACATGCACATTCAGTACTTCGTGCATGAAACAATCCACAGCTTTGCACCTGGAAAAAGACCTGCATACAGATTTATAGATGACTTTTGGGTATTCACTTCAAGGAGGGTCTGGGAAACATTGCATTCATGCCAAATCACAAAGCTGGAAGGGACCTTGCAGGACATCAAGTCCAGCCCCCTGCTCAATGCATGATGTACAATGTAGCATCCCTGACATATGGCTACCCAGCCCCTGCTTAAACACCTTGCGCATAAGCAGTCCATTCCACAGCTCTTAGCCCTTATGAAGTTTCTCTTAATGTTCAGCTGAAATCTGTTCTGTTTCCCTGAAATTTCCACCCATCATACAGAAACCGTGTCACATTCAGTATGCTAGGGAGAGCAACAATTATGGGTAAAGGGCATTTTATCATGTTTGTTTGCTTATTACATTTTTAATAATGTTCTTCATCCAAGGAGAGCTGTAATCCAAACTTTAAGCACATGTGATTCCATGTAAATTGTTCACATTCTTCCCTCTCTATTCTTGATTCTCCCCTCTGTTGCTTTTGACATTCCTTATCTTAAACTGTAAGCTCCTTAATGGCAAGGGCCTGCCTATTTTGCACATGAAAATCTGTAAGGCATCAGGTACATTGATGGTGCTGTAAAAAAACGACAATGAACTGCAAGGGTAAACTAAGCTTGAGACAGTCTATATCACTAAGAAAATTTAAAAATAGTAAAATGTTCCAAAGCAAAATGATTGTTTATATTATATATGGGGAGGGGAGATAGCCTTTCTAGGCTGCAACATAACATTTCTGGGGTGTGTTATATGGGGAAACAGCAAAGCTAGCTCAATGGGTACAGAAAGATGGGTAGAGGTGGAAGGGCTTTCCTCATCCATCAGATTCAGGAAGAAGGCCACTAGAGAAGTAGGCCAAGTTGGCTGCTTCCACAGTATCTTCCTTGCTGTCTTCCAGAAATCAACAAGGGACTGAACACAGGAAGAGCTTCAGCTGTGCTTCTTGTAGGAAAGTGAGATGTTTATGGAAAAAAGCTGGCTTGATTGACCTTAACCACACATATGTTGTTTTGATTCCAAAGGCACTATCAGAGTTGGCATTTCCCATTCAGTTTTTCATGAGATAAAAAATGCCCTGCTTTTTTGACCTCAATTGCTTTGCGTCCCCAAAAGAAACTGAACTAAAATGGCTCTCATTCTACATTTAAGAGCGCCACAAATCTTATCTTTCTTATCCTTATCACATAACCACCAGTAGCTGCCTAAGCCGGAGGCATTCATACCCATTGACAGAGTTCTGTGGAAATTTCTCAGCTTAAAATGCCTAGTGTTCAGCTCTGTACAAAAGAAACTTACAAGCAGGCCTTCTTGAGCACCACTTCACATGTTACATGATGAGAATGTGCCTGCCCCCATATGTGAGCGTGAGAGCCAGCATGGCGTAGTGGTGAGAGTGTTGGACTGGGACTCAGGAGACCTGGGTTCAAGTCCCCACTCGGTCATGAAACTCACTGGGTGACTTTGGGCCAGTCACTGACTCTCAGCCTAACCTACTTCACAGGGTTGTTGTGTGGATAAAATGGAGAGGAGGATGAGGATTATGTAAGCTGCCTTGGGTTCCTTGCAGGAAAAAAGGCGGGGTATAAATATAATAAATAAAAAAATATGCCCATACTTGCTGTGGTTGCCTGAAAAAAGAAGCCAATGCATGTAGAGTTTTATGTGTGTGGGGTTCCAGAATTATTGTGCAGAGGTCAAGAGCACAAGACCCCCAGCCAAATCAGAGGTTTTAGTTTCCCTCGCAGGGGGAAGAATCAGGTGATGGCCTAGCAACAGACACATTTAATTACTCATAATTTATTCATATAAAATTGAAAAGTAGGAATGGACAAATCATTCTATTTCTGGTTCATGTTACTTTCACCTGGATTCACCCATATGTCCATTTTCAACATTAATCTGCAATTAAAAGCAAATAACTGCACGGCAATTTGCATTTAAATATATGCTTAAAAACTCATTTCCAAACATATTTTCAGAAATTATTCAATTTTCAGACATCTTCTGTGTCAAAGTGTGCCTTTCTACATTTATTTTGGTACTTTCCTGAGCTGTGAATTGAGTCAGGGATTGTTCGGGAAGTGTGAAAACTGGTGGATAACTAAGTTCACATCTTTGCATCCGTCCAGGACTCAGGAGTGACAGATCAGGTCAGTTTGTATTGGAATTTGCAAAGAATGAACTCCTTAAGCATCTCTAACTGAGAGAAATGCATCACAAATAAGGGTGCAATTCTATGCATGTTTTCACAGAAAAAAAGTCCTACAACTCCTAGCATTCCGACGCTGGGAGCTGTAGGACTTTTTTCTGTTGAAACATGCATAAGATTGCACCCTACGTGGACTAAATTGCCTGGTTGATACCTAAGCAGAAAGCTGTGCTTAAAATGCATATGCATTTCATGCAGCCAACTCCACTCTTATTAATGCACAGCCAAGCCCTTGCTATCTCAGGTCTGTTTCTTGAATTATAACAACAAGGGCTTTCTCACCAAAGAAGAAAATCCCCTGGCTGGCAAAGGGAAAAGAAATGCAGTCCAGCAGCATCTGATTCAGCTTCTATGACCCCACCACTATGTTCCCAGTTGTGCCAATGGTTGTGTACATCCTGTGGAAACCCCCGCCCAAGTTGGTCTAGGCTGATGGGGCTAAATTAACAGAAGGTGCTTGGGGAGCTGCAAACAGGGTGGCCATTTGGTTTCAATCTTTTTAACTATATTGTATGTTTGTATTGGTTTTTATGTAGATTTTATTGTATAAATGACTGTTAACCGCCCAGAGAGCTTCGGCTGTGGGGCGGTATAGAAATGAAATGAAATAATAATAATAATAATAATTATATTATTATATATATATTATATTATTATTATTTACAGAGGTCATTCTTCTATTTGAAGGGCTGTCGGAAGACACTCCTATGTTTAAAGGCATCCTCCATTTGAAGGATTGTCCAGTGCAAGTTCAGTTATTAGGAGGTTGGACCCGATGGCCTTGTAGGCCCCTTCCAACTCTATCTATGAATCTTAAGAAGGGAGAGCAGGGACCTTGAATGTGCCCATCAAGAGTTAGCACCTGGACAGCAGACTGAGCAGGCACACAGCTCATCCTGGTCACAGTCTTCCCCACTACGGTGAGGTGTATGATATCTAGTGTCCAACAGGTTTTGGAAGGCCCTTGAGAAAGACACGCACAATGGGCCCCTCTCTTCAGTGAATCTACCTTGTTGCCTGCTGCTGCTTCTCCCTTTTCCTCATCATTGTTACAACCTGCTTGCCTGCCAGGAAGAGAGTCAATGAGCATCTACTGTTCCTAATCTACTGGTGAAAAGGAGGAGCAGATTCGGGGGTTCTCATAAGTGCCCCCCCACTGGTGTGTCTGCCCTTGGCAGGCGCGCAACCTTACCCACTCTTGACGCTGGCCCTGGGTGTGTGGTATTGTCCATTTAAACTATAACAATTATGTCTAAATTAACATCTATACATGTAAATCTCAAGGAGCGCCTCCAGCAACATCAAGTAGGCCGCTCAACAAGATCTGCCATAGGACGGCCTTCTCCTTATCCCATCAGCCAGAGCAGCCAGGCTGGTGGGGACTAGGAAGAGGGCCTTCTCTGAGGTGGCCCCCACAGTTATGGAACTCCCTCCCTAGTGACCTTCGCCATGCCCCCTCCGTGATAAGCTTCTGCCGTGCATTAAAAACATGGTATTTCAGGCGGGAATATGGGGTGGGTTAGGATTTTAAAAGAATTTTTTATACTGTTTTAATTATTATATTTTATTGTATTGTTTTAATTGTACATCGCCCAGGGTGGCCGGGTGGCTGGCCAGATGGGTGATTAATAAATATAATATAATATAATATAATATAATATAATATAATATAATAATAAGTATGTGCAGATTTTATGCAAACTTGTGTCCTCTTTTTGGGGGGGTGCTGCATAAGTGGACAGCCTAGCTGCAAAAGGCCAGTAGAATAAGGAGGACTGATATGGCCTATAGGTTCAAATTTCCCCCTCCTGGTTGAAACCAAAGGAAGTGGACTATATCTAAGCTTATAGGCCCATTTTAGGGACAAAAGGTGGTATATAAATATTTATGTAAATTATATAAAATAGTGGCTGATTTTACTATGCATTTGATTTATATAAATTAGGAATCTCGGACACCCTTCCGTTCTGATCTTCTGAAAAAAGCAAACACTTTCAGCCATAGCAATTACCTCATAAATTGAATAATGCTAATAATAATAATAATAATTAATAAGAATAAATATGCATTTACTCCTGTGCACAAAGGATCTGAATCTAAATCAAATCTAAAAAGCTTGGGAAACAAAGCATAAAGGGACATCAATACTGATTTAATAAGAAACACACGACTGGTTCAATTAACAAACTGCAACGGTTTCATCAATACAGCACAAATTACTGGATTTTCATTTAATATTCAAGGGAATTGAACCTTAATTTACTTCTTAAAAATAATAATAATATACAAACGTAACAGCTACAATATGCTTTTTAGACATATCCTAGGGGACACAGTTCTGTTTAAAATTAAATATGGGGTTTGAAGTGGGAGCCGCTCATACAAAGGATTAATGCACACCTATGATTTATGAAAAATTAATTTCCATCCAAACCACATACTTGAGGGAACTCATCAACAGAGCTTACTTTCTAAAGCGACGGGTGCCAGGGCTCAGCCATTTCTCTGGAATGCCCATGCCTTTTGGTCTGTAAACCCCGCTCTTTAGGTTTGGTCTGGATGCAGTTTCTCAGTGCTGAGGGAAATTAACTCTGTTAAGCTCAGCATCCTGAGCCTGAAGGCTGGTTAAATGAAACCATGTCAGTCAGACAGTTCATAGCCCCAGCCTAGAACATATATTTCTCTTGGGGGATAATCCATGCACGGTTTGACCTTCCCCCACACTCTCAATTCATAACTTCAGTATTGAACCAAAAGGAAAGGAAGCATCTCTTGTGAAAAACAAAGACAAAGCTGCACCACCCTATTCTGCTCTATTCTGCTCTATTCTGCTTTGTCCAGGCCTCACCTGGAGTACTGTGTCCAGTTCTGGCACCACCGCAGTTGAAAAAGGATATCAACAAACTGGAACATGTCCAGAGGAAGGCAACAAAGGTAGTGAGGGGCCTGCAGACCAAGTCCTATGAGAAAAGGTTGAAAGAGCTGGGTATGTTTAGCCTAGAGAAGAGACAATATGGCAGTGATATTCAAATATTTGAAGGACTATAACAGTGCTGATGGACCAAATGCATTTTCTGCTGCTCCAAAGGCAGGACCTAAATCATCAGTACATGTTTTCGGGCCAGCAAGCACATTTGACATTTTGAAATAATATCCTGGGCACCACCACAAATTCCCGGGGGGGGGGAGGAAATGTTGGGAGCAGCTCCCATCTCAGGATTCTCACTTTTCTTGCTGTGTTTTTTTGGGACGGACGGACAGGGGACTATTAAAGTCAATGGAGCGATAGCACTCCATTGTCTATGATAGAGGGTTCCCTGCTCCAAAATGGCTGGAGTGGGGAGGAAGCCCACTCATCACCAAGGACCCTGTTGCCCCAAGGGTCTTTGGTGGGTGTGGCAGCGATCCAGAGAAGATGGGGCAGCAAGATGCATGGAGGGCAGTGCAAGGGGCCTCCTGTCCACACTGGGGAGGGTGAGCTTGGCAGGCACCAGGATGCTCTCAGGTGCCAAACCTTCCTCTAAATCAGTGTTCTCCAACCTTGGGTCCCCAGATGTTTTTGGCCTACAACTCCCAGCATGCCCCAGCCAGCTACACTGGCTGGGGCATGCTGGGAGTTGTAGGCCAAAAACATCTGGGGACCCAAGGTTGGAGAACACTGCTCTAAATGAACAACTAAACATTAGGTAACTCCTCTGGTGTGTGTGTTTGCTCCATCAGCTACCGCCTTAAGCAGAATAAACTGCCTGTGCAATGGACAGGTATGGCTCATGTAGAAGTGACATTTAATTGCTCCTCTGAGGGAAAGCAGTGCAGAAGATGCCGTGCTCTGCAGTCAATTAAAAATGAATGGTGACCACTGGTGCTGCAGGAGTGTTATGCAAGGAAAAACTTGTGTGCGGTGGGGAGGGATGACAGAACCTCCTTCACTACCTGCTACATAAGTGCATGGGCCCTTCCACATGTTTTTGTGCCTTCATTTCAATAGGCTTGGAGGACCAGCAGGCACTTAAAAACCATGTCATTCCTTAGCCCTGGCAGAAAGCGTTAATCAGTGTGATGAACTGATTAACATCTGCACTCTAAATCTTTGATTAATAATTTAATCAGAGTTGCACCCTGCAAAAGGGTGTTCAGTGCTGATGGCAGCCTTTGTAAACAATCAATGTGTGTCTCTTTATTCAGACAATGCGATTTGGTGCTTTTCCCCAACAGCAAATTATGCATCTATGCTACTTAGTCAAGAGGACTGTTACCACAATTAAACGGCCTGAGAGTAGCACCTGGATTGAGGCACTATAATATTTTTTAATCAGTACATTTCTCAATGTATTAAAAGCAATACAGTTAATTGACTCAGAGAACTCTAATAACTTGGCAGACATGCCATCCCTTCTCCCTCATTTCTCCAAGGAATGTAACAAATTGTCATGACTGAGAAAGCCTTTAATGTCCATGAGTGAGATCTTGGCACCTTGCAAGGCCCTGGTGGGCTGACACATTTGCACATTATGTCCATATATACCATATCTCTGGAACAAGCTGAAAGAAATATTACTCAGATAATGCAAGAGCCTTACTTTTTCAGACCAAATGCTACGTCTCACTCAGCACTATCTCTTGTGTAATTCAGAAGATATTTCTGTGGCCACATGGGAAGACACCGGGTATTCCACCACTAGCATTTGCCTGATCTGGTTCATTAGAAAACATATGAAGTGGTCCCATGGGGACTTTTGGAGGAAGACAAATAGTTTGAGAATGCCTTCCAGAGAATGGATGCACTCAGTGGAGGCTGGTAGCTCCAATGTCAATAGGGCAGTTAATCCACCTGGGCTTTAGTGTGACCATTGAAGGAGCCATCCATGGACCCACTTTGGGTTGGGGTTCAGCACCATGGATAGTTCCTTCAATGGTCACACTAAAGCCCAGAGTGGATAAACCACCCCACTGACATTGGAGCCACCAGCCTTCACTGGATACATTGTTTCAAACATTATGTCACTCATAATGTTTATGTATTTTATATTTTTGTTGTTCCCCGCCTCGATCTAGATGGAGAGGTGGGTAAGAAATATTTTTTTGATGATGATGATGATGATGTAACTACAAAAATAGTGGGAAATTATTTAAAATGTCATGGTATACACCAGGGGTGGGCAACATGCAGCCTGTGGGCTGCATGCAGCCCCTCTGGCCTCTAGTATCCCTCCTGCCCCTGAAATTCAGTGACACAGCGGTGGCAGCAAAAATATCCCAATGGCTTGCCACTGAATTTTGCTGGCAAGTCATTGGGGTTTTCTGTGGCCCGCTCGGGTGGGGGGGATGCCCAGGGGTGGAAAGTTGGACATCCCTGGTGTACACACTCATTTCTTTTGCCCCATTGTCATATCTGGTAAAATACATTTTGCAGGATTAAAGCACCATAAAACCTGAAAACGCAGTTTGACCAGAGATGATAGTGGAACTGGCACTGGCAGCAATGGCCTCTATCATTCCATCTTCAACAAAAACTCTGGAAAGGGGAACACTATAATCTTTCTCCAGCCCAAAATATGACCATAATTTTCAACTGTTTCAATGAGAACATATCTGCAGTAGTCAAGAGAAAATGTGATACAGGACTACTGCCCCATATTAGTCAAGAACCAGAATGTTCATTTATGTTTTCTGGTGGAGGGGTTTTCCATGTCACCAAATGTATCTTTTTTCTTTCTTCCTTTTTTTAAACACCTTTCGACTAAACCTACTCAACAGCAAAAACTAAACCAAAAGCATTTATATGACTTGGCTCCTCCTGAACCTCTCCCATCCCAGTTTGTAAACTGTATATATCTTCTTTGGCTAAACAGTGCTGAACCTTTACCTCTCAATGAAATGTGTGTGACCCTTTTGTGTTGTTTTGATTGTGAAGACTGTGAATAAGACAGCTTGTTTTTTTTACAGACCTTGGGTTTAATCTGAAAGATTCAGTCCCCACCCTAAGATCTTAAAAGGTGCCAGCAATCCCCACTTAGAATCATAGTGTTGGAAGGGACCTCAGAAGTCAACTTGCCTGCCCACCCCTGCCACCGCTACAGTGTCCAACCTTTTAAACCTCTAATGATGGTGAGTCTACGACATTCCAAGACAGTCTGTTCATACTGACGTTCTTCATACTGTGGAGTCGATTCCCCCTTTTTTGTCATTTGAACCTATTGGTTCAAGTCCTATCCCCTGAAGCTACAGAACACAAATTTTCTCCTTCCTCTATGTGACAGCTTCCAAATATTTGAAAATAGCCAATATATTACCTCTTAATCATCTCTTCTGCAGGCTAAACATACCCACTCCTTCAGCGTTTCCTCATAGGATGGTCTCCAGGCCCCTGAACATACTGGTTGCCCTCCCCTGGACACTTCTTTACTTGTCCTTTACTCTGTCTTCCCCTTGGATGCTCAATGAGGATGACTGCTGTTAGGCCAGCTTGCCTGTCAGTTGTCTTGTTTAGTGAGCTCACATTGCCCCGCCATTTCTTAGGACAGTGTGCTGGGGCATGCTGGGAGTTGTAGGCCAAAAACATCTGGGGATCCAAGGTTGGAGAACACTGACTTAGGAAGACTTACTGCGTCAGTGTTTGAGAATCCCAGACCTAATGAGAATAATTATGAGCTCAATTCTCTTGTCCTTTGATAAGCAATTTTTCCTCTTTAAGCAATTGTGCTGCAATCAGCAACTCTTCTTGCAGGATATTAACTAAACCTAGTAGCTCACGTGAGGACAGCTCATTATTGGCCAGGCATCGGTATTCTGCATTGAGCAATACAGAGGTAATAAAGGTAATCCCCTCCCAAGAGATCCAAACTACTACTGAACTGCAATGCATTAGATATCAGTGCCAGTCTAGTTCAAAACGTATTTACTGCAGCCCTGGCCGACATCTCATTTAATTAGATTGTGTCATGTAGAATTGATCGGTTTGGCAAGTGCAGAGCAATGAAAAAGTGCATAATACTGTAAGAAAATTGTACTCACAGATCACATTAACCTCTTTCATGTTCAGCCAATAAATAGGGTTATTTTCTCAGCCGGTTAAAAGCAGCACTTAAAACCTGATTCTAACTTTCTTGACTTACAAAGAGACTAGCATGGAGGACTTCCTGCCATCACTGATCAGGTATTGACAATGAAACAAGGGAAGACATTGAGTGAAAAGACAGATGGCCATTTACCAACTTACCAAGGTGGGCCCATAATTGCTTGGTGTGGCTACAGACACCGAGTGCCAGACCTGAATTTTGCAAGGGAAAGATCCCAGGCTGAAGCCCAAACATCTCCAGTTAAGAAGATTGTGGGGAAGAGCCCTTTCTGAAGACCAATTTACAAGTAAAGCCTAATGTATAGCTACATCTCCATTTTTACTTTAATTCATTACCTGTGCAGGGAGGGGATAAATATGGGGAAGGCAGTGTGCAGGGAGGAGACATATATCTCTTCCCTCCCTCCCCCAGCACAATCAGAATGACAATGGGTCTAAAATGCTTAGACTAAATTGCCCATTGGTGCCAATGAGAACTTTTCCCAAGCATTCTAGCTGTATGCAGGGAGATTTTTGTTCTCTTAGCTCTGGGGAGGGAAGAGATAAGCCTCCCCCTCCTTGAGTGCTGCATTCCTGGTGAGGATCACCCTTCCCCTACACCTGTAATAAAAGTAAAACCATGAACATAGCTACACTCGACACTTAGGCATCATGCATTATTTGTCTCTGAGGCTGTGGAATGTCACTGATAATTATAGTAGATAGTCCTGGGGAAAATGACCAATAGTCTGACTCCGTATAAGGCAGTTTCCTATGTTTAATGGAGGGTTTGTCTGCCAATGGTTACTAGCTATGATGGCTAATACGGAACCTTCAAGTTCAAAGGAAGGATGCCACTGAATGTAAGTTTCTAGGGAGAAACAGCAGCAGAGGGCTATTGCCTTTGTGACCTACATCTGAATGGCCAATGTGGGAAACAGAATGCTGGAACCTTTTTGTCTTCTAATACACGTAGAGAGCAATCCTATGGTTTCCGGGCAACCGTCTCAGGATGGCTCAGGTTCCCCCTTCTGAGGTCAGAGATAGTGCTCCAATCTCAGGAGGGGGAGTCGGAGATATACCTCCCCACTGCCCTTGCAGCCAGTGTAGAGAGAACCACGCTGGCTGCCTCTCAGAAAATTGGGCATGAAGGAGAGGAGAATGGAAAGAACAGGATGTAATTTATCCTGAACCTCCTCCAGCCTCCTTCCCTCCCCCTCTGAAGTGCCCTCTGGTTAAAAAATAATAATCAAAGATTGGAGGACAGGAAGGCAAGGATCACCTCCACCAATCTTCCTGCCCTGCTGGCTTCAGCCCAGCAAGGCATAGGAATCTCAGAAGCCTTTTTGACTTCTAATATACCTAGAGAGCAATCCTATGGTCACTGGGTGATCATCCCAGGGGATGGCTCATATTTCCCCCTCCAAGGCCAGAAATAGTGCTCCAATCTCAGAAGGGGGAGTCGAACTGCGCCCCACTCCCTCACAGCAAGTGTGATAAAATATTCATAAGTGGTTCTCAACATTTTGCCTCTGAAAATGATACAGCCAGCAAGTCTTTCTCCCATCTTTACAAATGGAACCTGATGAGATTAGCATAAAATGCACAGAATCCCTTCCAAAAACATCTATGTAGTGCCACCTCTCTCTTTCCTTTCCCTCCCCAACACTCCCCTTTCCCATTCAGTCTATTAAATGCTTCAGGGCCAGGATACCTGCTGAAAGACCACCTCCTCCCATTTGAACCTGCCTCTGGGTTCTTTTCATCTTCAGAGGCCCTGTTGTATGTCCCACCACCAAAAAAGGTTTGGTTAGCGGGAACATGGGGCAGGGCATTTTTGTGGCAGCACCCTGGTTAAGGAATTCCCTCCCAAAAGAAGATAGACTATCCCCATTCCTGATTACTTTTAGGAGGATTGGGGGGGGGGAAATGTTTTATTCCTGGCTTTGGATGGTACTTTTAATCTGAGACTGAAGTTTTTTAACTCTGCTCTTTTTGGTGTTAATTCAGTTATTGTTTTAATTGGTTTTGGTATGTCATTTTTGTAAGGTGCTTTGGGACCCCTAATCAGGCCCCAAAAGCAGTATAGATACGTCTTTATAAATAAATAATAAACTTTGAAAAGTGAATTAATTGTGAATTGAGTGCTCTCCTTGACTCTAGCCTAAATCCATTAGTCCCAGGCATCAATTTTTTAATTTATTTATTATATTTTTGAATCACCCATCTGGCCAGTCATCTGGCCACTCTGAGTGATGTACAGTCCAATAAAATACAAGGGGGGGGGAACAGAGTGTAAAACACAATTAAAAATAGTACAAAACTTAAAAATCCTAACCCACCCCATATTCCCACCTGAAAAGCCACGGTTTTAATGCACAAAGGGAGCTAATCAAGGAAGGGGCATGGCGGAGGTCACTGGGGAGAGAGTTCCATAAATTGGGGGCCACCACAGAAAAGGCCCTCCTCCTAGTCCCCACCAGCCTGGTTTCTCTGGTGAAGGAGAAGGCCGTCTGTGGCAGATCTTGTTGAGCGGCCTACTTGATGTTGCCGGAGGCACTCCTTGAGATAAACTGGACCGGAGCCGGTCAATGACTATTTTCTTCTGTCTTTTGTATTTTTAATAGCATACATTTGTAATAACAATATTCCATTGATTTCATTAAAACAAAACAAAACTTGAATTACCCCATATCATTTGTGTTGATGGTTCTGACCTTGTTCAGTGAAATGACTTTCTGGAGTTGGAAAACATTATGTCCATGCTGTTTTCTTGCCAAGAAAGGCTGTTGTCATATAGAACCAGTGATGTATTATGCCTTTATACAAAGGATTATACAAGTTGGTATAAAATTAATACCAGAAAGACTGAATGGTGGGTTAAGTACTGCTGCTCCTGTTCTTTGGGCCATCAGACTTGGGGGTCCCAGGAGTATGTGGGCTTGGGCACCCCTACATAAGTATATTAAACAAAATGCACAATATTAGTTCAATCTACTGCTGTTCAATTAATTGTGGAACCTTTTCAGTCAATGAAAAGTGTTTTTAAAAAGTTTTAAAAGTTTCTGCCCATGTTATTAGCAAACTCTTTAGTCATTATGCATTTTACTATTCACATGCCTGCCTGTTGCTTTTCCAGACATAACTTTATTTGACAATTGGAGAAGGCATCCTATCCATGAAGGTATTTGCAGTAGTGTGTATCCCATATGTGTTGTTGTGACACTCGCATGAGCTGTTGTACACCCAAGTCTTAGGCCTGTCAGCTTGGTGCCTTCATTCTGTCAGGTTTTTATTTTGGGAAATCATGCCTCCTTCAGATGACAAAGTGGCTTGCCTGCTGAGATAACAGTAACTATTAAGTGTTAGGGGAAATGTACTTTGAAGGAAATGAAAAAATATGCATTAGCGGAGACACTTTTATTTCAGCAATTAAATAAGTTCTATAAATTATAGGATGGACCTTCAACAAATCTAAAAAATGAGCGGAGAACACACACACTGTACTCATGAAAGAGCTACTGAAGCTCTTAGAACCATTTGGCTGAATCTATATGAAATCCATTTCTACCATAATATACCATGGTACCTCAAAAGTACTCAAGACAAGACTCAAAGATGTTACATTATACTCTGTCCTGGGATTTTCAGTTGGAATACCTTGGTGTGATAAGTATTATGTTCATGTTACTGGCCTTGTGCCCAAATAGGCCACAGCACAAGTTATCAGGATGTTTCATTTTGCTGTTGTTTGCTGTGTTCCATTTAGGGCAGTGTTCTCCAACCTTGGGTCCCCAGATGTTTTTGGCCTACAACTCCCAGCATGACCTAGCCAGTGTAACACTGATTTAGGGCCACAAGGACTCATTATTCCAGTTCAGAATGTACTCCCTGATCCTTTGTGCTGTGCCACTTGCCTCTCAGGACCTATTTTCCTGAGGGGCAGAGCAGGAGTAGACTGCAGACTGGCATGCTCCCTCATCACCCCTCCTTCATCCCCTCACTGTGAGGAGAAGTGAGAAACTGAATGGGAGGTCAGTTTGGATCTCCCCTGCCCCATGGATACCAAGACCTCCCCACAGCCAGGGGCACAGAGACATGTAAGGCCCACTCTTGACTGATCTCTCCCAGGAAGGAAAATCTTTGTGGGAAAATAATGTCCAAACAAGCCCTTTAACATCTCCTCTAGAATTATTGTTTTCTATGCGAATTCCACCAGTGATCACTGCATCTGAATTTCTCACGTTTTGCAATTAATGGAACTTTGCAGTTTTAATTCAAGGCGAGGGTGGTTGGGGAAGTTGGCAATGGCAATGGCAAAGCCAGAGGATGGACCATTTATGGTCCTGAAGCAGACCAGAAGGAGAAGATTCTCCCTCAGGTCCACCTGAGGTGTCCTCCCCCACTAATGCATCAAGCAACACACCTGATTGGCTACTGGGACAGAACCGCAGCCAACTGCCACCATGCACTGTTGCACAGCGGCCATCAGCCACAGACTGACCCCTGCTGTGTTTCATACAGATTGTATACCCACACAAAATGGGGGATCCCAGGTAGTTCCCCATGATTTCTTCTGATTCCTTCCTCCCAGTGCAGCTCCCACATACCACATTAATCTAGGGTCTCCCCCCCCAAAAAAACCTCAGGAGAAACTTTTTAAAGGGCGCATGAGGATGTAGCAGGGAAGAGAAGTTGGAAAAGCTCTGTTGTGTGAGCAGAGTTCTACTCACACACCTTTGGATCGATGTATATGAATTCATAAAAACCTCATTAAAAAAAAATACAGCCTCAACATATCTATAAGGAGAGGTTAAGCATAACACCTCTGGTATACACTAAATCCTTACATATGCTAAGATCCTGAATAAAAATACCTTAAACATATGCGGGGGGGGAGGGAGGACATGCCAACCTTAATTAAAAGAGCATCTACATTGTCCCTTGTAGTGCAGGGCATCTCAAATGAGCGTGTATAAAACTTTGTGGTTAGATAGCAAAAGGGAAAAGGGACATCAGTGTAAATGAGCATAAGACCAATCAATAGAGAGTGAACTTGGAAAGGTGCACATGTAGCAAAAACAAAAAGAAAAAAGCATGCTTATTAATTTTAATGGTTGCAGTCCTAGTTTCCTTCCCTATTTTTCATTCCTGTATTATGCTATTATTTAAGACCATTCATTCCCTAGCATAGGAAACTTTGGGGAAAGAATAATGAATATGGCAGAGCAACAACAACAACAACAACAGATTGTGATTGTACCCAGAGGTGGTGTTAGGGGGTGGCCCACTAGGGCTGGAGCCCCAAATCTTTCATTTGGCGCCCCAAATCTCTGGGAGGCCATCTGCCCCACCACCCTGCTGTCCATGGGCACTTGCTGAAATAATAAAGGTACAGGGGCTGTGATGATCTCTGTTGCATCTGACCCCCCTGGATTAGCTGGCTTTTTGCCCACATGTGCTTCACCTCCTGCTGCCCCCCCCCCCGCCTTGAATCTTTCTGCCTGAGGTTTTTTTGTCTGAAAGCAAATGCCCTCCTCTTCTTTGTCCATACATTCCTTTTTACAAATAGGGATTTCCATAGGAGACAGGGTCCTTTAAAGACACACACAGAGAGAGAGAGAGAGAGAGAGAGAGAGAGAGAGAGAGTGCATATGTAAATTAGCATATGCAAATTTGTGCACATTTTTGTCCTCAGGGCCCGAGCCCCAGAAATCCCAGAAATTTGCTTTATTGAACCGTTCTGCAAGTGCGAACTCGCCTTGTTTGGCTCACGTGAGTCTGTTCACGAACGTTCTCTTTAGTTCAGACCAACTCACCGTTCCTGAATGCAAAAAACCCAGAAATTTACATCCCTAGCCCCAGATCTGTTCGGTACCTAGCACCACCCCTGAGTGTACCAGAAAGAAAGAGGCAAGACTCAGACATTAAGTAACTAAGGGCCACACTTTATTGATGCAAGAATTACACAAGGGAGGGCCTTTTCTACAATGGCCCCACACCTCGGGGGTCTACAAGGCCCTATCATTGCAGGCTTTTAAGAAGTCCCTGAAAACTTACTTGTTTACTCTGACTTTTACCAGAAAATATTTCATTAGACTGCATTGTAGCTGCAATTGTGTTGTAGGTTCTGTCTTATGCTGGTGTTCATAGCTTCTTGGAGCATTTGCTGTTTTTATTACCGCATTGGGTTTTTATTATATGATTTCTTTATTATATGAATGTTATTGTTGTACACCACCTTGGGATGGCTCTTGCCCGGAAGGGCAACCTAGAAATATTTTAAATAAATGAATAATTTGATCCCCTTCTGCCATCCTTCAGCTGGCAGGCAAAGACCTTTTTATTCAAGTAGGCCTTTGGCATGGAAGCACATCTGTTGGGTTGGATGCTGTTTTAATTCTGCTATTGTTGTGTTTTTAATTGTGTTTGCATGCATTTGTTTTACCATTGTTTTTAATCCAGTTTTATGTGTGATTGTAAGCCACCTGAGTGCCATTTTTTTTCTTGAAAGATGGGGTACAAACTAATTAATTAATTAATTAAATGAGAGATCTGCAGCAACATGATCAGTGTGGGATCTGGCTGAGTCTGGAGCCAATTGCGGGGTCTCTCCTTCCTAAGCTAGCTTACCTGGTCAAGCCTGCCTGGCCTCGGCATGGAACCAGTACATTTACTGGCTTCAGTCCCTGAGACCACACCTTTAGGTGTGGAGGGAGGACCTCCTGAGTCACTATCTCCCAAGCCTCAATGCTTTCATTGTGTGATCTGTTTCAGCCACATAGAGGGTCCTTTCTTTGCCTCTATAGCCCCACGACCCGGAGGGGATAGCCTGGGAAATCTCCAGTCACCATAAAGGTGTCTCAGGGTGCTGACCATTGACTCAACTATTCATCTTCCTTCCCACGCTGCCCTGCCATGTGACCGACCTATTGAGCAAATGCCACCCAAGCCTTTCCTTCCTTTCAGAGTATAGAGTCGGCTAAAAAGCCTGTTACATTACTACTAGAGCAAAGTGTGTAGTAGACCTTCCCCCTGACCTAACACAACAAATAGTTTCCCTAAAGAGTCTGTGCAAAAGGAGAAATCGGCCAATAATGTTTAACCCCAGTGAAGTCCATAAGGAAAAAACAACCACAATACCTGTCAAAATGTTGGAGGTCACTTATCAAATTTTAAACTCCCTTAAGTAAGCCGTTTCTTATCCTTCCTACTCCAGAATCAGCCAAGACCATCCTCAGATAGCCCTCTTCTACGCTGCCAGGTTTCAGATCAATCCACTGAGCCATTTTCTGAGTACAATCCATATATACTACTGCCCCCTGATTTCTGGCTATAATGGCAGAATGCAATTTATTCAATTCACCATTAACATAGTCCTATAATTCATGTATACTGTGCATTACTCATATCTAACAATTTCTAAAGAGCATAGATCAGGGCTCTCCAACCTTGGGTCCCCAGATGTTGCTGGCCTACAGTTCCCAGCATACCCAGCTAGCATGGCTAATGGCAAGGGATTCTGGGAGCTGTAGTCCAGCAACATCTGGGGACCCAAGGTTGGAGAGCCCTGGCATAGGTGATATAAAACTACTGCATAAATAAGGAGGAGGAGAGGAGGAGGAGGAGGAGGAGGAGGAGGAGGAGGAGGAGAAGAAGAAGAAGAAGAAGAAGAAGAAGAAGAAGAAGAAGAAGAAGAAGAAGAAGAAGAAGAAGAAGAAGAAGAAGATTTATAACGCACCATTTTTTCCTCTTGCAAGGAACCCAATGTAGCTTACATGATCTTCCTCCTCTCCATTTTAGGCTGAGAAGCAGTGACTGGCCCGAAGTCACCCAGTGAGCTTCATGACTGAGTGGGGACTAGAACCTAGATCTCCTGAGTCGCAGTCCAGTACTCTAACTACTATGTCACACTGGCTCCTTATTTCATTGGAATAAAGCCCAAACTAGGTATGAGGCAGCCTTATGTATTTTATTGATGTGGGTACTGTGTTCACATACAAAACAGTGAGCATGTGTGGTGTGTGTTTAATATGACCTGGAGACAGAGCATGTGGGTGATGCAAGGTGAGGTCATCTCACTCCCCCACTATGCCTTGCTGTGTGTGTTCCATTGCTTCACATGATCTTTTACCCAGGCTGGCTCATGCTGCTGTTGCAGCTAGACTGTGGGGGGGGGGAAGTGTTTTAAGTACAGCAAGGCAACATGAGGCCAAGGTGATCATTTGACACCCCCTATTTGCATGATTTGTGCGTGTGTGTAAAAGACAGATGCCAGTTTATGCATCTGTGGCTGCCTCATCGTATCTAGTTTGACTTTAACATGCGTGGAGAGCGGCAGGAGGGAATGTACTTCCGTTTTTATCCTGCGTTGAAGTGGAGAATAAGTGCAATGGAGCGGTAGTGGCTGCAGAAAAGGTTAACCACGGAAAGGTGCTTGGAGTTCAGAGCGTTTCTTCTGTTTTTTCTTTCTTTCGCTGAACACACGTTTAGAAGAGTTAGCTGAAGTCACATCAGGCTTATTTTAAATAAACAGATGGGAAGATATACTGTGATTCAATGCACGTTACCTTCATCTACCTACTCTTAATGCATAATTATTGCAAAATACCATGTGAAATTAGCACCCCACCTGCTTCACACTGATTAGTGCAAATTAAATGTAATGTTAAAAAGCCTGATGATTTAGCACATTATATATAAAGTGCAGAGATCCTACTGATTGCTGTGGTATTTCTGAAGTATATCAATGTAGCATAAGCCAAGTTAAGGTGTGATCCCATGCATGTTTAGACAGAAAAAAAGGCCTACAACTCCCAGCATGCCCCAGCCAGTGTAGTCTTTTTTTTCTGTCTGAACATGCATAGGATTCCACCCTTAAGCAACACTGAGTTATCTGTCTAACTCAGCCACCCGCAACCTGGTGCCCTCCAGATGTGTTTTGACTACAACTTGAAGCATTCCCAGCCGGCATAGCAAATGCTCATGCTGGCCAGGGGTCATGGAGTCATAGTTCAACACATCTGGAAAACACCTGGTTGGGGAAGCCTGGTCTAACTCTTCCCCGTGTGCCTCATTTTGGAAATAAGACACCCGAGAGAACTGTTAGGGTGCTTCTAGATGGAGGCCTCCTAGCACTAGCAACCATGAGGCATTGTGCAATCAATTCATCTTTTCCCTCTTTAAGGGATGTTCTATGTTTTATTTTATTTATTTATTCATTATATTTATACCCCGCCTTTTTTCCTGCAAGGAACCCAAGGCAGCTTACATAATGCTCCGCCTCCTCTCCATTTTATCCTCACAACAACCCTGTGAGGTAGGTTAAGCTGAGAGTCAGTGACTGGCCCAAAGTCACCCAGTGAGTTTCATGGCCGAGCGGGGACTAGAACCTGGAGCTCCCGAGTCCCAGTCCAACACTCTCACCACTACGCCACACTGGCTTTCTATGTTAAGCGAAAAGATAGAAGAAGCAGTATGAAGACATCTGGACACCACCCTAAAGCTCTGTGAATGAGGCAGGTCAATAGCACCATAAAAACCTCAACCCTAGAAGCACCCTCTGACTCCCAGGCTTTTCACAGTCATAAGAAGAAACACAAATGGCTGCTGTTGTTGTTTTTTAATTTCCTTATACGAACAAAAGAAGAGCCATTCTGGATCAGTCCAAGGGTCCATGTAGTCCAGCATTCTGTTCACACAGTGGCCAACCAGCTGCCCCCATGGGATCCCACAAGCAGAACATGAGTGCAACAGCACCCTCCCGCCCATGTCCCCCAGCAGCTGGAGTACATAAGCATACTGCCTGTGATACTGGATGCCTGTGATACATGTCAGAGAACTCTAGCTGGTGTTAGAAAAGTAAGAAATTTTCTGCTAAAAGGGTAATCAATGAAAGAACAGTTTTGTTTCTCAGCCCTTTCGGCTGTTGCAAAGTGAGCTAGGCAATGGGCAATGGCAGGGAGAGAGACATTTCAGAAGGTACAACATATGCCTTGAAAAATCATCCTGAAAGTTCAGCATACTTTCGTCTCAACAACAACAATAACAAATGCCCTGAAGAAAAACACACCATCAGTTTCTTTCCTCCTTAATTTAATCTCCCATCTCTCTATCCGGGTCATCTGAAACATGACTTTATTTCCAAAAGTAAAAAAAAAAAGGAAAAGAAAACAGTCTGCCACATATATCTTGACTTTGGAAACACAAAACTGGGAGCGATGTTAAGCAAAATATTGCTTTTCTTCTGTAAGGAAAGGTCAGTGCAAGCTTGGGGAAGGCAGCAGGTAATGGCAGCAGAGCACACAGAAAAAACTCTAGTTGAGAGAAAGATGGAAGCAACCAAAGTACAGAGTATCATCACCTTTCCGCCTCATTAGATAATCTCTGTCCTAGCTAAAACCATGAATCTTTAGAGAACACTGACAAGGATACTCAGGGGGACAATGAATAAACCACCATAAGCTCCAGCTTATTACTTGAAGATTCTAAAGCAGTGTTCTCCAACCTTGGCCCCCCAGATGTTTTTGGCCTACAACTCCCAGCATGCCCCAGCCAGCTATGCTGGCTGGGGCATGCTGGGAGTTGTAGGCCAAAAACATCTGGGCACCCAAGGTTGGAGAACACTGCTCTAGAGAACTGCAGCAGCAGCAGCAACAACAACAAAACATAGGGATAGGGGAGAAATTCATTCAGTTCGCATTTTAATGCGAACTTACATCATTTAATTTCACACTTCCGAACCAGCATGTGAACCAAAACTCAGTTATCTTTTGAAATTCACACTCCTCTGACTTTTCCAATGGAGCTCTGCAATCAAGAAATGCACACGTAAATGCGTACATTAGGGCAAGGGCATTAAACATGCATTATATTTGGAGAAATCGCTCACAAAAAGTGTGTACATATTAGGTGACAATGCATACAAAAATGCATGAATTCGGTGAAATGTGCACAAAGGTACTTATGAATTTTCGTGTGAACTTAAAAAAAAAATTCTCAAATTTCAGGACGAACTGGACTTAAGACTGGAGATATTCTCAAAGTTCGAGATGAATTGAATGTAAGAGTGGAACAACGGGAAACTGACAGAAACCGAAATTGGCAGATTCACCATTCCCTAGATAGCATTTATATTCCACAGGAGTGTGCTAAGAACTTCATATATATACACCCCTGGAGCTCCTTTGAGGAAACAAGGATGGAACTGTGATAACTAAATTATATTACAGTAATACCTTGGATTGCAAGTAACTTGGTTTGAGAGTGTTTTGCAAGACAAGCAAATTTTTAAATATTTATTTAATTTTTTTTCACTTGATATACAAGCGACGTCTTGCAATACAAGTACTGTAGTACGGCTTAAATTAAAAATCTCTGTACAATTTTTTGGGGGGGATTTCGTTTTGATATAAGAGTGTTTTGGATTACAAGCATGTTTCCAGAACAAATTATGCTCTCAATCCAAGGCATGACTGTATGAACTTGCAGTAGAGCTTGCAACAATTCTGTAAATTGTGTCAATATTATTATTTCCATATTGCAGAAGTGGAGTAGATGATGAGGGCGTGGCCCAGTTTGGACGTAATGATCCCAGCCTGGAAATAAGCCATGCACTCGCATGCTCCCTCCTCACCCTTCACCTTCCCTCCTTTTCTCCCATGCCCTACTTCAGGAAAGCGATCTTGGGGTCCATTTAACAACTATGTTTTCTATTCCTTTATTTTTATTTTTACAGCTGGGCTGCTGGGGAGGATCCAATTTTTATTGGGACCACCCCTGCGTAGGAAGGAGACATTTAATCCTTCTCTTCCCAGCTGCAATTTTGCTAATAATCTCCCCCACAGCTGCAATTTTACAAGTAATTGTCCCCCCCCTGGCTACAGGGCTGTGCAGGGGGGTGTTGATTATGGGGGAAATTGTGGCTGTGGAGGATTACATCAGTCTTCCTCACATGGACATACTTGTGTTGGCTCTCTGTGCAATTTAGACCCCAGGAAAAATCAGGCTTCTACATTGCACAGGGAGCCTACGCAAGGAGAAAGGGCTCCCTGCTACAGAGGCTTTCCTTCCAACTTGTACAGGACGACAGGGTTGGCAACAAGAGGAGTGGTGTGAGAGAGAAAGCAGGCTCATCCTCCCTCACAGGTCCATCCTATACAGAAGGAAGCTAGAACAGGGCTAGTAGCAGTTCAGTAAAAGACTTTGCCACAATTGCCCGTTGCGCGCTGTTACAATCCGACATTTCTGGTGCTGTTTTAACAGATTAAACACAATAGGCAGAGAGAGAGAGAAAACTAGTTTCCAGCCAAATCCTATTACATGGGTCTGTAAATTTGCATGCTGAACATCCCCCCCCCCTTCCTTATCTCCATTTTCTTACTCTGCAACAGTTTAACTAGCTCCAGGGGGTTTAATATTTAATTCCATTGAGATGCCCTTGCAAGAGTTGCATTTCTAGTTCTTTATTCAAAAAAAGAAAAGAAAAAAAGTAGAACTAATGTAGAAGACTAATGAAGATACCTGATACACACACACACACACACCTTTAAAGTTCTTTGAACTTCCATACAGTAAAGAAAGGAAGACAAAAGGTTGCATCAGCTCACTTAAGTTTTGGGTCTAACAGTTCCCAAGGATAAAACAACCAACCACAATTGTATTTCAGCAATTTGTTTTACAACTGACCTTGACACAACCAACATGTTATCTGCACTCATTGCAAAAGCGAGTAGAAAAGAAACAATTTCTGCATCGGGTAGAAAAGGCACCAGCCATTCCCGCAGAGAAATAATCCATAGTATGTAGTGAAGTGGTATATAGAATAGAGCTGCCCAGCTTGACTCGTTTTGAGAGTTAAGAATCCACTTGCACTCTGATCTTTTTGGTGCTCAGGGCTGGCATCAAGGGTAGGCGTGGTCAGGCACCTGCAAGGAGCCCACAGCCCAGCAGGAGCCCACTGAGAAGAGGCCCCTGGACTTCCTCTTCACCATTGCAACCTGCTTATTCACCTGCCTCCTTCTCTGGTCCAGACAATGGTGGTTGTGAAAAGGAGGAGCTGTAGATGCCACTGCCTCCTTGCTCCCTGGCTCTCTCCCTGTCAAGGAAGCAAGTAGTAGTAATGATGAGAAAGTGGATGAGGAGCAGTAACAGTTGGTGACAATGGCGATGACAAGGTAGACTTACTGAGGGAGGGGCCCCATTGAGGGTGCCTCAACCAAGGGCCCTCCAAAAACCTGGAGTTGGCGCTGTTGGTGCTATACATAATTGTTAAAACCCAGAAGGAACACCCCCTCCCCAATTTCTTGGAAAAGTCCTTACTAAAGAAAATTCATAACGCCTGCTGTTCTGTAGGAGGCAGCCTTGCCAATGTTATTCTCTTTGACTTTCCACTTGCAAATGAGAGGCTGAAGACATGTTAGACATTCTACACACTCTGTACACACGGTCAGTTCTATTAATGCTTGAGCAGTTCCTGTTTGCTGCTATGTCTGCCTTCCCATGTTAAACATTTCCACTGACGGCACCTGCAATTGGTATTGTACAAATTGCTGGTTAATGCTCCTCCATGTGTGCTGTTCTTCGGATCCTACTCACCCACCCCATTGGCTGCTCACCCTCCTTGCCTGCCGGAGTCTCAGTCCTGAATTGGGGGGGGGGGCTTGCATCTGCTATTTTTCTTTCCTCCCCCTCCCCACTTTTTTTTTTTTTTTAAAGGAAGTCACATTATTGTACTTTGGCCCTAAGCATTTTCAAGACACTGTGCAAACAGTAAGCAGATGTTTATAGCACTTCCTGTTTGCCATGTTTCTCTGTACTGCTGAAACTGATTATATTGCCCCACCTTCTCAAAATATTTCTGAATACATTTTGGCATTTGCAATGGAATCATGTTATCACAGAGCAAACGTATTGGCCTTCATTCTTGAGATGGGTGAATCTGCCTGTTTCTGATTTCTGACACTTTCACTTTTTGTTTTGTTTTTTGGCCATAATTCCATTCTATTTCCACGTTAATCTGTGATTGTTAAAAAACAAACACATTCCTCAAAAAATATTGTTTAAATTCCTGTTTTATTACATATTTAAATGGATATTTTTGCTCAACATATATATCTTTAAAAAATCATATTTTTGATGCATTTAAGTTGCTGAAAACTGCTCTGCAATATTTGGAGTGCAGTGTAATCAAAATGGCACCACTCACACATGAGAGGGAGGCACCAGAAGGATCGGGGGAACCCTGAGTATTGCAGAAGTACAAAAAATATTTTGGGAGGAAATTGAGGGGGGGCACCAAACAGCTCAATGAGGACTGAGCATCCCCTGTAACCATGGCAAGTTGACTGTTGTGTGAAAAAAAAGAAAGGAAAACCCAGAAGGGAATGGGATGGCTGGAATACTAAACAGGGAGCACTCCACACAATATTTTCTTGCAGCTCCCCCTGGCAGGGCCAGCATCAAGGGTAGGCACAGGGATGCATGAGAATTCCATTTTGGGTGTGTGTGTGTGTGTGTGTGTGTGTGTGTGTGAAAACCTGACAGATTTTTCCATTTTGGCCCTCCAGATGTCATTCCATTCCCCCCTGTCCCACGCTGGCATCGATTCAATTTGTACTGAATTGAGCCAGTATGTGGATTTCTGATCTCTCCCCCCCCCCTTCTGTTTTGTAATGGCACCAATTTGTGTATTTGCATGGCACTGGGTGGTGGTCTTGAAATTTGTGCAAATTGTAACTTGTGCAAATTGTATCCCCCCCCCCAGTCTTTTGCAAGTGCACAACTGAGCAGTTACAGGGATCCAATATGAAAAGCCTTGCCTGGTCAATGTCCTGGGCAGTGTCTACCATACTTTCAAAGTGCAGTAGGTACAAACCATGGACATTGACCAAGAGAGGCTGCAAATAGGTTAATCTTTTTCTTGGCACTCACTTGACAGCTGTCAAATGCTGAGTTGTCAAATGAAAGCAAAACTGCCAGAAGATCTTTGCTTGTGAAAGGGGGTGACGTGTATATCAACACCTTTGCAGTGAGATCCTTCAGGGTTTTTTCGTTTGTTTGTCTGTTTGTTTGGACCTGGCAGCTCTCAGTGTCCTGCACCTTTTCCACCCTTTCTGGAGACTCTAGGTGCTTGGGAAAGTGGAAAAGTGTGAGCCACCCCATTTACAGGAGCACAGAGTTTTGACAGTTGTCAAACAAAGGCTTCCTTTTAAAATGGGGTTTTGGCAGGGCTAAACAGGCTTTCTTTGACAGGGACATATAAAGATTTCAGGGCTGTGTATGTAAATGAAGTGACTCACAGTTTGCTGGAACAGAAACACTGGAATTCCATTGGGCTTAAAAAAAATGGAATTCCCAGCATCACACATCCCTGATAGGCATGGTCAAGTACCTGCAGAGGACCCAGCAGGGGCCCACTGCCAACATCGCCCTGGGGTTGCTGCTCCTCTTCACCATTGCAACCTGCCAGTGAGAGGCACCCAGACAACAGTGGTGGTGAGCAGAAGGAGCGGTAGATGCCACTGCCTCCTTGCTTCCTGTTCCTGGATCTTTGCCTGCCAAGCAAGCAAATGGTAGCAATCATGAGAAGGAGGATGAGGAGCAATAACGGCTAGTGGTGGTTAGAAAGTAGACTCGCTGAGGGAGGGGGCCCACTGAAGGTGTCTTGTCCAAGGACCCTCAAAAACCTGGCCAGCATTGTCCACTGGACCTGCTTAATGCTGATGATGCAGATTATAAATGTATATCAGACACTGTTCACTTGGCACTTTTCTGTCTGATTTCTTTCACTTTGCTAAGCACTTCACATTTAGCATAAGCCTAGATGATATATGTTGAAACAAATCTGAAGTTGCATGACAAGACAAACCCACAGTGGCAACATTTCATGGAAATGGGACATGGGCTAAGATGATATAATATAGCTCAAAAATCCCATTTCTTGCTGCTGGAGCGATGAAGAGTTGGAAGACACTAATTCTATACTTCTGGAGCTGCAATGTGGTGTTTTTTTAAAAAAATATATCTAGCCCCTCACGATCTAGTTTAGTTACAGAGCTGCAGTCCTCTATTTATCTTTAGTTGCCAGTCTTCTGCCAGCACCACTGTAGATGCACTTCAGCTGAAAGATTCCCCAGTTGCTATCCAAATGAGGAAAGAAGGATTTAATCAGTCCTGCACTCATTAAAACAAGGATTACTGCAAAATTTACTAACATAATCTGTCTTTCCCAGAAAGCTTAGCTTAGACCACCACCAACACAATTTTAATTATGTTTTAGATTGATGGTGTTTGGAGCTAAATGTGTACTAAGCTAAATGAATTTGCTATCCCATATTCTATAGATTTTTGTGCAAACAGTAGGTTATTGGGTTGGTGGGGTGGGATGTGTGTGTGTGTGTGTTTTAGAAAATAAGCAGACAGTCAAGTAAGTTTTAAGTACAACAAAATATATTGCACCTTTGGTTTCCCAGAGAGGATAGCCCTTTAAGAGCTTCCAGTAATGTGGTTTAATATGGCACAAATGTAATATACCATGTTTATTAAACCATGTCAGTTTTCAATTGCTAGTGAAGCTGGGCACTTGGAAAATAACATAATCTGAAAAGGGCCAGAAGATATTGAACTCCTGATTTACTATGTTGAAAAGGTTCCTCCTGTAGGAATTTATTTTAGTCATGTCATTGTGGTCCTGATCAGAAACACTTAACATACACAGGCTCACTTCAAATGAACCCTACAGACCTCACCTCACGGGCAAATTCTGTTCTGTGCTTTGCTGCCTATTCTAAGGACTAAACAGCACAGCTGTTGAGCCCAAAAACACACATTTAGTACCAGCTGCATGTTATAATTTTTACTGACAGGAAGCTAATAAATACAAGACAATTGGAGAGAGAAAATATTCCATGGTTCTAGTTAACAGAGCACTGAGCAAACAAAACTTATTAACCACATTTAGAACATGAGATGAAACTATGGACACAGTTTTCATACTGTGCGCATTACAGCTTTCTGCTAGCAGAAGGTTACATCCAGGTGGAATTGACTCCAACCTTCACCTTTCAGGTCTTATATATTTTTACTCCAAATGGCAAGGAGTAATGGCAAGTTTGGTAACGTTGTCCATATCAGTCACATTATGCCTAGGGAAGTATCGGGTCTCCTCCCTCTGATCTTAACCCCTCTTTGTTGCAAAATTACTAAGTTTGCAAGCTTTTTCTTTTCTTTTTTTCTTTTTGGGTGGTTCTCAAGTGCACAAATGTGTTCACATTTGTTTTTTTTTAAAGTTATTATTCCTCCCCCCCACCCTTCGTTTGCAAGTGTGCAGATTCGCCTGTCTGCTATGCACAGTCTGCAGTGGTACATTCACACCGTCAGTTTCCTTGTAAATTACCTACTCCAATTCTGGGCTTCCCCTGACAGCTTTTGAAGCTCACTGTCAATGGAAACCCTGAAGTAAAATAGGTAATTTACAAGGAAATTGACAAGGTGAATGTACTACTGCAGACTGTACATAGCAGACAGGCAAATCTGCATACTTGCGAAGAACCAGGAAAAATAATAATAATTTTTTTTTTAAATTATGAACACATTTGTATATTTCCAAAGTACTGGGAGCAGAAGGAAAGGTGGCAAAGGCATTCAGGACATTCCCAAGTGTAATTTATGTCTCAGTGGAGGGGTGGACATCACTGACGAGGGAGCCTGGAAGCAGCACTAGCAAGATCACAAGGACTGGCCAGGCTTTTTGCTGCTCTTGCCAGGCAGCTCTGTAGCTCATGCTGAGAGAAGTCACTGACAAGTTTTGCTGCTGGGTTTGTACATGACAAGCCACTGACAAGCTATGCTGCCGGGTTCGCACATCAACAACCCAACAACAAGCCATGAGTTCTCAGGGTGGCTTGTGCTTGGTTAACAAACCATACTGAATTGTCCATGCCAGGTTAAGATATCACAAGAAGCCATGCTGACACAAAGAAGGCTCACATCCCACCGTGGCTTACCATGTCATGCAAACCCAGTCATTGTTTAGGGCTTCCACCTATGAAAAAGTTATGCAAGTAAGTAATGCACAGTTACATAAAGGAAGAATTTCCAGGTCACTTACATTTCGCTTGAAACGCTTTTCTGTGTGAATCTAAATACTCACATTAGTGAAGTATGCCAGTGACATTAAATGACAGGAAACACGGGATATGAGATTCATCAAAATAAACACACAGCTAAATAGCTGTAAAGCAGAACAGAATCTGCATGCTTTGGAAAATCCTAGTGAATAAAACCTACTGTATAAAAGTAAAATGACTGGCCACCCTAAGCTACTTAACATTTTATTCTTCATAAGCATACATTTTTTAACAGGTAGCATCTCACATTTTCAAAAAAAATGTTTTAACAATCTATGTCATCAGGTTCCTAGTTAATAGATCTTTACTCAGTGTCTTAAATACTGACTTTCACACCAGAATATATGAATTGCGAAGTAATTAAAAAGGTAATTTTAAACTTGTTGTTGTTGTTGTTGTTGTTATTATTATTATTATTATTATTATTATTATTTATTTATCGCTCATCTGGCCGGCAACCGGCCACCCTGGGCGATGTACATAGAATAAAAACAATAAAATACATTTAAAACAATATAAAAATTTTAAAATGCTCCGGGGTCGCATAACTAGTTATTCAGTTCTCCCCACTGTTCTCACACATAATCCCCCAATAACAACCATTGCTTTAGTATAATCAGTGCATGATCCAAGATTCACAAAGGTGTGTTATTAAGTAGGTAAAACAGGATTGACTTTCTATCATCCCATTTTGCAAAGGTTATTATTATCATTCTCTGTACCATGTGCAGGAAAAGCTGTTTCGTCATGCACCACCAAAATTTACCAAGAACTGTCATATGGAGATATATATATCTCCTCTCCCCACCCACCAAAATGACCCCTTTCCCCCCTCTCCAAGTTCATGTCCCTGACCTTGGAGGGGCAGCCGGCATGGTTCTTTCCATGCTGGCTGCAAGGCGGAAGGGCGGGGGGGGGGCGGAGTGGGGACGAGTCATGGATTCCCCCCTCCAAGGTTGGAGTGCTGTCTCCAACCTCCGATCTGGGAATCTGAAGTATCCTACGATGCCTCTGATGCTTTCTAGGGGCCGTAAGATTGCTCCCTCCATGTCTTTTCATTAGTACTAACTATATAGTGAGTTCATCGATTATGGAACCTGCATAGGTTTACCTTTATCTCCCTGTCTGCAAGGCCTGTCCACTAGACACAATGGTCCACTAGACACAAATCTTACTTGGCGGCTTTGCATATGACTGACTGCAGGTGTGTATGGTGTGATTCACATACTTCTTTCCCTTCAGAAAGGTAGGGGCAGGACCACACAAGTTAATCCATACACTAAAGCAGGGGCAGGGAAGCTTTTTGGGCCCTGGGACCAGATGGCCATGCTTGATTTCCCCACCAGCTGGATGGACCAGGGCCATGTCCCCTGACGTCACTGGGTCCCTGGCTAAAGCACTGCCTGGGGCTCCTCAGTCAGGGGGTCTGCTTCGCTCTGCCTAGGTGTCGCCCTATCTTTCCGATTATGCCCTGGCCTCCCAAGTTTGGATACAGCTTGTACTGGAACGGCAATGTGTGAAACTAGATCTCCTAGTTGAAAAACAAGAAGAATGGATAGCAAAATTACTACATGCATATTGACAAACTAATTAATAGATTCATAATTTATGAACACACACTCTATAATTAGTCCCAGTGAAAAGACATTAAACCATTACATTTTAAGACCGGGAACTATTTTGCATCATGAATGGTTATAATTACAATAATTTCTATGATGAGACTTCATAGCATGATACCTTAAATCGATACCAAACACATCTCACCGCCTGCTCTGCCCCACAAAGGTCACTCATTCTCTTACTTAAAAGCTCTCTCTAATAGCACTAACACATATCACCTATTTTTATAGGGACTAAAATATCTTAGGTGAAAGCTGAAAAACTACAAAACACTTAGTACTGAAGCAAGTACATAAATTATACTCAAGGCTGAAATCTTACATTTTGTCCACCAGTGTGACACAGTTCCACCATACTTCAATGCATTAGAAAATGTGGATAGTTCCTTTACTTGGGTTTTTGCATAATGCATTATTCACTCTCACTTTTCTCTTTGCAACTTTTGATAAATGGAGAATGTAAGCTTCTGAATAATTCAGCCTCTCCTGTAAGGGCCTGGAATAACAAAATTGTACTCAAATTAAGCTGATCCTCTCTGTGTCCTTTCAGAAGTTGGGGTGGGGAGGAGGGTAAAAAGGAACCAGTATATTTTTTTATGTCTTTCCAGGAAATCATTTGGTGCTCAAATTATGGGAGAAAAGGTGGGCGCTGGGTTCACTGAAATCCACATTCCCCACTTACTCACTTCTGTCCTGTTCACCAGTAGTGCTGAATCTCAATGGATTTTGAAATGGAGAAGTTTCTAAAACCATTTGTGGTACAGATTTCGGGGAGTGGTGGTTTCTGCTGTTCAATGGAAAAAAAAAACCAGAAAGAGTGAGTGCAAATTCTTGGGCTGGCCTAAAGTAGGTCTTTACATTTACTTCTATAACAAAGTATCTGGATGTGGATACTTTGTTATAGAAGTAAAAAAAGACCTACTTTAGGCCAGCATCTGTTCAGTGTACGTTCCTTGTATGGTTGAAGAAATGATTCACATGAAGTTGTGTATGTGATTAACAGTGACGTCTGGAAGTGATTAATAGCAAACTAACTTAGGTTCCATTGATTTCAATAGCTCTATATGGCTAAGTCTTGATCCAACCCATTGTGTTTTAAATGGTGATAGTGGGAGTTTGAAAAGGCCACTGAAGTCAAGACATGACACAATTCCTAAGGTGGCCATGAGTCCTCTTTCACAGAGTTCAGTCTTCTATTTTAAGGGCTGCCAAATAGAGGACTGTCCTCTGTTTGGAAGGTGTCCTCTGTTTGAAGAGCTGTCCAGTCCAGGTCCAGTTGAAAGATAAAGAACCATCAAAAGGAAGAGCTGGGCCTTAAAGCTGCTTATCACCAGTACCTGGATAGAAGATTGAGGAAGGCACATAGGTCACCTGGTCCCAGTCTTCCTCGCTATGTTGAGATGTTCTGTATTTCCATTGAAATTATAATAATTATTTCTAAATTTGCATCTATTCATATAAATTATGATATATACAGTTTATGCAGATTGGGATCCTCTTTGGTTTTGGGTAATGTATTTCCTCTTTTTTGGTGATTCATAAAAGGCCAACCTCTATTTATACTTTCTGATGAACCTCCACCTCTCTAGCTGCTCCCCTGGAACTTGGTAGATCAGCAGGAAGTTTAGATTAAGCTTTATGGAGAGAGGGAACACACTGTCTAGGGGAAGGGAAGGACTCTTTGCTTCAGGGAACAAGGAAAATTGGAGGGAGGAGGACCAATACAAGGGGTCGGGGAGCAGAAGGGAACTCTGAGGTGCAGAGGGAAGTAGTTCATTAGCCCCCAATGCTTTTCAGTGAAGGTGCTCTTCAGGGGCATTGGAAGACAAAATTGCAGAAACACCACTGTGCTTTCTCCAAGCTATATTTTCAAATTGTGAAAAAGTGTCTACCAAAAATATATATATGTTTTTTTGTAGACATGAAAATATGTCTGCAGTTATATGTTACAATGCCCACAAAGAAGACATTTGGGAAAATGCATTGGATCTAATAAACCACTTCACTGTGCACCTGATTTTTTTTTTTTTCTATCATTCATCCCCCCTCCCCTTCTTATTTCAGGGCCACACACAGCTAGAGCTGGCTCTGCTTCTCAGTAATATTACTCTCCATCTAGAATATAATTTATTTATCTACAAGAATATTTATATCCTGCTCCACATCTATACAGATTCCGGAGCAGTGAACAATAAAAGATAAAAAAAGATAAAAAGAATAAAACACAATATTTTTATATTGTGCCTAACCTACCTCACAGGGTTGTTGTGAGGATAAAATGGAGAGGAGGAGGATTATGTAAGCGGCCTTGAGTTCCTTGCAGGAAAAAAGGTGGGGTATGAATATAATAAATAAATAAATAAATATTAAAAACAGAATATCAATAAAAGTAGTGGCTGGTCAACCAAGGAAGGCTTCCTAATATAAGGGTGTTTTCAGGAGGCACTGGAAACAACATAATGTTGGTGCGCTGCCTGACCTCCAGAGGCAGGGAGTTCCACAGAAATGGAGCTGCTACTCTGAAGGCTCTTCTCTGGGTGGATTCCAGCCGGGCCATAGGTCCATGCAAAACCACCAGGAACATGTCATCCAATGACCTCAGTGACCGCACAGGTTGATAAGGGAGAAGGCACTCTCTCAACTGTCCTGGTCCCAAATTGTTTAGGGCTTGGTACACAAGTACCAGAACCTTAAACCTGGCCTGGTAGTGAATAGGCAGCCAGTGCAAAGGAGTTTCATAGATTTCATAGATTTCATAGATCATAGAGTTGTTGGAAGGAGCCTACAAGGCCATCAAGTCCAACCCCCTGCTCAATGCAGGAAACTAGAGGAGGGGTCTCGCATCCAAGTAATAACCAGGCCTGACCCTGCTTAGCTTTCCACACTCAGACAAGCTGAGCCAGCGTGATCCAGAGTTGCACGCTGAAAAGGGGCAGCTCCTGACAACAGTCGAGCTGCTGCATTCTGCACCATCTCCAGTTTCCAGAGCAGCTGTAAGGGCAGCCCCACAATATCATCCACACTGCTATTATTAATCTGTAGGATGTTCATTCAGTTAGCTGAATTGGGGCAATGTTAGCCCTAGTAGTGGGACAAGAGAAAAATCCATTGCAAGCTGTTTCTTTCTACCTATTTATTTAACTGGGAGGTATTATGGAGGACCTGCCCTACCACACATGAAAAACAGCAGAGAAGCACATTTACTATCCTTTCACCTGGTCATGCGCCCAACTAACCCCATGCCAGGATGATGGTAGGTTAGCTCTCTGCACCAAAGAAGGGAAGGATCATAGAATCATAGAATCATAGAAAAGTAGAGTTGGAAGGGGCCTACAGGGCCATCGAGACCAACCCCCTGCTCAATGCAGGAATCCAGGTCAAAGCATCCCTGACAGATGGCTGTCCAGCTGCACCTTGAATGCCTCCAGATTGGGAGAGCCCACCACCTCCCTGGGTAGTTGGTTCCATTGTCTTATTGCTCTGACAGTCAGGAATTTTTTCCTGATGTTTAGGTGGAATCTGGGTTCCTGTAACTTGAGCCCATTACTCCGTGTCCTGCAAACTGGGATGATTGAGAAGAGATCCTGGCCCTCCTCTGTGCAACAACCCTTTAAGTACTGGAAGAGTGCTATCATATCTCCCCTCAGTCTCCTCTTCTGAAGGCTAAACATGCCCAGTTCTTTCAGTCTCTCCTCATAGGGCCTTGTTTCCAGTTCCTTTATCATCCTTGTTGCCCTTCTCTGAACCCTCTCCAGTTTGTCTACATCCTTCTTAAAGTGTGGTGCCCAGAACTGGATGCAGTACTCAAGAAGAGGCCTAACCAGTGCCGAGTAAAGAGGAATGATCACTTCACACGATTTGGAAGTTATATTTCTATTAATGCAGCCCAAAATAGCATTTGCCTTCTTTGCAGCCACATCACATTGCTGGCTCATATTCAGTTTGTGATCTACCACAATTCCAAGATCCTTCTCACTTGTAGTATTGTTGAGCCAAGTGTCCCTCATTCTGTAACTCTGCATTTGGTTTCCTTTCCCTAGGTGCAGCACTTGGCATTTATCCCTATTAAATTTCATTCTGTTGTTTTCAGCCCAGCGCTCCAGCCTATCGAGGTCACTTTGAATTTTGTTTCTGTCTTCCAGAGTATTAGCTGTTCCACCCAACTTTGTGTCATCTGCAAATTTGATAAGCATTCCCTGCACCTCCTCATCCAAGTCATTAATAAAAATGTTGAAGAGCACTGGGCCCAGGACCGAGCCCTGTGGTACCCTGCTCGTTACCTCTCCCCAGTTTGAGAAGGAACCATTGATAAGCACACTTTGAGTCCGATTCTGTAGCCAATTGTGGATCCACCTGGTAGTTGTTCCATCTAGTCCACTTTTAGCTAGCTTGCTAATCAGGATATCATGAGGCACTTTGTCGAAAGCTTTGCTGAAGTCCAGATATATTATGTCCACCGCATTCCCACAGTCCACAAGGGAGGTTACCCGATCAAAAAATGAGATCAGATTAGTCTGGCAGGATTTGTTCTTGACAAATCCATGCTGGCTTCTAGTAATCACTGCATTGTTTTCAAGGTGCTTGCAGACTGACTTTTTTATAATCTGCTCCAAAATGTTCCCAGGGATTGATGTCAGACTGACTGGCTTATAGTTCCCAGGTTCCTCCTTCTTGCCGTTTTTGAAGATGGGAACAGCATTTGCCGTCCTCCTGATGAATCTTTCAGTTCTGCTTTTTCCCCACATTTGACTTTCCCCCCCTTTTTCTTTTAATCTGAAGTTCTTTCCATCCCATTTATGAAGAAATTTGCACATTTTGGAAAGTTCATATATATCTAAAAAAAAAAAAAAAAATGTCTCCCACCCCTACTCCAAAGCTGTCCAGCCAACAGGGGAGCACAGCAAAGCAGGGAAAGTGCACAGCTTTTCTACATGAGGCTGTTAATCCACTATATCTACTTTCAGTTTTGTTGCAGAATTGAGATCTGAGCTCTTCACAAAGAGCTTTGCCTTTTCTGCTACTTAACCTCTAGGTGGCACTGTGCTTCAGAGGAATAATGCAATTACACGAGTAGGAAAATACATCTTTTGTTGTTGTTGTTGTTGTTGTTGTTTTCAGAAATAATACTCCATTTCCCCCATCTAAAATAAACTGGGAAAGTGCTCTTAAAAAACAGAAGTGAAACTGGAGGGTCCCAATATTGTCTAAAGAACCCGTCAACAACCATGAGTAAGGAATGATGAGCACACAATAAATGCATCGTGTAGAAAAGCTCTGACTGAGCCAGCAGGGCAAGGTATAGGAGGACTGCAGGCAAGTCAAACTATTCCCCTTAGACCAGGGCTCACCAAGCTTGGGTCCCCAGATCTTGCTGGCCTACAGCTCCCAGCATACCAAGCCAGCATGACTAATGGCACAGAATTCTGGGAGTTGTAGTCCAGCAACATCTGGGGACCCAAGTTTGGAGAGCCCTGCCTTAGACTAAGCATTTATTTATTAAGAAGAAAACAACAACAACAAGAGTGTATTCCTACTGAGAACCTGGATGTTTACAGTGGATTACAGCCGTTTGTGTATCATGTCATATAGTGAAAACCAGCAATTAGCTCAAATGAGTGCTCATAAGTATTTATTTATTTAAAAATAATAATAAAGGGGGTAGGAAAGACAACTATTTGCAATTTACCCACAAAATGTGTAATACTTCAATCCTGCCCACCCACTAGGTCATTCCCAATGGTATTTCAAACAGCAATGTTCACATAGTATCACTTTGTTTGCAGGGCATCTGTGCATGCATAAATAGCTATTGTACTTGGCTATAATTATGAAACCGTAACACTTTAATAGAATGGTAATCAATATCACAGTTGGATTTTGCAACTATCTGCTTCCGAAACCAGGACAGCAATAAAAATGCAACTTCATGATAATAATACCACAGCAGCAGCACAACAATTTTAATAGAAAGTAATAAATTGCTAATCACAGCTAGATCTTCCTCTGGAATTTTAAAAATGATTAATATTTAAATTCAGGAGTTTATAATAAAGCACCTTAAAATGCTGCACAAATCCTCATCATGTTGGGTTCGTTGCCGCACTAGTTTATTTAAAATCCCTTCTTATTCCAACCCAATGTGCTCTGTGAAGCTTAAAAATGTGCATATACGTATCAGCATAAGAACATAAGACAAGCCTTTCTGGATTAGACCAAAGGGCTATATAGTCCAGCATCCTGGTTCCCACAGTGGCTAAATAGATACCTCTTTGGAAGCCCACGAAGAGGACATGATACCAATAGCCCTTGGCCAATATTGTTCCCCAGCAACTGGTGTTCAGAGATATATTGTCTCTGAACCTGGAAATAGCATATACCGTAGTTGCCAGGACTAGTGGCCACTGATAGTCCTATCCAACAGAACAGAGGACACAGATCTGTGCAACATTTGTTCAAGCTAATTTATACTCATAGATGCAAATCTAGAAATAACTAGTACAGTTTAAATGGAAATACAACATATCTCAGTCACCACAGTGGGGAAGACTGTGGCCATGTCCAGACACTTAACTGTTGGTAAGCAACGTCAAGGGCCCTGATCTCTCTTATGTTTTTTCTGTATCTTTAAATTGGACTTGGACTTGGCAGCCCTTCAAACAGAGGGCACCTTCAAATAGAGGACTTACAGCCAAATATAGGCCTGTCCGTTGTAAAGTAGGTCACATGGCTCCTCCAATATATATTTTTGTCCAGACCATAAGATCGTCTTCACAGGTCCTTCTCAGGGTGCCCTTGCAAAATGAAGTGAGCTGGGTGGATTCCAAGGAGAGGGACTTTTCCGCTGTGGCACCCTGGTTGTGGAATTACCTCCCAGTGAGGCTTGCTGGACACCTATGTTGTGGTCTTCTTGGTGCCAGTTGAAGACCATATTATTTTCCCAGGCATTTTAGCCTTTCCGTTTCTATTGTTTTTAAATCTGTTGTTGTATTTTGAATCTTCACACTGCTCCTGGTTTTTATTTTGCTTTTACACTATACTGTTTTAATGGTGTTATGTTTGTTTTATTATTGCATTGTTTGAATTGTACATCACCCAGGGTGGCTGGGTGACCGGCCAGATGGGCGATTCACAAATGTAATAAATAAATAAATAATTTTAAACCGTTAAAGTTTTATATCATGTTTTATTGTGGCGTATTTTATGGTTTTAATTGTTGTGAACCACCCAAAGAGCTTCAGGTATTGGGTGGTATAGAAATGTGATAAATACGTAAATGAAGTCAAGGAAACCTGACTTTCACAGATTTATGGGGGACACAGTAAAAATGGGTTCACCAAAGCCCAGAAATACAAATAGATTTCTGAACCTGGAAGCCAGATAGTCCCATGTGCCAGGTGGCCAAATTTGCTTTGTGGAATTAGTGATGGGCATACTCAGAGACAACTCAAGGATTTTAGGGCCCTTGGGCAAGACACCCTCAATGGGCTCCTGTCCTGTCTTCAGTGAGCCTACCTTCTCACCACCATTGTCACCACACCAGCTGCTATTGTTCCTCATCCTCTCTTTCATCATTGCTACCACTTGCTTGTTTGACAAGCAGAGAGCCAGGGAGCAAACAGGCAGTGGCATCCACTTCCATTGCCTGGGTCAGAGTGAGAGGCAGATAAGCAAGGAGGTTGCAACTTGCAAAGATGAAGAGGAGGAGCAAGTTCAGAGGCTCTTGTCAGTGGGCCACACCCTGCTGGGGTGTGGGTCCATAGATTCCATAGATCATAAGAGTTGGAAGGAGCCTACAAGGCTATCGAGTCCAACCCCCTGCTCAATGCAGGAAACTAGAGGAGGGGTCTCCCATCCGAGTAATAACCAGGCCTGACCCTGCTTAGCTTTCTACGCTCAGACAAGCTGCTTGGCAGGTGCCCAACCATACCTACCCTTGATGCCAGTCCTGGTTCCTAAGCAAGAGACTGATAGGTACCTCTTCATACATACACAAAAGAGCAGTCAGGCTGGCCGACCTGGGATCTCTCCATTCCTGGCTGGGCCAACAGGGTGCACTCCCCCCGATCTATCTCTAGTGTAGGTCACCTGCTACATCATCCAAGGCAGTTTCAGTTCTGAAACCAGACTGGAAATGATCAAAATATTCAGTGTCATCCATGAAATCTTGGAGCTGACTTGTTTCCACACACTTAATCACTATGCCCAGCAAAAGCAAATTTGAGACAGGATGGTAGCTGAGTCCAATTATTTATTTTTCAGAAAGAGTTTCACTACTGCTGCCAGAATTTTACCTTTCCTCCTGAGGCATTTACTACTTATGTGATCAGCTTCCTCAGCCCTGTCCTCCTAGCTCACTTAACATGCCAACATGGGCAATGGTCAAAAGAACATGTGATGGGTCTCACCTCTCCAAGAATCACACACAGATCCTCAGGTATGGAAAGAAAAGTGACCAGATGGAGTTCTAGTGACTACTGGGCCTGATTCTGTTACAACCATGGCATCTAAGTCAGAGTAAACACATACGATTTTATCCACACAATCTTGCAAATTGGTCAGTGGGCTTCCATATCCTGTTGGCCAGGCTGTAATGAGCTTCTCAGCACTTGGAAAAACTGCACTGAATGACATTGCACAGACACAATGGTGGTGGTGATGTCACGATCACTGCCATGGTGAAGATTCTAATATGTTTGGCCATAATGTGTTTGGCCAAGCCTGGTTCAAGCTTTCTGCTATTTGCATTCTAGCTATCATCCTGCCTATTTCATCCCCCTCAACTGGTCAGAAAACCAATGAGAAAACCTCGCTCAGAAAGACAGGAGAGGGTGTCTAGTTGACCAAGGTGATAGGACTACTGATCATATCAGCTGGAAAATCGCAAGAGACACCAGGAAACCACACAGATCCACAAGCCATCCATGGACCATTTTAATAGGACCCCTACTTCTACAGAAGCCAGGGGATGTCACTAGTCTAAAACTAACCTAGTCTCAGCAAAACTCTGTGCAAAGAGCATTCCCATGTTTGCAAATTGGAATACTTTTCTTTATTTATGAATGATGCTCTTCTTTCCCATCCAACATGGAGGCACCCAAAGTGGTGCCTCCACGAGTCAGGACAGATAAAATGAAGTCTTTCTTCACATAGCTCAGACTTAAACTATGGAATTCACTTCCACAAGATGTAGTGATGGCCACCAATTTGGAGAGCTTTCAAAGCGGATTGGACAAATTCATGGAGGAGAAGTCTATCAATGGCTACTAGTCCTGATTGCCTATATGCTACATCCAGTATCAGAGGCAGTATGTCTATGTACTCTAGTTGCTGTGGAACATGGGTGGAAAGGTGGTGCTGCACTCATGTCCTGCTTGTGGGATCCCATGGGCAGCTGGTTGGCCACTGTGTGAACAGAATCCTGGTCTAGATGGACCCTTGGTCTGATCCAGCATGGCTGTTCTTATATTCTTATGGTTTACATCAAAAACAATGCAACACTTAATCAAACAAGAACAATTAAGAACACTAAAAGATGTTATAGGCTATTCTAATAAAAGGCTGTTGTATGGATACACTTTGGAAGAAACTCACCACCACAAATTCAGTTTGTATGACAAACTGTTTTTAAAGGTTCTGTATAAAACGGAGGGCCTGAGGCAATTAAGATATCCATTCCGATGAGCTGGATAAATTAAACAGCTGGCATCCTCCACAGATTACTTCTCTTTCACTGTTGCCACTACTTATGTTTCATTTATACAAAGTATTAAGAAGGGAGAAGTCAAAAAAGAAAGAAAGAAAAGAAAGAAAGAAAACAATTCCTATGATACCTTCTAACTCAGTAAAATAAATATTAGCCTAATGAAATCTCTCGGAGAGAGAGAGAGAGAGAGATTTATGAAAGGGAGTAATAAGAATATTTATAGGCGGGGAAGGCCTCAGACTGGGGAATAGGTTTATTATGTATGTAACTGACAGGGCATGAATGGTGTGTTTATAGAGAAAAGAGTATGTATTATTCCGTCTATGGACTATGTATACTAATCTATGTCTCACTGTGCAGGCCTTCACATTGCTGATGACCATTTCCTCCTGTTGCTAAAACATCTTTGAGAATGTCATGATTCTCTCAAGTCAACATGACTTGCAGGAATTAACACTAGAAAGATGCTCGCACATTTGTAGCTACTTCCAACCTCACTTGACTAAATGAGCACACTTCTTTGTTCACAAGCAATCATGTGCTGTACATGCGCGAAGCTCTCATTAAAATAAATAAAACGCCTCCACTTGCTGAGCTTGCAATGGCACCATCACCAGAGTGGAAACATTATGTAGAGGGCATGTATAATTCATGAACAACAGAATGAACTAGGTTGGGTCCTATCAAAATGCAATAACACAGTATTTTTGTAACTGGAACGACCAATGAACAGTGTGTGTTCTCAATAATTGATGGCACATCACGCTGTAATCCTGGAGTTGCAGTTCTGGGTGGTCTCAGTCTCTCTTATCCCCACTCCCACACACATATATGAGTTATAACAAAGCTGGAATATGCTTGAACGTTGGCTCAGCATTTCCTGAACATGTACCCTACTTCCCTACTTCCTTGTGTGGCTTCTCAAAGGATTCCGCTGGATAGCCCACATCATTCTCTCTCTCTCTCTCTCTCTCTCTCTCTCTCTCTATATATATATATATATAGTGGCGGACCGTGACTGGTCTGTTGCGCGGGTTCGGCACTTAATGGGTTAACCAGCACGTCCATCACTCAATAACTACACCATGAAATTCCTTTATCAAATATATTCAGTTCACTTGTAGGATTACTAGAGTGCATTGAACCTGCTGCTAAGTTTTCCTGATGTGCATGAAGCATGATGAATGTGCTGATGGGGATGCCGAACCAAGCATTTAGATGTGTCTTAAAATCACAAAATCAAGTACCCAGCTCCCTTAAATCCAGCAAGAACTCTGATATTCTGATTAACACACACACACACACACACACACACACTGATTCTATACCAGCCAGTTCTTCTCTCTTCCTCCCAGTACCTCTCTGCTGTTATTGTCCCTTAACGAGGGGTGAAAATTGCGATCGGTTTGGTTTTTTTTTTCTTTTTTCTTTTTTCTTTTTTTAAACATCCAAATTATACTACAAATAACCAAAAACTTAAACAAACAACTACCTATACAAATACAAAAAAAGAAAAAACACATATTCTAACCCCCCACCCACACATATAATGTTTCCCCCCCTATAGCTGGGACCCATTTATCCCACTCATGGCCTGCCACACCGTCAAGGGGAGGGGGCGAAAGGATCCACCACCTGCTCATGGCAGCAGCTGTTCTTCTCCTCCCGATTAAACATTGATCATATTAATAAACCTATTAATCCTGCACCTATTATATCCTGGCTACCTAATATTATATCCCAATAAGGAAAGAAAGAAAAATAGAGTTGAGAAAATGTTATAAGTACCGGTATTAATATCAAAAATATTAATATTATATCCCAATAAGGAAAGAGAGAAAAATAGAGTTGAGAAAAATTTGTAATTATTAATAACAAAAATATTAATATTAACAAATAAAACTTAAATCATAATTCTTTTTCTTAAATATTACACTTCTACCACACCAATCGTCTTTCTTTCTATCTTTGCTTCCATAGTCCTTAGCGCAGCTCACCACCAACCACTCCTTGCTCTGCCTGTGGTCCATCTCCATCTTCTTCCAATCGGTTTGGTTTTTGTATAAGAACTTAACAAAATTTTCAGATTTCTTCATAAACAGGATGAAAAGACTTTGAGATTTTTAAAAAATGAATGTGGGAGAAAGAGAAACTGACAGATTTGTCCATCCCTATTTTAAACATAAAGTTAAAGGAAATTACAATTCAAACACAAAGAGAGAGGAAGCAATACAGAGTTTGCTGGACTAAGGTTAGTTTAAAGCACTGGGGTGACCTGAAAAGAATGAAATTGGTGAAATTTTACTCGGGAGAGCTGAGTAAAATTGTGCATATTTTACTTTGGGAAGGAATGTGTATTTTCATATTTTCTATGCCTTCGCAAGCCCTGCAGATCTGAGTGAGTGAGAGGGATTCTTCTCTTCCGTGTTTACTGCGTTAAATTGTTTACAAAGCTTGCCTCTCTTTACACCTGTGCCAACTCCTATGCACAGGGATGCACAAGGAAATTAGGGGGCAAGCCTGTGCATTCAGAAACATTATTAGGGGGGGCTGAGCTGATGCAGTAAGCATGGCATGGCTTATATATCCCAGGGGGGAGTGTGCTTGTCTGGCAGATGGGGGTGGGCAGCTCAAAACAAATGTTGCTTGGTACTGACAAAATTTGTTACAGGAATTACTGAAATGTATTTCTAATTCTTAGACTTTACATTTCAACGCTACATGCAGTTTTTAGAATCCTATCTTATTCCCAGAGCCGGCGTCTAGGGCAGGCATGGTTGGGCACCTGCCGAGGGCCCACAGCCCAGCAGAGGCCCACTGATAAGAGCCACCCTGGAGTTGCTCCTCCTCTTTACCATTGCAATATTCTTGATCAGTGGCCTCTCATGCTTGCCCAGACAACAGTGCTGGTGAGAAGGAGGTGCCACCGACGACTTACTCTCTGCCTGTCAAGCTAGCAAGTGGCAGCCATGATGAGTAAGAGGATGAGGAGCAATAGCAGTTAGTGACAATGGCAGTGAGAAGGGTTGCAACAGCCACGTCAGACTCAGCACCATTTTCATTTTGTTGTTGTCATCTTTAAGAGAAAGTGACGGGTTGCATCCAATGGTGTTGTTCCACCAGTGAAAGGGAAGTGGCAGGTGAAATGGATTTCCTTTCCCCCCACTGACCTCCGTGCATGCCCCAAATCTGCTCTGGAGGGTTGAGGGCCCGTCCAGAGCATATTTGGGTGGCATATGGGGGGATGCAGGAGGGTGGAGAGAATGGGGAAGTCCCATTATGTGAGCAAAGGTCATGTTGTACGGGTGGACGTCTGCGCACACAGTGTTGGATCCAACCCAATGACAGTAAGAGTGTGAACCAATGCAATGATATTCAGGGCCCTTGAAATGTAAATAATTGTGTAGAAGAGTGGATCTCAGCAAGTACAGCTTTTCTCAGCCCATAGCACAAAGGGATCAGGATTAGGAACTGCATTTGGAGGTAAGAGGGCCTTCAAGATGAACAAACTGGTAGTATAGCAGGCAAGACAGGGATCATAGAATCATAGAAAAGTAGAGTTGGAAGGGGCCTACAAGGCCATCGAGTCCAACCCCCTGCCCAATGCAGGAATCTAGGTCAAAGCATCCCTGACAGATGTCTGTCCAGCTGCACCTTGAATGCCTCCAGAGTGGGAGAGCCCACGACCTCCCTAGGTAGTTGATTCCATTGTCTTATTGCTCTGACAGTCAGGAAATTTTTCCTGATGTTTAGGTGGAATCTAGGTTCCTGTAACTTGAGCCCATTATTCCGTGTCCTGCAAACTGGGATGAACGAGAAGAGATCTTTGCCCTCCTCTGTGTGACATCCCTTCAAATACTGGAAGAGTGCGATCATATCTCCCCTCAGTCTCCTCTTCTGAAGGCTAAACATGCCCAGTTCTTTCAGTCTCTCCTCATAGGGCCTTGTTTCCAGTCCCTTTATCATCCTTGTTGCCCTCCTCTGAACCCTCTCCAGTTTGTCTATGTCCTTCTTAAAGTGAGGTGCCCAGAACTGGACGCAGTACTCAAGATGAGGCCTAACCAGTGCCGAGTAAAGGGGAATTATCACTTCCCGCGATTTGGAAGCTATACTTCTATTAATACAGCCCAAAATTACATTTGCCTTCTTTGCAGCCACATCGCATTGCTGGCTCATATTCAGTTTGTGATCTACCACAATTCCAAGATCCTTCTCACTTGTAGTATTGTTGAGCCAAGTGTCCCCCATTCTGTAACTCTGCATTTGGTTTCCTTTCCCTAGGTGCAGCACTTGGCATTTATCCCTATTAAATTTCATTCTGTTGTTTTCGGCCCAGCGCTCCAGCCTATCGAGGTCACTTTGAATTTTGTTTCTGTCTTCCAGAGTATTAGCTGTTCCACCCAACTTTGTGTCATCTGCAAATTTGATAAGCATTCCCTGTGCCTCCTGATCCAAGTCATTAATAAAAATGTTGAATAGCACCGGGCCCAGGACCGAGCCTTGTGGTACCCCGCTCGTTACCTCTCCCCAGTTTGAGAAGGAACCATTGATAAGCACTCTTTGAGTCCGATTCTGTAGCCAATTGTGGATCCACCTGATAGTTGTTCCATCTAGCCCACTCTTAGCTAGCTTACTAATCAGGATATCATGAGGCACTTTGTCGAAAGCTTTGCTGAAGCTTATATATATAATCAGCAAGCTAGGTAGCTGGCTCAGAAAATTCAGAAATTATAGATGGGGAAAGGGACTGGATTGAGATGCCTAGGGCCTCAAGTCCAAGGTGGCCCCAGTGGTGATGGTTGCCTCACTGAGAGAGGGAGTGCTCCCAATTGCCTTGGAGGAGGCGGTTATGAGATCACTTCTTAAGAAATCCTCACTGGATCCCGATGACTGTGGCAACTACTATTGTCCAGTTGCAACTTGCAAATATCCCTTTATGGGCAAAGTGCTTGAGAGGGTGGTGGCAGCTCCAATCCAGGTGCTGTTGGATTAAATTGATTCTCTGTATTGATTTCAATCTGGGCTTAGGCTGGGGTTTTGCAAAGAAACAGCCTTAGTTACCTTGATGGTTACTCTGTCGGGAGAGAGGCATGGGAGTGAGACCCTGTTGATTCTCCTTGATCTCTCTGCAGCTTTTGATGCCATTGACTATAGTATCTTGTTGGTGGCTTGTGTTTCAGAGACATGGTGATACGATCGATGGTTCCATTCTTACTTGCAGAGTTGGTTTCAGAAAGTAGTACTGGGCGATTTCTGTTCTGTCCCATGGCATTTGAGCAGTGAGGTCCTGCAAGGTTTCATCTTAATCCCAATGCTTTTACACATGTGCATGAAACCACAGGGTGAGGTAATCAGTACACTCTATTTTGCTTTGTCATTAGAGTAAGGTGAGGCTGTGGAAATGCTGAACCACTGCTTGGACTTGGTAATGGGCTGGATGAGAGGCAACAAGGTGAAGCTGAACCCAGACAAGATGAAGTTATTATGGGTTGGTTGTCCCATGAGTTGGCTGTCCCCGAGACTACCAAGTTGATGGTGCATTCCCTCTGAAGAAAAAGGTGCACAGCTAAGGGGTGCTCCTTGATCCAAGCTTGTCACTAGATGCCCAAGTGGCTTCAGTGTCTCGGAACACTTTTTACCAGCTTTTCATTTAACCCTGGCATTTTAAATGACTACTTTCAGCTGGTTATATAGTTTTTATTCCTCTCTGTTTTATTGTGTTGTCTATTGCATTGTGTTTTAACATTGTATTGGTTTTAATTTCTTACATATGGTGCCCTGAAATCCATTTTGGAATGGAAGTGAAGTTGATAAAATCTTAAAACGAATAAAGCTAGAAATACATCACAGGTGCTCAAGGTGCAGCTTCTGACTGGACCGAAACATCTGCAGTTCCTTGTTCTGATGAGCTGTCATCAGGCCTAGCCCGGCCCCAGCCAGTGATGGCGGCTCAAATGTCAGCGGGGCTCTTTATTTATTTATTATATTTATACCCCGCCTTTTTTCCTGCAAGGAACCCAAGGCGGCTTACATAATCCTTCTCCTTCTCTCCATTTTATCCTCACAACAACCCTGTGAGGTAGGTTAGGCTGAGAGGCAGTGACTGTCCCAAAGTCACCCAGTGAGTTTCATGGCTGAGCGGGGACTAGAACCCGGATCTTCCGAGTCCCAGTCCAACATTTTACTCCAAACTTTTGAGGAGCTATCCATGGTGCTGAACCCCAACCCCAAAATAGGTTCGGCACCATTCATAGCTCCTTAAAAGTTTGGAGTAAAATCAGGAGTGGAAACACAGCCCTGCTGACACTGGAGCCACCAGCTTCCAGTGGCCCCAGCCCTTTGCTCCCCCCACTCACTTCCCCTCCTGCTCACTTCCGGCCTACCTGCTCACTCACTTGCTCTGGCCTTGTGCCCCAGCTGCGGGGCTCTCACGAGCGGTCAGCCAAACTATTGCGAGAGGTTGGACGACCTCTCGTGGGAGCCCCAAAGCTGGGACACAAGGCGGGAGTGAGTGAGCGGGCACCAGCCAGCCAAACTGCCAAGCAGGTAGGTACGTAGGGGCACTGCTGCCGCCATCACCCACCGTAAGAAGCGGTGGCGGCAGTGTGTGGTGGTGCACCAGCAGGTTGCGCTAGAGAGCCTTGCCAGTTGCTCTCTTGCTGCAGCAAATGCCACAGCAGGAGAGCGGCTGGCAGGGCTATCCAGAACACTTGCTGGAGTCAGCGGCAGCAGGCCCTCCTCGCAGGGGGTGGGTGGGGGAGTGGCGCAATTCACCACTCTTCCCACTCCTCTGCCTGATGAAGACACATCAGCCCGCATAATGGTAGGGCTGGCCTTGGCTGTCATGACCCCTGTTCCCCTGTATCCAGAAGACAAGACCCGCAGCACCTCACCCAAACAGCGCAGGTGATTCCAAAGCCATCAGAGTTTCCCATTAGAGTAATTCCCTTGCAACTTCTGGGAAATTCCAGACCGGGTATGGCTCTGCATAACACAGTCTTTTAAAGCTTGTGAAACGGCCTCAGCACATATCTTCCCCTGAGCCACATAAAGACCCACATTGGCGCATTATTCCATGTTCAGAGTTGCACATTAGATAAAGCATGTGCAGGGGGAATAGGAGAATTCATTTAGGAGCACAACACCTCAGGATATGCTATCATAAGAACTGAAGAACCGACACTGCACTCAAAGGATCAAGCAAAGCTTAGAAGATAACTCATCTCTCTGGTAATCCTTTTTTGTCACTGTCTAACGTCTCCCCAAAGGCTGTGGAAATAAACAAGCTTTCCACAGGTCACAGTTTTGGAATAGTTATCAATAAGAATGTGCTGAGCATAGAATTTACACCATCCTATACCAGTGTGGCATTACTAATATATATATAACTTTCTATTTGGTGGTAAAGAACCTGAACATTCAAATGGTGTTCTTTTATATAAAAAGAAAAAAGAAGAAATTAAGCAAAATTTTATTTTAAGTGTATGTTCCAAAGGGGAAATGACTTCTGAAGTGCAATAAATGGTACAGAAATTCGAAGAATATATTTTAAAAGGACCAGCAATTTTCTTTCCATAAACTTCAGTCTAAACCATGTTATTGCTATTTTATCAAATGGACTAAATGAAAAATAAATTGGAAGGCTTTTTTTAAATACAGGTTTAAATACACTTAATATCACAGTTAGATATGTATATTTTAATGGCAGGTTGCTAAATTATATTGCTTTGGTACGCGGAACAATTCATGAAATAATCAAACGGCATGGCGGGGCATCCATTTTTATTTCGTACAAGACCAGATGGAATACCAGGGTTCTTGTTTGTCTTTTCCTCATGCAATTCAATTAGCTAAAATCTAGCAGAACTTACATCCAAGACCTTGGCACGTAACAGCTCCCGTGTTTTAAAGGGGGGGAAATGTAGTGATTACTGCGAGTGCCATTATACCAGTTGCTTCTATTACAAACACACATGTCAGGGTGTAGGAAGCTGATGCATGCATTGCCAGTACAGATCTCGCACTAACAAGCTGGTCTTGAAATGCGAAGATTCCAATTCTTAGCCCAGGTAAGCCAAACACCAGCCTTAGGGTTGACACTGAATTTCACCTAAAGCAAAATTTCAAGGGAATTTAGAAGTTTATGCCAGAAGAAAAACCAGAGGAGTTTCAATGGAAGCAACAGCAACAAAAAAGAGTTTTGACAACTAGTAACATTTCTTGTTGCAAGGAGTTCCACACATCTCTACATCAAGCATCCAAGAGTTAAGAGACGTGACGAGAGAGAGCACCAGCTCCAAAAGGGTTGTGTGAGCTGCAAAAATAGCCCACAAAAATAGGACTAAGAGGCTGAGGCTACGTAGATTTACATGGATCTACTGAGATAGCCAGGTGCCCTTGGGTCAGTCACTATCCTTCTCAGCTAGCCCATCTCACAGAATTGTTGTTAGGACACAGCAGGGACGGTGAGAACCAAGTAGGCTGCACTGGGTTCCTTGGAGGAATGATGAGATAAACATATAATTTATTTATTTCCTTGTTTGTTTCTAACATAGTGCCATTGTAGCTCTTTACACCAGTGTTCTCCAACCTTGGGTCCCCAGATGTTTTTGCCCCAGCTGGCTGGGGCATGCTGGGAGTTATAGGCCCAAAACATCTGGGGACCCAAGGTTGGAGAACACTGCTTTACATTATAGCAACAAGAAGACACGTCTCTGCTCCAAGGAGTTTGCAATCTAAAAATTGATATAGGGGCAACAGATGAAGGAGAAGGAATTGATAAAGGCAAAAATTGATGCAGGCGACAGAGGGAGGAGAAGGGAAGAAGAAGGCAAAAATAACCAAGAATACGTGTTCAGTTCAGGTACATGCATACTTAAGAGATAGTTGCAGTAGTGGCTGTGGACTCAAGGCCAAGCTAAATATTATTTCCCCCCCTTACTTACTCTAAAGTAAGCACAAGGACCCTGACCCACATCATGACCCTAGCATGGTGGGTAGGGGCCTTTAACCCTTTGCCCCCTGCTACAGTCCCAATCTGAATCAGGATCCCCATACCTGCAAATTGTATTGCCAGAAAGTTTGTTTTAATGGATCACTGTTTGGCAATGAAAATTTTAGGTCGGGGGGGGGGCATTTGTAGGCTTGTACTAAGGTGAAGCATGTTGCATGAAGTTAAATGGGACTTGCTTCCAATGAAATCCAGTGGGGATTTACCTTGGATGGGATTGTACCTAAAATGGCTGATACATATTTTTGTTCATTAAGAATTTCCCTTATTGTACGATTCAGTTCTATGATTTTTGCTGCAAAGAGAATGCCACATTTACTTTTTTTTTCAGGTAAAGTCATGCCTATAAAGTAACTGCTTGATCCTAGCAACAAAAGAGTAGCCATAGTTACATGGGAATACAGACAGGAATTAAGCAAGATCCTTGATGCTGTGATGTGACGGAAAAGAGGATTTAGTTTTACCGTTCTATACTCAACTCTTTGATCAAGCTGTGCTTACAGTGAATGGAAAAATGACTTGGAAAAGATTGACCTGGTGAAAATGTTTCATATGTCAGGTACTGTTCAATTTTTTCCATGGGTCAAAGTTGCTGAATTTATTCCAGCAACCTCTGAGAATTTTGTTTTGGTTAAAATGTGTATAGAGTGGCCATCAGATATGGATTGCGCCTGGCAAACTTCATTGTTTTTGAGCATGTTCGACTATGCAGCTCATTTCTTGGTCCCTAACACTCCAAACAAAAATGGGAAGAGTGAACCCATCGTGCTACCTGTGGCGTAACCCCACAATTCAGTTCCCTGGTGTATGTCTGCTTTAGTATATTTAGTGAGTATAGAATGTTGAACTGAGTGGGTGTGGTTTGTGATGTCTTAGAAAGGGTGGGGGGAGGAGTATATAAGGAGTGTTTGAGTGATGTCAGAGGCAGTCGGGTTAGTGTGTTAAGGGAGTGAGTCGAGTTAAGAAGTAGAGTGTTGGGAGTTAGGTGAGTTATTTGTGTCTTGTCAGGAGTTTTATGAGGAATCAGTGATTGTATGAGGAGTGAAAGTATTTAGAATTGTAGGGACTTAGGTTAATTATAAAGTGTTTGGGGTAGGCAGGTTTTAAGTTATTTTCTGGAACTAAGATTTTGAGAATTAAAATAAACTTATTTTTATTTTGTTTGCTACCCAAATCCTACGTTTCAGCTTGGTGTTATTAACCTGAATTACTTTCAAATCTACACACACCTTTGTACCCTCAGTATTATAAATTTAAAAATAGATCCTTAATAACCAGAATTAATCTTTTCCCTCATTGGTAGGGGAAAGGTTTCAATTGACCCTCCCCTCAGGTTTTTAAGTGTTGGATGCTTAGCCTGAGAGGGTTATGTGCATGGTCCTAAAGTGTAAGGGACTGTGTCGTCGCATTACCCAATGAAGCTCGGCCTGAAATCCTGTGTTTAAATTCTTTGACCCTACCCTGTACATTTTATAATCTTTTAAAAAAACTTCTCACCTTACCAGTTGCTGATCAATAGTATCCCCATTTTTGAGGAATGAAGCAGCCTGACAGACTTTTTTGAGCCCCGAATTTAGTCCTATTTGGGGGGTGGGGTTCACCAGACCTCAGGGGCAAAATATATACCAATATCTCATTTTCCCAAGGACTTGTCCAAAGTTATCCAGTGAGCTTCACACTTGAGTTGGACCACTGACTGCCACTATCCACTGAATCTGTGTGTTTGTGGGGGTACCCACCACTGTGGTTTTGGGAGAGGCCTGAATTTTCCCTCCTGCCCCTTTAATTAAATTTTCCCCAACCCTATAACAGCAAGGGGGCTGCATGAGTGGGCAGGGCTGGTTGTGAGTGGTGGGTGTGACCAGGATACACACACACACACACACACACACACAGAGAGACACAGATATGTACATACACATTCATTCACATACCCATTCACACAAACACCCCCATTCATACATACATTATCTATCTATCTCTATCTCTCTCTCTCACTCACACACACACACACACACACACACACTCCTTCATTTGCACAAACAAATGCACACACAGAGACAACACCTTCTCCCCACAACAAACTTTGTCAGGATTGCTGGGGGGGGATATGTTAAATGCTCTAACCTTGTCCCCCCTTTCCCAGTGTTCTTTATCAAGTGTTAATAGCAGTGGGAAAGCAGTGACCTTGATGAGGATCAGTGGGGCGGCTGAGGTTAAAGCCTCTCCCTGCAGCAATCCCACTCAAGTTCACCATTTATCCGCCACTATTAGCAATGTGTAGACAGCGATCTTTGTCAGAATCATGCGTGTGTGTGTGTGTCCGGGGCATGACACTAGGTTAAAGACTCTAACCTTGCCCACCCCTACACCAGCAATCCTAAACCAGATCATTTCATTTGTGGGGGGAGGGCAAGATTAAAGCCTTTAACCTAACCCCTTCAGTGATCCTGAAGAAGACTGGCGTTTCCCCACTGGAAACAGCTATCTGTTCCTTGCCACCCAGCTGATGGTTGATCAGCTGGGTGGTGGGAAAAGGTCGATGAGGCACGCTGGGCTCCAAGGGCCATGTAGAGAGCAGCCAAGGGCCGTGGATTGCCCATATGTGCTATATAGGATCCCATATGTTCGAGCATTTCAAACTGGATGCCTCTGAGAACATGGAGAGTGTTTTTGTTGTTGTTGTTTCTAAAAAAAGAACCTACAGGGCAAGTACTCTCAGTACATACACAATGACAAGAATGAGCTTTTTGAAGAGAATGATGCAAGGACAGAGTGCCTCTGAGCTTGTATCTCCTGCAAGGGATACCATCATTTGCATTTTCTCTGTCTTTCAGGCACCTAGACAAGGGGAGTAAATTCTGGGCAGGCCAGTAAAATTCAGGCTATTTGGCAACCAAAAATTCATTGTCCCACCTGCGTAGCACTGGCATATTTCTGCCCCCAGCATAAACAGTGTATAGGATTTTCCGATTAAAGGCTTGGTCTCGTAACAGGAATATAGATGGATACATACATTATGATCTACATCTGGGGCCTTCCTCTGAGTGCCACCTCCAAGGGAGGCTCGGTCAGTGGTAACAAGGAAGAGGGACTTCTCAGTGGTGCCCCCCCCATTTATGAAATAAGCTCCCCACTGAGGCCCACCTGGCACCAACTTTGTTATCCTTTCGGCACCAGGTAAAGACTGCCCTCGACTCTCAGGCATTTAATGGCATATGGTGGGACATGTCGGTTACTTTAATAGGTCTAGGTTTTTTTTTTTATTGAAATTGTTTAGTTGTTTAAACTATTTTAAATTTTGTATATTGGAATTTTTATGCTGTATTTTATTGTATTTGTATTTCATTATTGTATTCATATTTTATTATTATCTATTCTGTTATTGTACCTATGTTAGAAACTGCTACGAACCACCCAGAGAGCTTCAGCTATTGGGCAGTATAGAGATGAGATGATGATGATGATGATGATGATGATGATGATGATGATGGTAGTAGTAGTAATCTTTATAGCCTTTCACAATTATATTTTGTAATAAAGGAACTGAAAGGGAACCATTTGCTCATAATGTTACATAGAGGTGTTTGCAGAAATTGTCAAATAGTTAACAAAGCCGTAGGCGATGTCAAAGAACTGCATTATCAAGGTATTCCTCCCCTTGCTTGAGTTTTAACATGGATTCCCCCCCCCATTTATTTTACCAATTAATAGATGCTCGGCCTGAACAGTGGCAAAAGAATACCTGTGAGCACTCTGACTCCTCTGATTTAATATTACCTTTGAAACAGATTGGATGCCAGCTGTGACCTGGAAGTGGCCCTAGGCTGGGTGCACCTGTAGACCTGCCAGAACTCATCTGTGCAACATCAGATTTCTAAGTTTTGACAGGCATGCAGAATAGAGGTAAAACAATGCGCAGAAGGGAACGAACTTGGCATGCTCATGTTGGGATTCTTAGAATGTTACAATATTGTGTTGCTATTCATGGATATTGCAAATTCAAGGTACGTAGTTTTAAAAACAAAACAAAACAACAAAAACAACACAGGGAGAGAATATTGACCGGAGCCCCATTGTATCCAGACAGAGCCTCTCCTCTCTTTTCTGCTAGAGAAAAGTGCCCCGCATAAGCATTTATGTTTGCTATTGCTTGCATCCTTTTGATTTCTGCCAAAAAAAAGAGAGAGAAGAGAGAGAGAGAGAGAGAGAGAGAAGGTAGAAGACAACAGGGTTCGCCATGGAGATCATGCTGGCTTGCAGCCAAAACAAACATAACAAATTCTGTGAAACAATACAAGTGTATTAATGCAACAACATTTGTAATGAAGCAAAAGCTATTATGAGTGGAATAAGTAATTCCTTTGTCAAGGTTTACTGTTGTTTATGGGTGCTGTAGTGAGGTGCTATTGAGAAGGTGGTGATGGGAATCAAACAGTTCTTAAAAGGTACAGGAACAGATATATGATACTGAGTGGTCTGAAATGGCATACAGTGTCTTGCGGTATTTGAACTGACTACGGAATAAAAATGAGATCCATTTGCTTGTCCTTGTAAATATCCTGCTTTCTACTATAATGATACCCCACACCCCCATTCGTGATTTCTTCTATAGTATACAGCAAATGTTCCCAAACCCTTTTGGTTGGTGGGTACATTTGGAATTTTAATAGAGTGTGTTGGGCTCTCTCACAAAATGGCTGCAATGGGGAGGGCTTGCCTGTTCCCAAAATGGCTGCCATGGTGGGCATGGCTCGTCACAAAATACTCGTCTGCTCAAGGGCAAACTGGTGAGACTAAAAGAAAAGTAACTTGCCCAAGAACCTGTGTGAGGAAGAGGTGGGGTCTGAGCTCCAAACCACAGAGCCACTCTTTTATGCTGGCTCAGCTTGTCTGAGTGTGGAAAGCTAAGCAGGGTCAGGCCTGGTTATTACTTGGATGGGAGACCCCTCCTCTAGTTTCCTGCATTGAGCAGGGGGCTGGACTCGATAGCCTTGTAGGGCTCCTTCCAACTCTATGATCTATGAAATCTATGAAATCTATGAACCTCGATAAAGATGGTACTGGAGGGCAGAACTTCACTTTGCAGTATGGCAGCCTCCCAATTTAAAATAAATAAATAAATAAAATCTTAAGAAATAAAATTAAAAACTGGAGGGGCATGGAGCCTAGTGAGCAGCACCAAGAGAGGTGTTCATGGTAAGGTGACCATATGTACTGGTTTTACCAGTACAGTACTGGTTTTTGGGACATTGTCCTGGTTAGTCGTGAGATGTAACCAGTACAGTTTAGGACTACAAAATCAAAAATTATTAATTTATCAAAAGATTGAGTACATCAAATCAATCCTTGATAAACCAGCCTAAATCAATTTTATTAATTTATCCTAGTTTTAGTTTTATTTTACACGACGGTTCTCGTTGTTGGATCTCTCAGCAATACTCGCCATTCAGCGCACACACTCTCACTATATTGTGGCCTGCGGCGACTCTTTGATAATACTCCTGCGCAGTACATACAGCCTGACCATGGGAACTCGATGATGTCATCACACAGAGCCTGCCAAAATCGACCAATTCGGTGTTAGATTCGGACTATAAAAGGCCCTTCGCAGCACAAGACAGGCACCAGTGATCTGGCATCTTCGGACCATGACACTGGCTGTCAGAGCTTCACTCTCTCTCGGTTACTCGAGCTTTTCGCTCTGCCGTTTTCATGGTGCACCTCGCTGCTTCGCCAGGACTAGGCTGACCATGCATACCGTTTTAAAAGGGACAGTACCATTTCCCCCCCCCTCATATTTCCTGACCGTCCCTTCTTTTTAATATAAATGTCAATTTTGTCCCGTTTTTAGTAAACTATATATAGTTTTTAATTTTTTGTAAAAAACTGAACGCGGCTTGTTTATTTCTCATAAGACTCTCCGTGTTAAGAAACCTCGGGGGGGGGGAGCCAAGCCCCATGTGGAGCTGCTCCCGCGCTCTCCTTAGCCCTTACACAGGGTGACTACTGACGTAGTCTAGAGCGCCGTGTGAGCCACGCCGGAGAAAGGGAACTTCATGGTGATGGACCAGAGCCCGGAGCCGTTGTCGTCTTGGTGCGGGGTAGCCGCATCCCCCTGTGCAAGCCTGAAGAGGTAGAAATCAGGCAGGGGCACAGCGCCCTTCGCCCGCAGCCAGAGTCAGCTGCCGAGCGCCAGCAGCACCATCCAGCCAGACAGGCCCTGCATTTCTCTGGCGGGCGCCGAACCCCGGGCAAGCAGGCGAGACGGCGGAGCTGACACACAGGTGGGTGGCAAGAGGCAGCGCGGAGACGGGCCAGGCCGGGCAGCAGTGCGCCGGGTGGAATCATGAAGACCCGGGCAGGCACCGAAGGGACACAGACCCCCCGCACGCTCTGTGGCAGGACCACGCCGGGATGCGAGACGGGGGTCTGCCGGTGGTGGCGACGGTGGAGGCAGCTGAGAGGAGACCCACATGCACACTGAGCCTCTCTGCATAGTGGCGAGGGAGGGGTCAGCGGCTCATTCACACAGGTGAGGGCATACATATTCATGCCCTGGTCAGCCAATTAGGACGGGACCTGAAGGAGGCAGGCCGTGGAGCTTAGGGGTGGGCTTAGGAGGATCAGCCTTTTCTTAAAGTGCTAAGAAGACTGGATGGGGAGAGCGAAGCCGTGCAGCTCGCACTGAGGAAGCGCAGTGTGTGGCAGACGGCCAGATGAGCAGGCGAGCTAAGGGCACATCGGACTGCAGGCAAAGCTAAGACACGCTTGTCGCTAGCACAGCCGTTCTCAACCTCTGGATGCCAGCTGGCTGGGGGATGCTGGGAGTTGTAGTCCCACATATCTGGAGGACACTAGGTTGGAGAAGGCTGTAGTAAGGAGTTAGTTAGCCCTATTGAAGCCAGTGGGAGTCACTTTCCAGTACAAATCCCTCAGATCCCTCTGCAAGCCACTGAGTGCTCTTTCCTTCTGGATTAATACACTGACTAGGTTCAGACAACATTATAACCCACACTCAGGGCTGAGTAAGGGTTGTCGTTGAACCGTGGGTTGTCGTTGAACCGTGGGTTGTCGTCTGAACCCAGCTGAGATAAGAAACCAAGGTGAACAACCCACAGTTCACAGCCCAATAACAACCATGGGTTCTCTTCATGGGTTGGTTGTGGTTAAGAAGCCATGGCTTGTTAGTGCAGGTGGGTTCAGACAACACGATAACCGACGTTTTAGCAACAACTCACACTCAACCCATAGTCAACCCCTGAGTGTGGGTTATCATGTTGCCTGAACCCAGTCATTGCGGATAACCATCAGTCCCCACCATGGTCTTTAGGCCATTGTCCCCATGATCCCCTCTGGCTGTGCGCAGGCCTAGCTGTGGGGTTACAGAGTGGCAAGGGAAAGGCGCTGTGTGTGTAGCCAGTGATAACTTCCTCCTTATTAGTACAGTACTACTTAATGGTAGTTCAGTACTAAATTTTGATGTGCAGGCCCTCATCATTACAGCCCCAATTACCATACCCCAAGGACAACCCAAAATGCAGGCAGCTGTGTTGATCCATTATAGATAGATACCCACAAAGAAAATCAGTACATAGCATACTAGCTAATTTATTAGGATCAGCTGAAAAAAGTGCCAGAGCTCTGGGACCCAGTGTTCCCACTCCACTACACCATGGCTTCTTTATCAGAGGGGAGGGGGCCATTGCTCAATGGCAGAGCACCCATCTTGCGTGCAAAAGGTCCTGGGTTTCATCCCTGGTATCTCCAGGTGAGACTGGGAAAGACTCCTGTGTAAACCCCTGATGAGCCACTGCCGGTCAGTGTGTAGGCAACAATGAGCTAGATAAACTGTGGGGAATCTATGACCCTCCAGATCTTGTTGGACTACTGTGAAGGATTGAGGCCTACCCAGGCTTGAGTTAGGTTGAAGCCTGAAGGCCCAAATATCTCCTAATGGGAGGGGGCATTTGTGACTTTGGGGGTTCCACAAGGGCAAGGGCCACCCCCCTAACACTGCTACTTGTTGCTCGGTGCCCTTGGTGGGGGGGATTGTTTTTCCCTGTCTAGGGCCTGAACATGTGCCTTGGAGGGGAGTCATGGGGCCAAGTGGGGGGTTCTGTGGGGGCCCCAAAGTGTCCATGGCCCAAAAAGGTTGCCTACCCTTGATATAATAAGTTCTCTGGTGGGGTTTACACACCTCTATGGGAGATTCCATAGATTCATAGTTTCATAGATCATAGAGTTGGAAGGGGCCTACAAGGCCATTGAGTCCAACCCCCTGCTCAATGCAGGAAACTAGAGGAGGGGTCTCCCATCCAAGTAATAACCAGGCCTGACCCTGCTTAGCTTTCCACACCCAGTCAAGCTGAGCCAGTGTGAGCCAGCCCTTTCAGAAGGAAACAGCATACTTTCATTTAGAAGGCTATGAATAATTTTTTTTCATGCATGCCATAAGCATATATCTTTATGCCCAAATAGTCAATTTGTAGAATCAATTTGTCTGGGAAGGCAAATAAAAAGTATGCACATCATAACCAGAGAAAAACTACCCACACAGGATACAGTGGAAGGTTAACCTATTAGAAGGTAATAATAACCTTTTGTTTCTCAACATCCAGTGTAGATCATTAGACAAAAGTATCAGGATATTTATTATTTAATTTACATACACTTCTAGCTATAAGGCAGCCCCCGACAATTGCTACTCAGAAATAAAAAATAGCTTAATTAAATTTCATGAACCAAAGAAGTCAAGTTGACAATGGAGGCCAAAACCAAGATGTGTTGTCAAGGCAACATAGGCCAAAAATTCTTTTGATTTCTGCAAGACCTGACACTTGATAATATTAGGCGGGATGGGTGCAGAATACTGATGCACTGAGTTGCAATTTTAATTTCTAATGAGAAGCAAAAGGAATGCCTATAAGCAAAGAGAAACCCTCATGTTTTGAAAATGTGGAGTAATTTTTAGCTTGATTTTTACTCATGCCAATCATGTAGCTCTGAATACAACCCCTGGATGCTAGTGTCATGCTCAGCATAACACTGGTAAGGGAGTGTTATCTCCAAGGGCCCAATTTATTTCTCAGCCACTTGGAACTTGACAAATTCTGGAAGTTAAACAGAAATGAAATTCCCTCCAGCTAGATAAGATGGATAGTTTGCTATAATACTAATAACTCATCTTTGTCTTGTAATTATGAAATTAAAATGCAGAAATGTGCCTCAAACACACATCAATGTGTTTTAGGTTAGTTTTACAGATCAGAGGAAAATAACAAGTAATCTGAAATGTTACTTAGACCCCAGTTCAGCTCCGTAAGTCAGAGGTTGAGAGGCTAAGGAGGCAAGCCTACCCATGTTTAGACAGATAAAAGTCCTACAACTCCTACAAATTTATAGTATGACTACATCTGGATCAAACCCACAGACTATCAACTGACCATAATCCCTAAGTCCTAAATTCTGCACAAACCATGGCACTGGAAAAGACTGCATTGGGAATGTGGGAAGGAGGGCGCTGTTGCACTCATGTCCTACTTGTGAGTTCCCTGTGGGCATCTAGTTGGCCGCTGTGTGAGAGGCTGTTCCTGAATAAAATAGAGAGAAAGAAAAACATTGCTCTTTTGTTCTAAAACTGATTTCAAGGTTGCTGTATCTCAACAGGTACTAGAAAATCTTGCAAGCTCCTGAGGAAGGAGTCTTCATCCAACTCCAAAACACATCTAGGGATGTATCCACGAATTCTCGGGGGGCTGAAGTGAGGCCGAAATCGGCCCCGCTCACCCCCCCAAGACTCACGCACCTTACCTTCCCGCCGCTTGTCCCACTGCTCCACAGCCGCGCCGGCAGCGCGGAGTCCTGTCGCGTCATTTCTGGCTGCCAGGAAGTGACGCGACGGGACCCTGCTGCTGTGTTTTTGCCGTAAAAACCAGGGCAACATAGCTTGAAACAGCCGCGATTTGCTAGCTGGTGCTGCTATTTCGAGCAGCGCAGAGATTCGGGCCTTCGGGGGGGGGGGTGCTTGCTGAGAAAAGGCAAGGCGAGCACCCCCCCAAGGTAGGAGGTACACCCCTACATGGAACTACAAGATCAACATTAAAACCATTTTTTTTGCCCCAATCAGCACCTGTTTGCTCTCTTTTTTCTTTTCTTTTCTTTAGTTTTCTTTTCTTCTTCTTTTTCCTTTTAAGCATATCAATGCCAGGATTATTGTGTTATCACTAACAACTGTCTCTGTGAATAATTACCACTGACAGTAATGTACTCTGTCTGTACTTCAATTTTACTTGCTCCTGATCTCACTGTTTGCAGTCCATTACCCCCAACAATGTGATATACCTGGAACTCAGGTCAACACTTCATGCATCTGATGAAGCGGACCTTAGTCCATAACAGTTTATGCCATAATAAACTTGATACTCCTTAAAGTGCCACGAGACTCTTCATAATTATTCACATTATCCTATTTGCGCGCGTAAGGGAGGAAATGAGGAGACCAGACACAGAGTATGGGATCAAATCAGGGCAACATTTATTAATCAATCAAAGATCTGTGAAGGGAGGAGTGCGGTTGCTAAACTAAACCGGTCCTCGGCCAGTATTTAAATCATAATCGGGCGAAAGCATCCAAGCCAAAAGGGCGGCGCGATTACTCACCGCCCCAAAGCTTTACACCACGTGGTGCTGGAGGGCCTTCCCGCTGTCTGCTCCGCCTGGCACCGCAGGACAACCGGCGAGTGAGGAGGGGGGAGACCCCAAAGGCGGCCCAACCTCCCACAAGCTGCACCGCGGGACAACAGCCAGGAGAGCCTCAGGTTATCATCAGTCACCTGAAAGGTGCCATTGGATGATCAGCAGACCCTAAAATGCTTGCCGCACTTCCCACAAAAATGTGAACAAAAGTCAAAGCACTAACCCGACCCTGCTTCACAGTGTGCAGTAGGCGAAACAGACCCGCTGCCCGAGGCCAATTAGGACAGCAGGTCAAAATTCCTACTCGGCCCCCAAAAGGACGACCAGCGAAGCCCACTCTGCTATACAGGGAGGGAGGGAGGGAGCTAGAAAAAGAAAACACTACCTTGGGGGCGGAGATGCCGGGCCTTAAATGGAGACCTCAGCTCTCTGCCCCCCGCTGGCTTAATTGGCCCTGAGGCAGTGGCCCGATTGTGGTCTGACTCGCCCCCCCACACACACACGCAAACTTCTCCCCAGCAACAGGTGGTAGCTGGGGGAAGGGTATTCTGACATTTTGTATCTAAACTGCTAAAACCCATATGGATCTGTACAAACGCTGCTTGTTCTGGTACGATGTACTTTCACAGAAGGGTAGCAATTTGCTTAATAACCATAATGGCAGCTGTTGCCAGGGTTAAGTATGGAGCAAGTCAAGTGGACACACACAGATCTTGCACACACAGACCTTAGGATCACAGCCTGGCAACACCTAGCTTCCGGATTTGCATTCCTCTCTTCCCCAAGAAACAGATCCCAAGTCTGCTAGGATTAACAAAGCCAAAGGAAGAATTAAAAAGAAAAAGAAAAAAAAAAAGAAATCATTTCTGCTGACAAACAAATAAGAGAACGCTCTGTGGAGGGACAGGACGGCCACAGTGTTGGGGGGATGATTGAAAACTAAGCTGGATATGGCATTTACCTGAGTTATGAACCATTACAGAAAGACCATGAGAGTGAACTTTTGACAGATGATTCATTTCTGCGAAGTAAATTTAACCTCTGCAAAGTTACACATTTCTAATTAAAAGTCCAGAGGAAGGAATCAATTTATATTCCTAGCCTCTGCTGTTAGCTCTCTCTGAGCTTTCCTTATTTGATCTGATCACCATTCCCATTCATGTAAGTAGCTTCATTATTTAGTCTGTTTTCTTTCTTCCTTCTTCTTTTACTTTCTTTTAAAAGAAGAGTACAGATAAATGGCCTTTCACATGCAGCTGAGAGGCCATTAACAGATCAAAATAAACTTGCTGTGAAACAGAGGGTGAAAAGAGTGTAAATCTCTAACAATTCAAATGAAGAATTGCTGCAGTTGGTGAAACTGAATTAGTCTAACTGCACTATGTATTTACTTAAATCCTGTCGATGCCCCAGTGCCATGTTTAATGAAGTGGGGAAATAAACACCAAAAACCGAATGTATCCAAAAATGCTTGGATCTTTCATTACAGAAGCTGGGGATAGATGTGCAGGTGACGAGGGAGAGAGAAACGCTATGCCTGGAAAGAAACAGTACAGTACTTCATTCATCCCATACAATCTTTGGCAAGGTAGTCATTGTTGTACAACCACCTACTTGATATATGGTGCTTCAAGCTAGGGATGTGCGACACTGGAAAAACTCGTTCCATTTCAGCTCGACTGACTTTTGACACATTTCCAACCCGGCAGCCAAAAGTAGGCTGATTTGGGGTGGCTGGGTGTTTGATGTCTGCAAAATTGCTTAAAATATTTGCACAAATTTGGAGCCGAGAACTGTGTATCTCTCTCTAATGCAATTTGGGCAAATCACAATTTGCACAAATTGGAGCTGACTCCTTAGATTTCATAGGATTTCATAGGATCATAGAGTTGGAAGGGGCCTATGAGGCCATTGAGTTCAACCCCCTGCTTAATGCAGGAAACTAGAGGAGGGGTCTTCCATCCAAGTAATAACCAGGCCTGACCTGCTTAGCTTTCCACACTCAGACAAGCTGAGCCAGCGTGAGCCACAGGCCTGTTCAAGTCATTGTTGTTGTTCTCATTCTACTACCATTTCACATGAGAGTTATGGAAGCATCCTCCTCTCACTGCATATACACACACTCCACCTGGGCCACCTTGAATTTTCTGACAGTTAATTTCAGATTTGTGCGAAATTCAATTACACAAATCACGGCCCCTTTGTGCCGCCTGACCATGTGCCGCCTGACTCGCATCAGACTGAGTCAGCACCAGTGCAGGATTGATGGAAGGGAATCTGTGGGGCTGAGTTGAGAAAATCCATTGGATTTTCATCCCCCCCCTATCAGATTCCTCACGGATCCCTACTTCAAACGCTAAGTATATCTTCATAGTGCATGCACACACAGCCTAATTCAAAGCTCCACTGAGCACATGAAGTTCAACTGTGAGCACAGGCTTCTCACTCACTTCAACAACATTGCATGGCAATGAGAACACAGGCCTGTGGCTCACACTGACTCAGCTTGTCTGAGTGTGGAAAGCTAAGCAGGGTCAGGCCTGGTTATTATTTGGATGGGAGACCCCTCCTCTAGTTTCCTGCATTGAGCAAGGGGTTGGACTCGATGGCCTTGTAGGCTCCTTCCAACTCTATGATCTATGAGATCTATGAAGATGAGCAAGCAGGGCCTTCCCAGGTATTGAAATGAATGGAAAGATACCATTCTATTCAATTATTGCTCAGGAAGCTGTTGGAGCCACCAATATATATCTAATACTGACAACCCATGCCTGGGGAGAGAAGATATGCTAGCAATGAGGGTATGGATTAGATCCAGATTTAGTCATGTTTACCAACTGAAACCAATGAGACTTATATGAATCTTGATTAACTTGTCTGATTAATTTCAATGGATCTATTCTAAGCCTCACTAAGTCTGATCCAACCCCTTGTTAACAGCTTTCATTATTTTCATAAAATAGGCAGCAAAATAAAATACACAATTATTTTAACTAAAAACAAAAGAATGATAATTTAACAAGATTAATAATATTCAGTGATGTACACCTTCATATGATTTAATTTGGTTCCAGAAACATTATGAAAGGCCTCCAGTTATCTATAACTGTGAATTGTCTTGTCCTAGGGAGTTGACTCTGGAAGGGGAATGTTTTTCTCAAGGTACAATCAAACCAGCACTCCTGTTGCAATTCATTTCATTTTTGTCTCTCAGTATCCCAAAATGAACCTTCACTTGCACTTCCTTCTCCTGGAACTGTGAGCAAAAGTTTCTCAGAAGTAGATATTCTAGGTTTATTGTATTATATTATGACTACTGTACTTTCATTATCCTTTTCCACTGAAGAAGAGCCTACACTCAAAGCGTATTGAAACCTAACCCTTTGTATGAAAACAATGCAAGTCCATCAATTTCCCCCCCTTATTGCAGACTTTGGAGTGTTGCCTTCTTGCTATAGGGCATGTTCTAATGAGACATACAGCACAGAATAATAAATTTATTTGAGGTGTGAATATTTGACTTCAACAGAGGAATCGGATACCTGCCTGCTAACCATGTCATCAAAGAAACACACAAGCGGGAAGTTTTTAAAACAAGTGTGGGACATCTTTTTCCTATGAGAGGTTGTTGATCCACAGGGAAAGTCATTGACTGGATTCAGACAACACAATAAACCACACACTCAGGGGTTGAGTATGGGTTGAGTGTGGGTTGTTGTTGAACCATGACTTGTTGCTGAAACGTGGGTTATCGTGTTGTCTCTGAATCCAGCTGCATTAACAATCCATGCTTGTTAACCACAAACAAGCCATGAAGAGAATCCATGGTTTGTTGTTGGGTTATGAACTGTAGGTTGTTCACCATGGTTTATTATCTCAGCTGGGTTAAGACAACATGTTAACCCATGTTTCAACAACAACCCATGGTTCAGTGACAACCCACAGTCAACCCATACTCAGCTCTTGAGTGTGGGTTATCAGATTGTCTGAACCCAGTCATTGTGGGTTGTGGCTGATTTGGATAGTGGTGGGCGATCCTCCCACCACCCGACTAGCTGGGCGCTCAGTGAGCACTGCTGCTGTGCCCCCCAAGCCAGGCCAAATGCAAACACTAGTAGAGGCACTCATCAGACCTCTGGGTTCCCGGAGGTGCACTTTTTACATAGAAAATGGCATAAGATACGTTAAAAGCGGCCACTATTTGCGTAACTTGCGCAAATCATGGCTGTTTTTAATGTATCTTACACCATTTTCTATGTAAAAAGCGCTCCTCTGGGAATCCAGAAGTCACTTCTCCAGCTCAGCTCGGGAGAGCACGAGTCGAGCCGGGGAAGCAGGTAGGTCGAGCACAGCTTGGGGGTTCAAGCCCGGAAACTTGTAGAAGTGGGAGCGAGCCTTGCAGCGGCTGCCTAAACTAATTCTTCGAGCTAGTCGATTTTCCTTCTCCCCCTTCACAGACCTGACAGGCGAACACAATTGAGCTGCGAATCAGCAAGATCTTTTGCTCGAGGCTCGAGAGATAGCTCCCTTCTAACTCTGAATATTATAAACCCTAGCTAGCTCCCCATGTCCTTCAGCAAGAAGTTCTCACACAAAGAAATGTAGTAACAGTGATTGAAATGCAAAACCTAATGCAAAACCTAAGTCACAGCAGGTTCACAGCAGATGCTAACCTGTTTAAGAGAAACGCTAATTTGAGAACAACAGCTCTTGCTCGGGTTTGTAATGCAGATGTCTGGGAGAGCACCTTTTTATGCTCGCCAAAATCGTTAAGTATGCTGAGTGAACAGAACAGACCTATCTCGATGCAAAAAAAGCCTTCGAGTTAAATTAGCACATCCCTACCGGCAAGTGTGCCGGACTTCCACCCTCCGAATGAGATCTGCACACATCCCTAGATTTGGGAGGAGCCAGGGATGATAGTGTGCAGAGTCTCCAGCATCACAGGATTGCCCAGCTCTTAGCCTCACTTTCTCAGTGTCACCCCACATGAAATTAGGCCAAAGGCCACATGCAGCTCATGGGCCACAGGCAGGGATGTGTGTACAAGCAAAACCAAATTCTACTTTGAAGCTCATTCCATTCCATCTCATGTCCATATCACATTGTGACCTTTGCTTTTTTTTTCTTTTCACATGACAATTCATACATATTTCCCCAAATGCACACATCAACTCTGTGCATTGTTGAAATGTACACATTCTTCTCCCATTTCTTAAAGTGTGCTTGTGTGCATTTTTCAAAAGTAAGCATTTTCAAATGTACGCATGCTGTCGGACACACTTTTTTTGGGGGGGGGCAGTGTCTGTGAATCACATTGCATGCTCGGAAACATATGGACTTAGACCGCAGATTGCATAGCATGGAGAACTGCCATATACCACGTCAGACCATGTGTCCTTCTAGCCCATCAGTGCCTCTCCAGGCAGCGTCTCTCTAGTCAGAAGAAAGTAAATCATCTATGGATGGCCACCTATCAGGAATGCCATAGTACAGGATTTCCAGCATTGGTAGGGGCCCCCTTCCAACTCTATGATTCTATGCAAGTGAAGCACATACTTCATTTTTTCTGTGAGGATTGGGGTAAGAATCTCACTTCCTGGGGTAAGCATCTGAACTTGGTGTCTGGTTTTTTCCCTCCATTTTGTTGCTTCTGACTATGATGACAAATTATCTGTACCATATAAACAGGAAAAGAACTGGTCATGTTTTATATCGTTGCACTGCATATACCATTATGTATACATGAACAAATAATTAGGTCATATTTCAGTATCTTTCCCCCAGAGGCAAGATATTTAACTTTTGAACTGATCCCCAAGAGGCAGAACTCTTCTGCCTGCATCAACTTGATTCCCCTCCTCCAAATTATGGTTCCACCCTGGTAAAGTTAAGCAGACAGGAAAAGAATAAGCACTGTGTCCCTATTTTATCCAGGGCCCTTATTCATACAATATCTTACTCTCATGAGTCCAACTCTCTCAACCAGTTTTCCAGTTCCAGCCGCTCTGGTTCTTTCTTTCTTTCTTTCTTTCCTTGCTTCCTTCCTTCCTCTCCACACCCTCTCTCTCTCTCTCTCTCTCTCTCTCTTTGCTTCTCTCCTCCTCCCTCCTCTTTTGACTTACATCTTCTAAAATAATTATTGTATAGTATCTAGGGGACCATAGGATTCCTCAGATTCCCAGATCCGAGGTGGGAAAAAGAGCTCCGACCTCGGGGCTGAGGATCCGCACTCAGATCCGCCTAACCCCCCCCCCCTTGCAGCCAGCATTGAAAGAACCACACTGGCTGCTTCTCCAAGGTCATAAGACTGACTTCAGAGAAGGGGTAAAGGGGGCATTCCAGGGGGCAGAGAGTGGAGGAGACCAGGAGGTATCCTGATGGCACTCCCGTCCAAAGCACCGCAGCTCGATGGCCAAAATCAGCCATCTAGCTGAATTGCAGAGCAGGAGGAATGGGGAGGTAGAGATCATCTCCGCTGCTTCCACCACCTTGTGTAGGATGCCCGTAATCCTCCACATTCAGAGGCTTTGGGACAACCCCATTGGACTGCACCCTAAAACTTCTTGTTTCAAACTCAGTGCAAGAAATGACATAATATGTCACACAGCCAGAAATTCCTTAATACTTGCACTGTCTCAAAACACACCAAGGTTGCATGTTCATTACTGGTTCATTATGCACATGCTCAGCGGTGTGTATAAGCCTGTCAGCCAGGCTTCAGGAGTAAACAGCTAGGGATACACACCTATCAATGAAATGTGTTGACTTTATTCTGCCTAAGGCATCTTAAGGGTGTGATGGAAAATTATGTGTATGGACTAATGAATCTTAGCGAGTGGTGATAGTTCTGTTTGCCTACAAAGGCATAATTGGTCAGGCAAAGGGAAATGTTGTCTTTTGTCATTTTTGAAATGAGACGTTAATACAGCGGCTTCTGCTATCTCTAACCCAAACACTACCTAATGACCAAATAACTGTGCACAGAGCACTTTAAAAGAAAAGAAAAGAAAGGTGAAATGAATTGTGTTTCAAATAACAATCTAATTGAAAATTCCATTACCAAAGATATTGCAGCGGTGGTAAGATTACAGATTAATCAAATGCTATTAAAACTCCCTCCTGTGGCACTAATGATTCATTGGCCTTTCAGTAGAAAACTCAGCAAGATTTCCTGTTACATGTCTAGCACAAAGAGGGGGGGGGAGTTGTTGTTTTAAGTACTTTCAGTGGCTTTATCACAATTTCATCATACACCTATATTAAAGCCTCTTCATGACAAGACAAAGTTGCCCCCAAAAGTGAGGGCATAAACAACCCATCACTGCAAAGAAGGCAGCACTTTCTTTTCAGTATCAGGAGCCATGAGGAAATATCACTAGGGCCAAACTAGAATACAATGGGGATAGCCTGTTTATTTAATCTGCCTCATTCCGGCATAATGAAGTGTCATATATATATATATATATATATATAGTGCTTATAGAAGGTTATAACAAAAACAAGAACAATAAAAAAAGGGGGGGAAATAAAAATAATAAAAAATAGTTTTCATTGCATAAAAGTTAGGTATATCAGTTTCAATAAATACATATGAAATATGTACACATATTATTACATGTATATAATCATTACTGTCAGTAGAAGTAGTTATGCATAAGTTTCAGCAAAGGCAAGCCAAATATCCCTATATTGGTCCATGTGCAGGTGGCATCTAAATACCACCCGTTCAAAAGTTTATAGATTTCATAGATCATAGAGTTGGAAGGAGCCTACAAGGCCATCGAGTCCAACCCCCTGGCCCTGCTCAATGCAGGAAACTAGAGGAGGGGTCTCCCATCCAAGTAATAACCAGGCCTGACCCTGCTTAGCTTTCCACGCTCAGACAAGCTGAGCCAGCGTAAGCCACAGGCCTGTTATAGGTCTTCAATCCATTCTGTTATTGGGGGTGGCCATTTATCCTTCCAATGTTATAAAATCAGTCTCTTATCTGTCAAAAGGGCACAGAAAATCCATTTACGTTGACCCTGCATTAAGTTCCAAAAAGTGGGTAGATAATTGAGAAGAACAGGTACATCCATAAATATTAAAGAGTTTTCCAACACAAGATTTATCAGTATTATAACCTCCTCCCCAAAGGAGGCAGCTGTTGGACATTGCCAAAACATATGAGTAAGAGAAGCATTACCTGTATCGCACCTCCAACAGTTAACCGACTTAGCTAGGCCCTTATTAAAAAGATGTTGTGTGGCGTCCATTATAAATGGAACAGAAGCTGTTGCTGGATAAGTATTTTGCAGGTTTAACGAGGTATAATGTTCACTGCTCTGGAGACTGTTTAGATGTGGAGCAGTATATAAATGTTGTAAATTAATTAATAAAATAAATAAGATATAAGCATGGGCTGGGCAGCTACATCAAAAAGAACACACAAGTAAGGGAAGCTGAACACGCATCTTCCCCCCACCTTATCTCCCGGACCTCTGTCACCGCAAACACTCCTTCCCCACTCTAGTTTGGATTACGGAAGGAAAATGTGGCTGAAGTGACAGAATGGAGAGAGTTACGGTGGGGGAAGGAGGGGATTCAGTAAGTGCACATCTTACTGTGCACCTTTTCATCTAAAAAGTTGACAGTTCAACCCCCATCCCCACCTCCCATATTCAACCAGGACATAGATGAACATTGCTTCCTCCTCCATCATGTCTGGTTTGATCCTTAATTATAGCTGCTTAAGCCTTATGAGAGTTGGTTGGGTATATATTACAGCAATGTGCTATGTGTGGGCCTGCCTTTAAAAACAGTCCAGAAACTTCGGCTGCTTCAAAATAGGGCCGCGAGATTGTTAACAGGGACTGCTGGCCAATACAATCATAGTACACCAGTGCTTTGCCGTTTGCATTGGCTGCCAATCTGTTTCAAGGTCCAATTCAAAGATGCTATAAACCTTTGAAGCCCTGAGCAGCTTTGGACCAAGTTACCTGAAAAAGATCACATCCTCCCACGTATGTCTACCTGGACCCTAAAGTCATCTTCTGAGGCCCTTGTCCAAGTACCCCTGTGCTAGGGATGTACGGATTTTGTTAAATCCATTCCGTCTGTGTTTCACGGATTTTCAGGTGTCTTTTGTTCTGTTGTCTGCTCTCATTGATGGAAGTATGAGAATTTTGTTTCTGTCTGCAAGCGTACATGTGTACAAGTACACATTAGTGTTAATGCACACATTTACACAAGTCCCACCAAAATTTTTTTGAAAGGGTCTGCAAGTCAGCGAAATCCACAAGACTAATAAAAAGCCAGTCCGCTGCAGAATCCACAGGTCAGAATAATAGAAATCCAAACTAATCTGAATCCGTTGCGGATTTCTTCAACAACCCCTACCCCTGTCAAAAGAGATCTGGCGGGTAGGGTAGCTACAGCATAGAGGGCCTTTTCAGTGCTGGCACCTCTGTCATGCGCCCCACCACCACCAGACTTGCCGGACACCTACATTATGGTTTTTTCAGAGCCAGGTAACAATCTTGATAGTTTTCCAGGCTTTTCAATCTGAAATGTTTTAAGTACCTTTTAACGAATTAAAGAGAGCCTATTTAATTAACAAATTAAAGAGAGCCAGTGTGGCGTAGTGGTGAGAGTGTTGGACTGGGACTCGGGAGATCCAGGTTCTAGTCCCCACTTGGCCATGAAACTCACTGAGTGACTTTGGGCCAGTCACTGACTCTCAGCCTAACCTACCTCACAGGGTTGTTGTGAGGATAAAATGGAGAGGAGGAGGAGGATTATGTAAGCCGCCTTGGGTTCCTTGCAGGAAAAATCGTGGGGTATAAATATAATAAATAAATAAATTAACATCAGTACAACAGATCTATGCTCTCCTGGTGGTGTTATTCTATTGTTGGTTTTATTCTGTTTTAGATGTTATTTTCATGTTGTCTTTTAAAAATTTATTTTATGGTTTTAAATAATTTTTACTTGTAAACCACCCAGAGAATATTTGTTATCAGGTGATATATACATATTACACACTAAAAAAATAAATAAAATGCACGTTTATTCTCTGTTTACTTAAAGTATAAGTGGAAAAACCAGAGTGTTCATGATTGTTTTCAGAACTGGTTACTTCTATCAAAGTCTTAAATATTTTAATGCTTTGTTCAACACCTTTTTGTGGTTTCATGGAATAATTGCACATTTTCTGGTGACACAAATAATATATTCCCTAATGCTCTCTTATTCCTTAAGTTAACACTTCACACACACACATGCACGCGCGCGCGCACACACACACACACCCTCCCTTACTGGTGTGGCTGCTTTTGCTCTGTGGTTCCTCCCAATCCAGCTTGGGAATATGTTCATATGCACGGGTTTCTTCCCATTTGATGGCTCCCAGCAGTAGTATGTTTATATTCAATGCAAGTGATGCCTGGCTTTTTAGGAAATGCAGCATTTGACAGGCTGGCTCAAGACATTTTGCTGTCTGAGAGGTAAAGAACAAGACGGTGCCCTCATACATTCCATGTCCAAAAGCCAACTGGACTGACAGTTGAATCTTTCTTCAACACTGGCAATGAGACAGCAGCCTCCATGGCACCTGAAGGCAGCAGGCTAGCTTTGTCTGCTTGGCTAGGGATGTGGGTGGAGCTCGTTTGGGGGTGGAAGTCCGGTGAACTCGCCAGGCTCAACCCCCCCGAGCTCCGCTACCTGCTTCCCCGGCTCGACTCACGTTCTCCTGAGCCAAGCTGGGGAAGTGACTTCCGGGTTTCCCCTCTGGAGCGCTTTTTACGTAAAAAACGGCGTAAGATACATTAGAAACAGCCATGATTTGTGCAAGTCACGCAAATCGCGGCCACTTTAAACGTATCTTATGCAATTTTCTACATAAAAAGGGCTCCAGAGGGAACCCAGAAGTCTGGCGAGTGTCTCGGCTGGCGCTCGCTTTTGGCCCGGCTCTGCAGGTGTGGCAGCAGTGCTCACTGAGCGCGCTGTGAGTCAGGTGGTGGGAGGATCACCCACCACTACTTGGCACACAGCTCTCTCCTCAAACCCCTTGCTGCATCTACTGTCCGAGGTGACTGCCTTGTTCTGCCTAATGGAAGGGCCAGCCTGCATTTTTTGTAATCACAGTGGCCCAAACCCAGAGAAAGTTAACCTCACTGATGTCCCATTTCAATTAATTTGTCCTGTTGATTTCAATGGCACGCAAACACGGATCGCTTTGGGGGGGATTTGGTGCACTGTGGAGAGTAACCACAAGGAGGAAGCCTGCGGCTTACGCTGGCTCAGCTTGTCTGAGCGTGGAAAGCTAAGCAGGGTCAAGCCTGGTTATTACTTGGATGGGAGACCCCTCCTCTAGTTTCCTGCATTGAGCAGGGGGTTGGACTCGATAGCCTTGTAGGCTCCTTCCAACTCTATGATCTATGAAATCTATGAAATCTATGCACATGTTCTCAGACCAGTTTCAGCATAAGTAGCCATGGATTATGTTTTGGCAATGCCCAATGGCTGCCTCTTTTGGGGAGGAGGTAATGACACAGATAAACTTTGTGTTGGAAAGCACAACATTTAATATTTACTGATGTACATGTTCTCCTTAATTATCTACCTGCTTCTTGGAACTTAATGCAAAGTCAACGTAAATTGATTTTCCATGCCCTTTTGACAGCTAAAAGACTGATATTACAATATTGGAAGGACAAACGGCTGCCTCCAATGATGCAATGGATTGAGGACTTAATGACGCTTTCGACTTTTGAATGGGTGGTCCTTAGGTGTAACCTATGAATGATTAAATATGCGGATATTTGGTCTGCCTTTGTTGAAGTATATGCATAACTATGCTTATGGATAGTAGTATATCTTGCTTTATATAAAATATATCGGGGTATATATTTCATATGTATCAATTGTAATTGAGCTATTCGAATTTCATATAAGAAAACTGTAATATTTTATTTTATTTTAACATTTTTCCTTCATTTTTGTTCTGATTGAATGAAATTAAAATCATTAATGGGGGAAAAAAATAAGTAGCCATGGATGCAGATTCAGCTACGCCAGTGAGAAAACATGTAACAGAAGACCATATTGTGAATTATCCATTCTCAGTGTACGGGAGGCAGGCCATTTGTGAAAGCCAGCTTGAGTGCAACTGGGGATTCGGATGATGCAGTTAAGTCCATTTACTTCTCTAATCCTTTGAACAATTCTATTCTAATTTGATTTCTGTCTATTGATAACAGAATAAGAGAACAGAGAACGGGGCAGCATTCTGAGCAACACTGAACCTTAACAAAAAGAAGCTGGGGAAAATAACCCACATCAATCTTAATATATTTAATAGACAGAATCATACTCAATTAATTTTAATTATGTTACTCCATTAACACTGATTTTGCTCAACACTGTGAGTACTGACCTTCTGTTATACGTTATGATCTAGTAACAATACGGTGACTTTCGTCATAATGGGAAGTACTTCACTTAAAGGCCATTATTTCCTCTATTAATGGTCTGGAAAGGATAAAGAGTGCATTTCTACTTTTTATTGCACCAATAGCTCTCTCTCCCCCCCTACCCCCAATATGCTTATTAAAATAGTGAGGAAACAGAAGGGGAAGCTGATTCAGTGCTAGAGCACGTGCTTTGCAATACAAGAGTAATGGAAACAGCTGATGTGAACCAAGCAGTTAAGAGTGTGAGCTTAAGAAACCCCAGTTTAAATCTTATTTGGTGAATCACACCAGCCCTGAAATATTTCTCCCACTACACACAATTGGGGGGGGGGGATAAAAATGCTGGCCAGGCCTATTGTTAGCCACATAGCATCCTTGGGGAACTGTGAGAGCCCCAACACCACAGCAAAACCCTCATTTCCTTTAAACATGCTCTCCCCACAATGTTCCAATGAGTGCTGGGCAGCTGGGTCATGGAGACACCATTTAAATTTCCCAGAATTATGCTGTGTCGGGAGCATTGTGGGAAATTTGAATGGCTGCTTGAAGATCCAGCCACCCAGAGCTAATTTAACTGTTGTGGCCTGCTGCTACATCAAGGAAAGCCCACCAGGAGTGCTCACTGACACAGGATGAGGCCCACCAGAAGGCACTTTGCCAAGTACCTCCTCAAAACTGGCCCAGGTACTGACCTATCTAAGGCCCGAAACTTTAAATGTGTGTCAAGCAGCTATGTCTTTTTGTCATTTTTACTCTAGAGAAGGCACAGGACCCTTACTCAGCACACCCTTACTGTGCCTACTTTAGATTGAAAATGAAAAGTAAACATATAGCTGCTAGACACACATCTAAGGTAATGTCTGTTTTGGCCCTTATAAGTTTGTTGTAAAGTGCTTTGGGCATTCAAAGAGGGTTGTATACACAGTATGTATTATAATGCTGATAATGATTCAGGTTTGATCTCTGGGCTCTCCAGTTGGACTCGATAGCCTTGTAGGCTCCTTCCAACTCTATGATCTATGAAATCCATGAAATCTATGCACATGTTCTCAGACAGTTTCAGCATAAGTAGCCATGGATTATGTTTTGGCAATGCCCAATGGCTGCCTCTTTTGGGGAGGAGGTAATGACATGGATAAACTTTGTGTTGGAAAGCACTTTAATATTTACTGATGTACATGTTCTCCTTAATTATCTACCTGGAATCTCAGGTAGAAGAACTGGAGGTGGCCACAGCCCAAGAAACCATGAATGCTGGTTTGATACCCTTTGCCATACATATTTAGGGTGGTTAAAACAAAAAGGGATCGCACGAAGCTCCAGAAGGATCCCTCCAAACTGGGAGAATAGGCATCAAAATGGCAAATGCGGTTCAATGTAAGCAAGTGTAATGTGATGCGCAAAAAAATTCCCAACTTCAAGTATAAGCTGATGGGATCTGAGCTAGCAGTGACTGACCAAGAAAGAGATCTTGGGGTTGTGGTGGACAGTTTGATGAAAATGTCAACTCAGTGTGAAAAAGGCAAACTCCATGTTCGGCATAATTAGGAAAGGAATTGAAAATAAAACTGCCAATATCATACTCCCCTTATCCAAATCTATGATGCTACCACACTTAGAATACTGTGTACAGTTCTAGTCACCACACCTAAAAAAAGGATATAGTAGACTTGGAAAAAGTGCAGAAAGGGGCAACTACAATGATCAAGGGTCTGGAGCAACTCCCCTACAAGGAAAGGTTACAATGTCTGGGATTGCTTAGCTTAGAAAAAAGGGAGACATGATAAAGGTGTACAAAACTATGCATGGTGTGGAGAAAGTGGACAGGGAGACATTTTTCTCCCTTTCTCATAGTACTAGAACCCGGGATCATCCCATGAAGCTGATTGGTGGGAGATTCAGGATAGATAAAAGGAAGTACTTCACACAGTGCATAGTTAAACTCTGGAATTCGCTTCCACAAGACATAGTGGTGGCAACCAATTTGGATGGCTTTAAAAGGGATTGGATACATTCAAGGAGGAGAAGGCTACCATTGGCTACTAGTTCTGATGGCTATATGCTACCTCCAGTATCACAGGCAGTATGCCTATGTACACCAGTTGCTGGGGAACATGGGCAGGAGGGTGCTGTTGGACTCATTCCTGCTTGTGGGTTTCCCATGGGCAGCTGGTTGGCCACTGTGCAAACAGAATGCTTAGACTACATGGATCCAGCAGGGCTTTTCTTATGTTCTTATGTACTACTTGAACCACTAGTGTGACTCACAGTAAGGAAAAGCAAGAAGGCATTGCCTTGCTTTCGCTCCATTTGGCATGAAGGCACTGCCTTACTGCTTGCTGTAACAACATGCTTTCCAATGTGGCAAGTGCAAATTAAATGTGTAAGCAATTGTTTTAAAATGTTCACCGGTCCACAGAAAATGCCATTTATTAATTGCTGATGAAAAAAAATAAAATCCAGTTTTTCAAGCATGTACATTCTACTTCAAGGTGAAAGAGAGGTTTGTGCCCATTCTCAAGAGACATTACTGTCTTCTGTGGCTCAAAAACACAATGAAATTTAGAAATAGAACAAGGTGTTTGCCTTCTTATGGTGCCCCCGGTATCAACCAGATAAGTATAATCCCATTCCAGTGTCTTTCGTAGGGATAGGTGAGAATTTTGTTCTGTTCATTTTTTAAATGAGAACTTTTCAAAATCTGGCTTGGAATCCCTTTGTATTTAATCATGTTTGTGATGCTGCCACCTCTTCTTCCTGACAGGCAGGTACAACATGATCCATGCTATTTTAGAACAGAAAAATTGAGTTCCAAGTTCTGTGAGAACTACTCCAAGGTAAATGTACATAGAATTGTAGCCTGATTATACCAAATGCAACAGAGGGTACAAACTCAAGTGGAAGACTGATGTGTAAACGAAAAGGAGCTTCTTAACCCAGGGATGCTTGAAGAATTCTGTCTTTGTGAATTCAGATACCAACTGACCTGATCCACACCTCTCGGCCCAAGTTAGTATTGGGAGGTAGCTATCCAATGGATTTCACATTTCTCTGAGGGTGCAATCATATGTCCCTCCTGACCTTGTCTGGAGGGACATAGCATAGGATGTTCCTTAGAAGGCACTGCGACCTCGTAAATTCCTTATGAGGTTGAAGCGCCTTGGAGTGCCCTCCCCCCACCTCATTGCCAGTGTGGTTCTTTCCACACCAGAAGGGAATTGCGGGGAACCAAAGACAGACTTCCATCTTTGGTTCTATTCCTGGGGTCGGGGAGGAGCGAGGCACCAACGTCCTATGAAGAATCCAGATGGCACCTCAGCCTCTCCTCAAGAGGAGAGGAAAAACCTCTAGATGGCCAAAAAATCAGTCATCTAGAGGTTTCTGAGGGAGAGGGAGGCATGGAGGACATCCTATCCTCCGTGCTCCTCCTGCCCTGGATTGGATGCCCCAATCCACTGAGTTTGGAGGGTTATGGGCAGCCACATTGGATTGCACTGTGAATGATGCAACGACCATTCTCAGTTCCAAAAATGTGTCAACATGCATCTAAAAATGTGTAACTGAGGTCAATTATGTTTTAAAATGCATAATTTGAGAACAAAAATGTTCCAAAAATGTGTATTTTGAGAGAAAATATGTTCAAGTATTCCAAAAATATCTAAAAAATATCTCTAAGAGGTTTACAAAATTATGATTGGGTATGGTCAGGTAGCCCATTTGCTGCCACAGGACAACACATCTATAACCAGCTAAGAAGCTACCTACCTCATCCTTAAACAAAGACAGCGGTTCACAGACATAACAAATCAGCCTGTGTTCTGCCTGGGGGCTCGTACAGGATTTTGATTTGTGGCTTCATGATCAATTATATATATACAGGACCGGTGCAAGGCAGTTTGGTGCCCTAGGCAAGATCAGATATTTAGCGCCCCCCTTCCCACTTAAGAGCATTGTATTTTTTTTTCAAGGCGTTTCTAGCACTCCCTTTAGCCCTGCGCCCTAGGCGGCTGCCTAGTTGGCCTAATGGTAGCACCGGCCCTGTATATATATATATATATATATATATATATCAGAGACATGACCCTACTGCCCAAACCCCATAGGCTGCATTTTTACCCATCTCTGAAAGCAATCATATCAATTAATATTTCTTGGAGGGTGGTGGAAGAAAGTAAAGTGATGAAAACAGAAGGGGGGGAAATTGCTGGCTTAAACAAGGTGCAAAGGTGCATTTAATATCACATGTAGTGTGGCCATCAGTAAGTGAGAATTGTCAAGCAGAGGTCCAAAAATGTTACTGACTTAAAATTCACCCATCATGGTGCAAAAACAGCATACCTGTTGTGCTTGCTATTTTGACTTCTGTACCAGTGAGGGGTACTGCAATAAATGGAGCATTGCAAAGCTTTTCTCCCGCAGTGACCTTAACTCCATAATACTGTAATGATACAATATTACACTGTGACAGGAAATTTCTTCACAAGCCCCGAAAGTGATCTGCTTATCCTTTTGAACTATGGGCATGGAAACCCCCAAAGAGCTTTTAAGAATCAGCAATCAAGTACACAGTCTATTACGCTGTGCACATTCAGTCACTGGAGGGGGGGGGAACCACCACATTCTGCTCCCGTCAGATCAGGACCCATTTTGCTTCTAGGATTGGTGTTCCAATATCAGCCTCCCACATTAATCTGAAGCCACTAATCAATCCTGCTAATTTTTCAATTACTTTACTATATATATTGGAGACTACCTCTTTTGCCCCATATGGCAATTTTATACATTGGGGCTACTGGTATCAGTCCAATGCAATCCTGTGGCAATTCAGAAGGACACCTGCATCTTATGGCCATTTGGAAGGAGAGGCCATAGCTATGGAGGGGTCATGGCATCAGGACCCTTCGAGTTGTTTTGGCATAATCTCTCAGTACAGTCCTGAGCAATATTGGGACTCATTACCTTTTCTGTGGGGCTATTTTCTTATTTATTTATTATTACATTTATATCCTGCCTTTTCTCCTCTTGCAAGGAACTCAAGGCAGCTCACATGGTCCTCCTCCTCTCCATGTTATCCTCATAACAAATCTGTGAGGTAGGTTAGGCTGTGAGTCAGTTAGGGTTGGGTGATCTGCCAGGACCCAACCCGCCTCCGGTTCAGTGGATGCTGCTGCTGTGCCCGCCAAGCTGGGCTGAAAGCTGGTGCACGCCATGCAGCTCACCAGACTTTCAGGTTCACAGCGGGCCACTGTTTATGTAGAAAATATCTTAAGACATGTCAAAAGCGGCGGCAATTTCTGAAAAGTATGCAAATTGCAGCTGCTTTTGGCATATTTTAAGGCATTTTCTACATAAACAGAGCCGGTCCACCAGGAACCCAGAAGTCGCTTCCCTGGCTCAACTCAGGCGAATGTGAGTCAAACCAGGGAAGAGGTAAGTGGGATGGAGTTCAGGGTGTCAAGCCTGGATAGTCTGCTGGATTTTCACCTCCCAAACAAAATCCTCACATATCCCTAGGGTCAGTGACTGGCTCAAAGTCACCCAGTGAGCTTCATGGCCAAGTGGGGACTAGAATCTGGATCTCCAACACTCTAATCACTACATCACATTGGCTTTCTTCTTCCAAATTATAGTAACTTTGGCTAACTTACTTAGCTATAAAGTTACAGAGTTACATCAAAAATGAACCCTCATGGCTATTCATCTCCTTATATAAGCATTTGAAATGCAATTATGTCTACATGGACTTAATTTACAGCATATGATGCAACAGTGATGTATCATACATCACAACAGTGATGTATCAGTACATTGCTGGCTCATGTACTAGTCAACTCCTTGGAAACAAGTGCTGATTGGCTTCTGTAGAAAAACAAGACTATCAACACAAATACAACTCCTCAGTGTTCAGTAGAGCTTGCCCAGGAGATGATCCCAACAATTGCATCTATAGACTTCAAACTTTTGAAAGTTCAATAATTCACAGCTCAGCTGTCAGAACTGAGTTTTCATTGTAATGAACTTTGAGTCCCTGTCCTAATAATTAAATTACTCCTTGTTTTTACTTTAGAAGAACTGGGGCATTAAAATAATCCACCTCAATCAAAGGTTGAATAATTAGCCCTCCCTTCATTTTGACTTTCCTAAAAATTCTTGCTTACTGCTCAATAAAGACAAAATCCCAATAGACATGCTTTTAATGACTCTGTCTAAAGATTTTGAATAAGCTTCTTCCACTGACTAAGGTTCATTTTCATGCTCTGAAAACTTAATAGTTTTAGGGAAATGAAGAAGAAATCTACAGTCCCAAAACAGTACTTGTTCACAAGCAAATCATGACTTTTCACTGCCAGAGGTGAACAACATTAGGGCAATTAGATCCATGCACATAATCTTCTTCTGCTGCTGCTTTTGACCATATAAGCCATCTGTACTGTTCTAATTGTAATTTCTTCATGTGGAGAAAATACTATGAAAGCTAAAAGAAACAGCAAGAATACAGAAGACAAAAACACATGTCAAAGCAGATGAAAGTAAAAAAAATCCAAACTTAAGTTGTTTTACAAGGACTGGACCTGGAGGCAAAGTCAAGTTGTGTGGTATGGCTAAGCAGGCATGAGCAAAATGAGGCTGTGTAGTCAGGCAAAGAAAACCTTTTGGTTTGGATCTGGGAAGCCGAGCTCTCCAATCCCTGGTTATCTAACATGATTTGACAACTACCATCAGCAAGTCATTCATTCTAAACCTGAGTTCTAATATTCATGATGAGAGAATATTGCTACAACCACCTGATGTGGTTGCTATGAGGGAATAGGAGAAAGATTCTTAAATGTGTGATGGCACTCCAAAGGGCCATAGAAGTGAGAAGGAGTTATTGAGAATGTGTCACAATGTGTGTTGGGCATACATTTTAAATTTTAAATTAGCATAAAATGTATTTTTGGAACAATAATTTCCTAATTACCTGACTTTCTGTCTCCTCCATCCAGGGATGTTGAAGAGTCCTTGGTCTCGAGTCACGAGTCGAGTCACGAGTCTTTGGACCCGAGTCTCGAGTCCGAGTCCGAGTCCTTGGTCCAAAATGGTGACTCACGAGTCACGAGTCACGAGTCACTCCCACAGTTGACTCCACGAGTCCCTATTAAAATCAATGGGGTTTTTTCCCAACAAAATAAGGCTACTTCAGATGTGTGGTTTAAATAAATTCTAGGCACAAGTGTGCCTTTTTATTTCAAAACTCTGCAACTGATTTTGGCAAGAACAGACCAGGCAGAAAAACCCAAAATAACCAGGCGGGCAGAGGAGGCAGGGAACCCCAAGCAGGCAGGCAGAGGCCTTTGTCTTGGACAATTCAACTGTTGAACTGGTCAAGAAGGGACCAGGCAGGCAGAGGAGGCTGGGAACCCCAGACAGGCAGGCAGAGGCAGCCAAACCCAAAATGTCTGAAAGGTTGCATTTTAGAAAAATGATTTTAACAAATAAACTTGCTGTACTTCCTAAAACTTATCCATGTTGCATTTGAGGAACATGATTTTTTCTAAATGTTTGGCCCCCATTCTGGAACGGTGAGGTCTCATCACAATTTCACCCTCACTGAACATCCGCTCCACTGGTGATGAACTTGCTGGAACCAGAAACAGAGCAGAGCAGAGCAGTCACACAGAGTAATCTCACGTCCTTCTTCTGCCTCTCCCAAGTACGCAACACATCAATCAAAATAAATCTTGACACACTGTTGGGGCTGCACTCCTGGTAGCCGTCCACAGTGGCCGAGCAGCGGCGCACCTCGCTTCCATGCACTCTTCACTGGCAATCATGTTCCTCTCCACTCCTTCTGGCACAGCCCAGGGATGTTGAAGAGTTCTTGGTCTCAAGTCCCGAGTCGAGTCTCGAGTCCCATTAAAAATATTGGGACTCGAGTCCGAGTCGAGTCAGAGGGGGGACTTCAGTCCGACTCACGAGTCGAGTCCTCGAGTCTGAGTCCCCATCCCTGCCTCCATCAAAATTCATTTGGCACCATTTCACGCATCTCCAGGCTTCACTGCTCGCCAATAAAATGGAAGTTCCCTTCCCAACATGCTTTGCTCTCATTCTTCCCCATAGCTTAGTTCTCCCATTTCTCCTAAGACATACTGCAAGACACTGGACTGTTTCATTCTAGGCCACCTTCCTAATGCTACTGCTTGCTCTGCCACAGCTCAGCTGTTGGTCCTTTGGATCAGCCACTCATGGTCAGCACACATTATGTGACAATACAATCCTGACTTCACATGTCATCTCACGTGTATGCATGGCAGGATTATTGCATAATATTCCGAGTGTCTGCTAAATTTCAAATTCACGGAAAGGACTGCAACTAGGGCCAGAGCACATGTCTTGTATGCAGAAGGTCCTAGGTTCAATTCTTGACATCTCCAATTAAAAAGATTGGATAGTAGTGATTTGAAAGATTTTATTTATTATTTACATTTATTAATTGCCCATCTGGCCGGCAACCAGATAAGATCTCTATATGACCAGATATATTAAGATCTCTATATGAGACCCTGGAGAGCCACTGCTGGTCAGTAGAGAACAGGAACATAGGAACCTGTCTTAAACTGAGAGAGACCATTGGTCCATCTAGCCCAGTATTGTCAACACTGACTGGCAGCAATAGTTCTTCAGGATTTTAACCCCAAGTATTTCCTAGTTCTACCTGATGATGCCCGGGCCTGAACTTGGGACCTTGTCCATTCAAAACATGTACCCTGTTACCGAGCTACAGGCCTTCTCCCCCATTAAACTAGGCTAGATAGACAAATAGTCTGACTTGGAATAAGGCAACTTCCTGAGTTCCTTTGAGTTATATGGACTCCGAAAGACAAAAATGTACTGCCAATATAGCTGTAATAACACACATCTTGGTGCCCTTAGTTTACTATGTGTTAGCATACTTGAGTAGTGATGTATGAAGCCAGCAACCTATCGAAATAGGTTATTTTGCCCAGTGTCCAGCATCAGTTTAACCTGGGCCATAAATACTTAAGGCTGCTCAATACCTTCTTATTTTTTGTTTCTTAGAATGATTTACTTGCACATGCAGGTTGAAATTGCAGCAGTAATTCAGACAGGGGCTTGAAAAAGCTGCTTGCCTTCAAGACTCTTGGGAGTTATAACCCAGTTAGAGGATGGGGAAAAAGACAAGGCCCATAGCCTGATCTGCTGACACTTGCCCAGAAAAAAAAAAAAAAAGACTTTGGAGCAGCTGTGTTAATCAATTGGCCTTGATTTGGGGGAAAGGAGAGTTTACAAATGCATTTGGCTCTTGTAAGTCATACCATCCACCAAAGAAAAGGATTAAATCCTAAGGATTCAGACTCCACCACTCCTTAAGATTATATGAAACAGCCCACAGTATTTTCTTCTGCCACAGAAGAGTTGTTGACTGAAATTACCTTGCAGGCCAGCAAGTATAACAGAAAAGGAGTCAGCACTTTGTTTGTGATAACAGACTTGCTTGCCAACCACATTATCACCAACGCTCTGGTTGGCCTACGAAGAAAGCAAATGTATTTTTCTTGTTGTTAGAAAGGCAAGCAAGTTGCTTTAGAAATGGATTCTGACAAGTCGCTTTCACCCTTCCAGAAATGTTACCTCTATTAAATGGAGTCCTCTGAATTTCTCTAAAGTTCTGCACACTGTTTTCCATAATACTGCCTGCCTGTCATTTGCTGACAATGTCCCGCTGCTACCTAAGCTGACTTTGGAAGGCAAATCATCCCCCGTGGAAAGGTGAAGTGGCAATGCTATTTAGAATGATTTCAAAGTCTCTTTCCTAGCCCGTTCTGCATAGGATGAGATGTTCATGTTGTTTGTTGTTTTCCTGAGGGGAGGATAAGCAGTGCAAACTGAAGTTTTACCTAGGGGTGAGCAAATCTGTCTACTTCTAGTCTGTGCTACTTTCACAAGTTGTTATCCATAATTCCATTTAAATTCACATTTTCTTTCAAAATGCACATTTAAATGCATGTATATTTGATATGTCTAAACTGCCAAGAACGGTGTCACGACATTTTGAGAATCTAGAATCTAGTGGATAGCTAAGTTCTGAACAGGATTAGTCCAAGAGGTGGAGATCAGGTCATTGTGTATAGGAATTTGCAAAGGATCAAATTCCCCAAGCATCACAAATTTATTTATTATTTATTTATTTTATTTTATTTGTTACATTTATGGATTGCCCATCTGGCTGGCAAACCGGCCACTCTGGGCGATGTACAACAAAATAAAATATAGAATAAATACAGAATTATATTTATATCCTGCCTTTTTTCCAGCAATGAACCCAAGGCGGCTTACATAATCCTCCCCCTCCTCTTCATTTTATCCTCACAACAACCCTGAGGTAGGTTAGGCTGAAGTCAGGGACTGGCCCAAAGTCACCCAGTGAGCTTCATGGCCGAGTGGGGACTAGAAACTGGATCTCCCAAGTCCCAGTCCAACATTCTAATCACTACACCACACTGGCTCTCAAGAGTTTCACCCTATTTGGGCCTTTCCCCTCAGGTGATTTACGATCACCTGAGAGAGAGGGTGGGGCTTTACCTGCTGGCCCCTCCCTCACCATCCATACTTAGGGAGGGCCCATTTGTACAGGGATGCCTGCTCTGCACATATTTATTTATTTATTTATTTATTATATTTATGAATCGCCCATCTGGCCAGACATCCGGCCACTCTGAGCGATGTACAATGCAATAAAATACAAGGGGACACACAACACACACAGAGTATAAAACACAATTAAAAACAGTACAAAACTTAAAAATCCTAACCCACCCCATATTCCCGCCTGAAAAGCCACGTTTTTAATGCACGGCGGAAGCTAATCAAGGAAGGGGCATGGCGGAGGTCACTGGGGAGAGAGTTCCATAAATTGGGGGAAAGAATCCTGTGTGAGAAAGCAGTAGGGACATTGCTGAGGGGGCAGGGCCAGTGGGCACATGTGATAGTTAATGGCGTGAGGAAAACAACCTAGAGACATAGGGCTTAAATATCAAGGGCATTCCATTTCCGTACTATATTTATCCAGAAACTCCAGTTGTCCATTTCAATGGACTCCATTATGTCTAACTCTTTATCCGTGTCAGTTTGATTACCCATTTCTTCGTTAGTAGCTGCCTTTGCTGTTTATAGAAGTGGGTTACTCTGCAGTAAATCCCATCAGATACGAACCTCTCAGCGATGGGGGTGTTTTTAATTTATCTCTCTTGCACTTCCCTTTCTCCATCTAAAAACAGTTGACCTCAAACAACCTCTTACAGGTTTTCCACAGCATTCCCTTCCTCCTTTCCCATCAGCTCTCAAGCTGGATGACCTCATGAATAACACCATCACATAACCTTCCGCATTCATGCGCAGCAGCTCCATAATAAGTGAATGAGATTATAAGGGGCTTTTAGTAAATTGGTCGGTTTTCTGTAGAGCTTGTGCCTCTGAAATTCTACTGCATTTTGAGCAGCAGTATGAACCGCATATCAATTTATTTCTTAAAAGGTATCACAGTTCCACTCAGTTGCAGTTTTTGGTACTGCTATCTATGGCCAATAGCCAACACAATGAATAAATAGGAGGACATATACAGGAAATATTCCTTTATGCAGTTGAAGAAGACTGTCAGAAAAATGAATAATGAAACATCCAAATCATAATGCATTTTCGTGTTTTAAATCGAATACTTTGTTCCCCCTTCACTATCATCAATGCATAAGAGATAACAGCCTTAGTCATTCCTGGGGATTTGTTGCTGTGGTCTGGTCTACACATGCAACAGAATGAAGGGATAGAAGAACAGGTATTTCCCCTTCAGAATGCTGGTGGGACATACAATTTTTTAAATGTTCCCCTTTGTAAAACAAAAAAAACAAAGCAAAACAACAAACAGACAAACCCTGCAAATATATAAACAATAGCAGCAAGTTCAGTGCTGGGCTACAATCTTTCTCCCTGGTATGTCATGCTTATATTAGCAATATAAAATGGTATCCCCCAGCTACATTCTGAAATGGCGCACATCAGGACCCTACCAGATGTGTTGACCTAGCCTGAACACAAAGGATAGAGGTGGATTATTGGTCCATTTTAAAAGGATTCATTAAGACATCCACTGGACATCTAAACTGAATCTGTTCTCAATATGAACGATAATAATGTCGGGGATGCTTTGACCTGGATTCCTGCATTGAGCAGGGGGTTGGACTCGATGGCCTTGTAGGCCCCTTCCAACTCTACTTTTCTATGATTCTATGATAATGAACTGGTGATGGGAGACCCAGGTTCAATATCCACTCAGGCACGAAGCTCACTTGGGTAACCTTAGGCCAGTAACTCTCTCTCCCTCCCTGCCTCCCTGCCTCCTCCCTCAAGTACTTCACAGGGTTGTTGTGACAATAAAGGGGTGGTGGTGGAGAACCTTTATGCTGTTCTGAGTTCATTGAAGAAAGGGCAGGATGTACGGTAGCCTGGGTAATTGAAAAAAAATTCTAATGCTATCACTGGGAATACACAAAGGACTAGAATCCTCCCAGCAGCCTTTGTTGCTCCTGGCCAGGACAGGACCTTCCCTCCCAGACCTCCATTTTGTCTTATTCAAACAGGCAGTTACTCAAGCAAAGGGTGTTACTGGAGGTTGTGTGTGACAGAGAGGGACCCGCCACCAGGCCAGGAAGAGCACAGGCTTCAGTTCAGAAAGAGATTGAACATTCCTGCCCAGGGTATCCACTTGTGAATTGCTCAGAAAGGAGGATATGCATCACCAAAAAGAGAACAAAAGAGGAAACCAATGTGCAGAAAATGTGCATATGCTAACTGATATGTATAGATTCAAATTTAGAAATAATTGTTATAATTTAAATAGGAACACAGTATATCTCACCACAGCGTGGAAGACAGTGGACTGTCACCAGTTGACCTGTGTGTTTGGCTCAGTCTGCTTTTTAGGTGCTACGGGTGAGCAACTTCAAGGCCCAGCTTGTCCTTCTGATAGGTCTTTATCATTAAACCAGACTTGGACTGAACAGCCCTTCCAATAGAGGACTTCTTCAAATAGAGGACTGTCCTCTGTAAAAGAGGACATATGACCACCCTAAGTGCAATACATTACCTGAGCCATCTGGGGATCACTATGGGTGCTGGCTTGTGATGATCTCTGCTTTGGCACTCACTTAAAGTGCTATGCTGGCTGGGACATGCTGGGAGTTGTAGGCCTTTTTTCTGTCTAAACTTGCATTGTATTGTACCCTTATTCACTTAGGAATTTCGGTGATTAACTACATCCTCCTAAGGATCCAGGGCCTTGTTGACGGCAACATAGCTTACCTGTGTTTCACTCTGTTTATTTTAATTAACAAGCATATAATATTTAAACACATGCAAAATTTAAAACTCATAAAATAAATAGCATAGGGTGAAATCTGGACCATATTGTATTCATGAAAAAAAGGGGGGGGAAAATGAGTGTTGGACTGGGACTTGGGAGATCTGGGTTCTAGTCCCCGCTCAGCCATGAAACGCACTGGGTGACTTTGGGCCAGTCACTGACTCTCAGCCTAACCTAACTCACAGGGTTGTTGTGAGGATAAAATGGAGAGGAGGATGAGGATCATGTAAGCCGCCTTGGGTTCCTTTGAGGAAAAAAGGCGGGGTATAAATATAATAATAATAATAATAAATAAAATACACGAGTGAGGATAATCCCCCCAGCCTGCTTCCTGCTCCCCTGACGAACATGCCTGAATTTCAATCTCTAGTGTAACCTTGGTTTCTATAGCTCAGCAATGGCAACGAACAACTATTAGATCATTAACAAATAACTGCCTTCAAAAAACCCTGCAAGCTGTTTACAGAAGGCTAAAGGAGACCTCTGTTTGATTCATTTCACTTCATTTCCTTCTGTCAGTAAGCCAGAACCCTGGCTGAGTTTGTGCAATAGAAACAAACCTAGAAATGGCAGGCTTCATTCCACCACCTTCCCTCTCTAACTAGAGGTTGTAAACATTAATTGATGTTATGGACTCATTGCCTGCAATCAAGCATCTTACTCTGCCAGATGTAATGGGGTTTCAACTGCTTCTCTGAGAAATACTCAGCTGGACATTATATGAATACAAAGGATACAATTAATTCATGGCTAGAAAACAAATACATGCCCGTGTGTGTGTGTGTGTGTGTGTGTGTGTGTGTGTCCGTGTCCATCTGTCCATGTTCACATCCATTCATGTGCACACATATAGAAAAAAACACAAAAGCTGTAAAGATCTTTTATCCTGCATACTGCTCCAGGTAATTGCAAGTAATGAATAAACAGCTCAGGAACCTGTTCACTGGCTAATATAACTTGGTATTTTCTACCATTAGGTCGCCGTTCAAAATATTTGCTTACATCTCAATACCCCTGCACATTTCTTTTCCTATCCAGAAGTGATCCTCACATTGTGTATAGAGTGGTCCACAGTTTCTATGTAAATATGCACTGTCATCTCAACACATTTTTTATGTCGTTAGACAAACCTTTACACGATGAGATCTCTCATATCATCTAATGGGAAAGTACCACATCATGTGGAAGTTGTTGTGATATGTATCACTTCACCAGCTTCAGCACATTGTTTACACATGGAAGGGACAGAATGGCTGTAAACAGGTTTGTTATGTCTTTCTGGATTCTCGTGTTTTCGCATGGGAAACTAGACCATGAGAGCAATATGAGCTAGTCACATGGTTTGTATGTTCTGATGACGTGCTAACTTGTTTTTCTGTCTAAAGCCATCTTAGAGAGAAGCTGGACTGCTTTCTCTCTTCTTGTTCTTCTCGCTGGACTTTGTTACTGCAACAATGTAACGTCTTTGCTGAGGTGGAGTGAAGCTCAACTTACTCCACTGGATGTAATGCTTGCTATGCATTTATACTCTGCACATGGACTGTAACTAGGAAATGTATACTCTGTAGAACTTTACTTGCTAAGTGAATAAACAGGTAGAATTAGACCTGTGGTGTTCCAGAGTGTTTCCTGACTCCATGGATTAATCTGCAACGGGGAAGCTGGAAGCAGTCTGATAACAGGGCAGACTGGGCTGGTCAAACTGGCACAACACGCTGCACGCTTCGCAGGGGGAGGTGAGATCTGGAAGATCTGTGTGTGGAATTTCAGGCCTCTGCTAGCACACAGACACAGGATTATAAATCTCCCAAATCGCACTACTCAGTTCAATAAACACTAACAGGGTTATGGGCCCAGATTGGACCAGAACCAGAACCAGTTCGGAACCAGAACCAGTTCGGAACCAGAACCAGAACCAGAACCAGCGCCGGGACCTGTTTGGCAACAGCTTCGACTCCGGTGATTGCAGTGATTAATGGCAGAGGAGGAAGACATCAAGGAAGAAAAACTATCTCCTGGTCCTTCAACCGGTAAGGGGGAAGAAAGGGGGAGATATCTGTTGGCTGACACAGACAGCTTGCAGGCAAGTTCCAAGGCCGATAGCTTGGAGGGAGAAAGCGAGGCTGAAATTTCTGGTGGGGAGGAGGAAGAGAATCCCCCGGGCACAGGAATGGCAGCTGCACAATCCCTGAATCCACAAATTGTGGAGAAACTGTCTGGATTGAACTATGTGCTGTGGAATTTTCAGATGCAGCATTATTTAACCCATGCGGGACTCTGGTCTGTAGTAACACAGGATCCAGTTGCAGTGGGCGATCAGGAATATGATGAATGGAAAGAGCGGGATGATAAAGCCAAAGCAATTCTTTGTTTATCTGTTGAAAGCTCACAAGTACCGTTTATCCAATTCCAAAACACAGCAAAAGAGATCTGGAATGTATTGAAGAATACATATCAAATGCAAACAGCAGGAAGCAGAATCTTGCTGGCACGTAAGCTATACAATTAGCTTGCTACCAGGTGGCTCTATCCAGAGCACTTGAGTACTATCAAACTTGTTTAAAACCAGACTGAGGCTCAAGGGATGACTATCGATCCATTGAATCAGGTCTCATTCTCTATCAATCTGGATTCATCTTATGACACAATTGTCACCTTTATGGCATGACAGCCAGATCAAAATTCGACATGAATATGTGTCAGCAACTTCTTTCTGAGTTGGAAAAAGCGACAGAGGAAAGAAAACACTCTGCCGTAAATTTGCAGGGGACCAGCTGATGTGTAACATCAAGCTGAAATAACAAGCAGGAGTAACCCAACCGATGCTTTAAAAGGAAAAATGCTTCACTTGTGGTCTACAATCATCTTAAAAGCAATGACACAAAAAGAAAAAAAACAAACACGGAAACTACAGCACACCTGAGGAGGCAGTTAAAACGGGCAAAAGTTTGATTGCAAGGGTGGGGGTTTCTAATGATGTTTGGGTTTTGGACTCTGGAGCTTCTCATCACATGACTAACTCCAGAAATGTATTTCAATCTCTGGAAGAAGATGGATGTCCAGGTCAGCATGTGGAATTAGCTGACGGGAAACGTATAAATGTTTCAGCAACAGGAACAATTGAATTTGCTATGTTGGGTCAACAAAGAGCACTGCTTGTTCCGGAACTGGACACAAATCTGATAAGTATTTCCCAATTAGCTCAAAATGGCTATGAAATGTGTTTTTCAGACAGCACATGTGTGATTTCATGTGAAGGGACAGTCTGTGCAAAAGGTGATTTGCAGAATTCTCTGTATGTTATAAATCCATTTGTAACACATGATGAGATTGTGAAGTATGCAAATTGTAAGCCTCATGATAATTGTGTACATTTATTCCATAAATGTTTTGCGCATGCTAATTACAGGCGCATCGAGAAGATGCCGGGTCTGTGTGAGGGCATGAAAATGAAACCTTGTTCTAATTATGTGGAATGTGAAGTATGCAGTCAGGCTAAGTCACACAGGACTAACATTCAGAAACACAGTGATAGAGTGAGCACAAGAATATTTGAGCTGGTACACTATGATGTTGCTGGGCCATTTGAGGAAAACTATGGGGAAAATAAGTACTACATGACTATCATTGATGATTTTTCTAGATTTGGATTTATTTAAATTTTGCAGCATAAATCTCAGGTTCGAGAGAGATTTGAATCATTTGTGAAATGGGCTGGTAACAGGTTCAAACAATACCCCATAGGTGAATTGCTCACAGATGGTGGGGAGTACATGAGTACAAAATTCAAGAAATTCTTGGAAAGTGAGGGCATTGGGCACAAAATCACAGCCCCAAACTCACCGTTTCAAAATGGTGTAGCTGAAAGACGCAACAGAACACTCCAAGAAATGATGAGGGCTCAATTAGCTGACTCACAGTTGAAAAACCATTTCTGGGGGGATGCACTTTCAAATGCTAACTATTTGCTGAACAGATTACCTAACACCACAACTGGGAAAACTCCATATGAAATGTTTCATGGGAGGAAGCCAAAGATATCACACGTGCGGATTTTTGGGTGCAAATGTTTTGTTCAAATACAGGCTAAAAGCTTTGAATGTTTTCTGCTGGGGTATGATGGACAAACAAAAGGATACAGGCTGTGGTCACCACAACACAGAAAGGTAATTTTAAGCAGAGATGTGATTTTTCACGAGCAAACACATGAAAAGAAACAGCTGGTGGAATTGCCAATGCATTCAATGGCTGAGACACAGCTGGAAGTTTCTGAAACAGAACAGGCCACTGAGCAGATATCTGGGGAACAGGAGGGAGGTGAACAATCTCTAAGGCGTTCAACCTGAGAACGTAAAACACCTGTTAGATATCAGGATGAATTCCAAAGTGGGAAAACTGTTGTACATAAAGCTCTCAAAACAGCTTTAGAACCTCAAAGTTTTGAGGAAATCCAGGGCATGGAACCAGTAGTGAGAAATGATTGGTTTGAGGCCATGCAGGATGAAATCAATGCCATGCATGTTAACAAAACATGGAGTCTGGTATCTTTACCTGTAGGGCGAAAGGCCATCACCTGTAAATGGGTGTACAAGGTGAAGACAAATCACCAGGGGCAGGTGGAAAGGTACAGCGCAAGACTCGTGGCAAGAGGGTTTGCACAAAAGCATGGAATAGATTTTGATTCCGTGTTTGCACCAACAACAAGGTATGCAACTGTAAGATTGTTGTTGAAATTGGCAGCACAAAGAAAAATGATGGCATTTCATTTTGATGTAAAAACTGCTTTCCTATATGGTGATTTACAAGAGGAAATCTACATGGTGCAACCAAAAGGTTTTGTAGAAAATCCCAGTCTTGTATGTCGTTTGCACAAATCCATATATGGGCTGAAGCAAGCAGCAAGGTGCTGGAACCAAAAATTAGACAGGGTTTTGATTAGTTTGGGATTCAAACAAAGCAAGGCTGATCACTGTCTGTACACATGTCACACAGAACTGGGACATTGGGTGTATTTGTTAGTCTTTGTTGATGATATATTGCTGATAACAGAATCAGTAAGTCAAAAAGACAAAATTGCAAAAGAATTGCAAGCACACTTTGAACTGAAAGATCTAGGTTTAGTGAAACACTATCTTGGAATGCAATTATCCCAGGATGAGGAAGGTTCTTTCTTGGTTGAACAAAGTGGGAAAATTCAGAAATTGCTGGAAATTCATAGATTGGAGAATTGTAACCCAGTTACCACTCCAATGACTCTTGAATATCAAAAACACACAGATAACACTGAATTTGAGGATATTGGACAATATCAAAGTGTTATTGGAAGCCTGCTATATTTGGCAAATGTGAGTAGTCCAGACATCAGCAATGCTGTGAACATACTTAGCAGGAAAACACAAAATCCTTCTATGTATGATTGGCTAGCTGTAAAACGGGTGTTAAGATATTTAAAAGGTTCCATGAATTGCAAACTAAAATTGTCATCACACACAGAGGGAGGTTTTTGCGTGTACACTGATGCTGATTGGTGAGCTGCAACCAATAGGAAGTCCACAAGTGGGACTGTGATCATGTATAATGAAAGTCTGATTGACTGGTATACACGAAAACAATCTTGTGTGGCTGTATCTAGTGCAGAATCTGAATTCATCAGTTTATCTCAAGCATGCAATGAGATCGAATGGTTCAAACAATTGTTTACTGATCTGAAATTACCAGTAGACAAGGCTGTTACAATTTTTGAAGACAACCAGGCTTGCATAAGCTTGGCACAAAATGAAAAATGTAGGCCAAGAACCAAGCACATTGATGTACGTTACTCTCATGTAAAGGACTGTGTGCAGAAAGGGTGGGTAACACTCAAATACTGTGCAACAGGGGACATGGTGGCAGATCTTTTCACAAAACCATTGCCTGTAGTAAGACACAGGAAACTAATGACAGCGCTAGGCCTCATTGAGCAAATGTGAAACAAGATGTACTCAGCTTGTGGGGGATGTTATGATATGTATCACTTCACCAGCTGCAGCACATTGTTTACACATGGAAGGGACAGAATGGCTGTAAACAGGTTTGTTATGTCTTTCTGGATTCTCGTGTTTTCGCATGGGAAACTAGACCGTGAGAGCAATATGAGCTAGTCACATGGTTTGTATGTTCTGATGACGTGCTAACTTGTTTTTCTGTCTGAAGCCATCTTAGAGAGAAGCTGAACTGCTTTCTCTCTTTTTCTTGTTCTTCTTGCTGGACTTTGTTACTGCAACAATGTAACGTCTTTGCTGAGGTGGAGTGAAGCTCAACTTACTCCACTGGATGTAATGCTTGCTATGCATTTATACTCTGCACATGGACTGTAACTAGGAAATGTATACTCTGTAGAACTTTACTTGCTAAGTGAATAAACAGGTAGAATTAGACCTGTGGTGTTCCAGAGTGTTTCCTGACTCCATGGATTAATCTGCAACGGGGAAGCTGGAAGCAGTCTGATAACAGGGCAGACTGGGCTGGTCAAACTGGCACAACACGCTGCACGCTGCGCGGGGGAGGTGAGATCTGGAAGATCTGTGTGTGGAATTTCAGGCCTCTGCTAGCACACAGACACAGGATTATAAATCTCCCAACTCGCACTACTCAGTTCATATAAACACCAACATTTGTGTTGTGAAACATTTTCACTGGTGTTATCATCAAAATTGCATTGGATTCCCTCAAACTTCCTTAGATATTTCACTAACTTTCATCTGAAAACAACAACAACCTTCAACTGTGATTTAAGTTCACTTTTAAACAAAATCTGGTAGCCACCTAGAGATGACTGGAAGCCCCGAGATGTTCTGCTAGTTTACAGAAACTCTTTTGACCTCCCACAAAATTCTGCAGAACTCCTGCATGAGCAGGAGACCCATACATTTGTTTCAAATATCACTGTAGGCAAATGTTTGGTGGAGACTCTATGCTTCTTGCAGAAGCTCAAAGTTCATTCCCATTGATCTTTTATAAGCCTCATGTGACCAGATATCCTTGAAAACCTGAAGTGGAGGGAGAAATGAAGGATAAATGGTACAAATATCAAAATGTAAATGTGCATAGCGAGGAATTAAAAGTTATGCTAGCTGTAATACATCTGAAAATTTCTTTTTACTCATAAAAGGAAGCAAGCAAATATATTGCTGTTAATCAAAAAAAGGAAAGAAAAGAAAAGAAAAGAAGGGAGCCCTTTTAGCTATTTTGAAGGCATGCAATGATTGTTCTTGTACACCAGTCTGATGAACAGAAGCCTGGCTTCTCACCATACACAGTGTGAAAGGATTAACATAAAAATGTATGACATCTATAAAAGTTAATAAGCAGAACGCTAAAAGCTGCCAAGTGTAAGAGTTTAATAATAAAAAAAAAGAAACCTCTTGCCTTGTGGAATACCAATATGGAGAAATATAAACCCCTCAAAGAAAAGAAAAAGATGCCCCAGGTCGTTCAACTGCAAACATGACGTCATCCACTTAAAAAGTATCGATTAATTCATGGCGTTGGTGGGGGGATCATTCTTTTTTCTTTTTCTTTTTAATAGAAATAGCTCTTTGTGAAACTGGATTAAAACTGAGAAAACCCTTGAAACCATCCATGAATGTGGGATGGGATCATAGCTCAGTTAAAAAGGGACGTGCAGCAGGTGATGTGAAAAGCCTCTACCTGAGTCCCAGTGAGACCTACACACACATGCACGCTTTATTTAAAATATTTATATCCCATCTCTTTCACAAGGAACCTCAAAGCATTAAAATCACCGGTACAAAACTAAAATATAGAAGGCATAATTCTATGCACGTTTAGACAGAAACAAGTCCTACAACTCCCAGCATGTCCCAGCCAGCCATGCTGGCTGGGGCATACTAGGAGTTGTACGACTTTTTTTTCTGTCTAAACATGCATAGGATTGCACCCAAAATCAGTCGATAAATCCACTTCAGGAGCATGTTCAGTTGTCTCTTTTTTTGGTGGCAGCGGGGATGGGTGGGTTTTGTTTGGGTTTTTTGCTCCATTGTGTTTAATCCAAATGCTTGAACATGTCTGGCAAAATGCTTTGTTGTGTGGGCTGTAGCTCCCAGGGTTGCAGGCCACACAGCAATTTGCACAACCATTGTTGGTGACATAACTTCAGCCAAACCTGGGGTAACAGTTGAGGAATGTGCGGGCCCCTAGATGTTGTTGGACTGCAGTTCCTATAATCTCTCACCCCTGGCCAGAGGCAGTGTTAGGAGGTGGCCCACTAGGGCTGGAGCCCCAGATCTTTCATTTGGAGCCCTGAATCTCTGGGAGGCCATCTGCCCCACCACCCTGCTGTCCATGGGCACTTGCTGAAATAAAGAGGCAGGGATCCCGATGAACTCTGTTGCATCTGACCCCCATGGGTGAGCCGGCTTTCTGCCCACATGTGCTTCACCTCCTGCTGCCCCCACCCCCTTGAATCTTTCTGCCTGAGGTTTTTTTCGGAAATCAAATGCCCTCCTTTCCCCTGTCCAGACATCCCTTTTTACAAATAGGGGTGTCCTTACGAGACAGGGTCCTTTAAAGACACACACAGAGAGATTCTAGAGCAGGACTCTCCAACCTTGGGTCCCCATGTGCTGCTGGACTACAGCTCCCAGAATCCCCTGCCATTGGCCATGCTGGCTGTGTATGCTGGGAGCTGTAGGCCAGCAACATCTGGGGACCCAAGGTTGGAGAGCCCTGTTCTAGAGCACATGTAAATTAGTATATGCAATCTGTGCATTTTTTGTGTTTGTCCTGTGGGCCTGAGCCCAGGATCTTTTCAGTACCTAGCATCGCCCCTGCCATTGGCTATGCTGGCTGGGGCTGATGGGAGTTCCAGTTCAACAACATCTGGAGGGCCACACATTTTCCTACTGCTGGTCTACATGATTTACTGCTCTGACACTTGTGTTTCCAGATATACTGCTGCCGGAAAAACTGCTCAATGAACCATCAGGTCTTTTGAACATGGCTATTGGTCACATCCTCACAGTCAGAGGTAACCCAGCAGCAAATAACATTCAGTTGTTACTTTAAAAAAAAAAAATCAAAGACAGAGCCTGGTGGATGGGGAAAGGAAGAGAGTTCCAGAGATGAGTCACCTCAATAAATAGGGCTCTGTCCTTTACCATCCTCCATTTTGCTTGTTGGGAAGATACCGGCTCTCTGAACAGCAGCTCAGAAGTCTTCAATAGCCCAAGCAGGTGTGTATGAAAGCATGTGGCATGTATTTGTCATATATTCAATTTAGGCTGCAATCCAAACCACAGTTACTAGGAATAAGCCCCATTGACACAATGGGACGTCTGAGTAAACATGCATAGGATTTCACTGCACATCATTTCCCAGAATGCATGTACAGAAGAAATCAGCATGACTATTTTTCAGTCTGGGTCCTCCTGGGTGTGTTGGTGCTAGGTCTGCATTAAGATTGTCATCACATTTATTTATTTATTTATTTATTTATTATATTTACCGTATACCCCGCCTGTTTTCCTGCAAGGAACCCAAGGCGGCTTACATAATCCTCATCCTCCTTTCCATGTTATCCTCACAACAACCCTGTGAGGTAGGTTAGGCTGAGAGTCAGTGACTGGCCCAAAGTCACCCAGTGAGTTTCATGGCCAAGTGGGGACTAGAACCCAGATCTCCTGAGTCCCAGTCCAACACTCTCACCACTACGCCACACTGGCATTCCAGTATTCAAGACAGTCAAAGCAGCCCTTTCTGCACAGTCTCCCACATGCTGCTACCCTTCTTCTGCAGCCCAATTTTTGGCAAGGCAGATGCCTTTAGCACCCAACCAATCATGAAAATACTGCTCATTTGGACATTCCATTTGAAATTCTAGCAACAGCAACTATTACAAAGTTTCAGGAGAAGGTGAACAGTAATGCGACTAGCTGACCAGCATGGGATTTTTATTATTCCCTTCTGACTCATTCAGGTAATAAGTGCCATGAAATACAAGACTGCTTTTTACATGGGGCTCCCTTAGTGTTAACTCAAATCCTGTAACTGGCTCCTATGGATATTACACTGTCTGAAAATGTCTGCAGTTAAATTTATAGAGTAGTAAAGAATTCTACACAGCGTAATCCAATGTTCCTCAACTCGGTGCGCTCCAGATATTTGGACGACAACTCCTAGCATTCCTGACCATTGGCCATGCTGGCTGGGGCTGATGGGAGTTGAGGTCCAAAACATCTGGAGGGCACCAGGGGGGGGGAAAGGATGATTTAATCTAACTGAAATGGCCTGTACACTCCTATACATGTCTACTCAAAAGTAGGTCCCATTGACTTGAAAGGGGCTATTTCCAAGTAAGTGGGAATAGGTGTGCAGCTAAGAAACCCTCTTTTATTTTTAAGGATAGGGTTACCTGAAACTCATAGCCCTGGCTGAGTTTCACAAACACCAAAGCAAAGACTTGCAATTTTTTATCTAGTCCAACTGAGTGGTAATCATTTACACGTGAAATCACTTTCCAGAGTCACATTACTCTGAAGTAAATGTAAAATGGGGGGGGGGGAACCCATTGGTATGGTAGGAAGAGCTGATCAAAAGGCAGTGAATGTTTCCTTGTGACAAACCAGCCACTCCTTGATCTGCTTCAAAGCCAACAAACCGTATGTCAGTGATTGAACTGTTTCTGCTCGCTACCTTTCTTTTTCCGTTCCCCATCATGCTTTCCAGTTTACTGACTGAGCCCATTAACACACAGTAGAATGCTTTAAGCTGGGGGGGGGGAGGGTTTAAAGGACTGTTGACACAGAAAATCTAAAAGTAAAATGTAACTCCTGATACCCAAATGTTTAAGATTGAAATGTGTTTGTTAACCTGCTTTTCTGCTGCCGTCCTTAATATAAATATAAACTGGCATGGGTTAAGACACTTCTCTTTCACTCTTCAGAGGGAGATGGATGCCAGGAAATCCCAGCCATGCTCCTTGGAAGATCATATAAGGCAGAAGCACGCCATCACAACATCCAGATACCTTTAAAATATAATGTGGTAAGTGATTCTCAAAGCCTGTCCATTTAGAATGTCTCAGTGTACATATAAGTATGGTCTGGTTTGGAACAAAAAACAAACAAGCAAACAAAAATCCTGATTTAAGAAGCAATAGTTTGATCCTGGTTTCAAATCCTGGTTAATAAATCAACATTAAATGGGTGAAATGGAGAATTGTATCATGGACCAGGACCACAAAGCCTTATCCTCACAGGATTCTGGCAACTTGCCCTCAAAAGAAGAGGCTCCAGAATCAATGGTTGAGGGAGAGGACTCCAGAAGGACCCCAGCGGCCAACTCCCCTGCCTCCAGGGGAGGTTGTATTAGCATCCTCTGACTCTGAGGACTTGGACCATGAGGAGACTAACATGCTACAGCCAATCCCAAGTCATTGTAGCCTGAGTTTGTTAAAACAGGCCAGGCTCCTTTAAGAGATGAAACCTCAATCAATACAATGGCAGGGCCAACCAGCCAAAATTCAACCACACTCTTATTAAACCTCAGTCTTGCTCTGCTCCTTGTTGGAATAACCTACAGACAACCCTGTCTGGCTTCCAGCCCTATGCAGAGCTTTCTGTGGCACTGATCTTTCCATCTTGCTTCCTGAGGAACCTGACTTGACCTGACCTGACCCCTGCTCAAGATCTGATTCATAGCAGAATCCTACAACCTAGGATACAGTGCAGGGTTTCAACCACACAACCTGAAATGGTACAAACTGTGTGGTGTGTTTTTTTAAGAGTCTGGGATCAAAGCTGGTAAATAAAGAGAGGAAGAATCAAATGGGTCTGACACTCATTCCCTTTAATTAATTTTGGTTCATTAAGCCAGGAGCATTACATCTGAATGAGCCTGGTATGTACAGAGAGACATTCTAAATAGCCAACTTTGAGAATCAATTCCCCTACATTATGCTTTAAAGGTATCTGGATGTTATGTCTGAACTGCCTCATTGGCTTATCTCTGCATTTATTTAAATATTTCCAGAAACTCCCCCCGCCCTTTCAGAATAGCTTCTAAAACTACCAAGGAGATATTACCAGAATTGTGAGTAGGTTTCAGGAACTCTTCGGGAGAGTCTTGATGAATACATGATTGACCTAAGGATGCATGAACATCTCTTTGCTCAGACCAAATGAGTGCACACAAAGGGCTGATGTTTTACCTTTGCCACCCTCCCCCTGCCTTCCAAGGGATCCCAACATTACCTGGGCCAGGAGAAGGGGGAGGCAGTGGTGGCAAAGGCAATGGGTGCAGCAACAGGGGGCTGTAGCTCCTCAGAAGAGCATCACATTCCCTCCAAGGAGAGCATGGGGGCCACATGACTGGAGATACCTGCAGGGACATGATACTAATAGCTTCCAGGAAATAGATGCAATTAGCATGATGTTCCCACCAGGCTCACAGGGACATGCTCTCTTTGGCAGGAATGTGATGCTTAGCGATGGAGCTGCAGTCCCTTTGCTGATACCAGTTCATCCTTCTCCTATACCAGGTAAGGTCAGGGCTCTCAGGGGATAGAGGAAGAGGGACAAGATACCAGCAAGCCCTGCTCAGATATACTCACAAGTAATCTGTCAGAGGTGCTTGCTACTATGAGTGCCTTTTGTCAATTACTCACACCACATCCTTACATTGATCTTCCACTTAATCTCTCTCTCAAATGAAATACAGCTATGAAGATTTGACAATTTTTGTTTGGCTCAGCAAGAGTATTTAACCCCTCCCCTCCATACAGTTTTCCTGATCAAACTGGCTCGCCCAAGCTGGTGGCCCTACACACTGGGAGAAGACAAAAATGCAGGTACTTATAAACAAACTATGCATGGCTGAGCATTATGTGCAATTTGAGACTCTACATGTAAATGTGGTTTTTTCAAAACCCAAAATTGCAGCTGACTTTATTGCAATTGGAAATAAAGTGTACAAATCTATGCTTGCCAATCAATGGCAAGCATCGGTGCCCTTTCCTTAGATTTGGTAGCAAGAGAGCATCCGGGGAGAAGAAAAACAGCTTTAAAAGTGACAAGGCTAGGTCAAATATTACGGGAGAGTCTGTCACTCACTGAAAATCTATACAAGTGAGAGGTCTTTATAAAGCAAGAGCTTTATGTCACAAACTACCCTTTTCAATGTATTTGTGTCTATGTAATGCTACGCACACAGAGGGGCCTTGGTCCCTAGGCAGCTTTGTAGGACTGCCTGTCCATTTTTATTTTTTGTTGACTCCTACACTTTGACAGAAATATCAAGGAGAAAGCTCCATCTGTCCACATTAATCTATGTCTGCTCTTTTCTATTCTGGCTCTCCTTCCCATCACAGTAAAATGGTACAACAGAGCTCCATTGAACCCAAGAAAAGGTGTTGAAGAGGGCTCTGTACTAGGGATTGCCAGTATTCATCATACTCATCCAGGCTACTTCCAGTGCACTTGCAAGCCCTGAGGATCACATCCAGTATATACAACCTCAGATTGTAAGATCTGGAACCTTCCTAGCACAACTCAGGTGTCTGATACCCATGGGAGCCAAATGCATAAAGGGGTTATCTAGAATATGCCCTGCCTTCTGGATGACAACACATGTGTTGGCCATCCTCCCAAGGGTATGGCCAATGCTAAAGCTCCCTTCAGACTGACACCAATCACATGTTGGCTGTGGGTGGGGTGCATGGCCAACGTGCACCCCATTGTCTAAGGGGCAGGGTGGAGCTAACCATTTGTGCATCAGAGCCTGAAGAGAGCTACTGATGCAAGAGAAAGATGGGTCTTCTTATAAAGCAGGAGGCAAGGCAAAAAAACCCAGAGTGGGCACTGTGGAGAGAACTGTTGCAACTTTAGTCTTCTTTCTTCTTTAGAGAATGGTTTTCCAGTGGTGGTCTGAATTAACAGGACCAACAGATAGTTTCAGAATACTCCAAAGAAACTGCTTCTGGGCCTCTTGAAGACAGTAGTGATATCACAGCCATAATAAAATGTATGAATGAGTGATCCCTACCCACCCTCCCATCCACTGGAGAAATATTAGCTTAAGGGGGCCTAGAGTAGGATCCCTTGAGGCTGTTGCATTTGTTGCTAGCAGCTTTTGGGGACCATGTTGCTTAAAGACATAAGCAGAGCCCTGCTGGATCAGACCAAAGGTCTATCAAGTACAGCATCCTGCTGAGTTCCACAGTGGCTAACCATATGCCACTAGCAGGGCTAGAAGGCAATGGCCCTCTGCCACCTGTTGCTCCCCAGGAAAATGGTATCGAGTGCCTCTGAACATGGAAGTTCCGTATTGCCTTCACAGCTAATTGCTAAACCTGTCCTCCATGAACGTGTCTAATGACTAATCCCCTTTTAAAGCCATCTAAGTCAGTAGCTGCCACCACATCCTTTGGAAGCAAATTCTTTCTGGTCTGTCTTGAACCTACTGCTCATCAATTTAATTGGCAGGCCCCAAATTCGAATATTGTTATGAGAAAGGAAGAAAAAACTCTTTCTGTCCTCTTTCTCCACACCGAGTATATCAGCCTTTCCAAACCAGGCACCCTCCAGATGTGTTAGACCACAACATCGTTCCCATCCAGCATAGCCAATGGCTGGGAATGTTGTAGTCCAAGTCCAACACATCTTGACAGCACCTGGTTGGGGGAAGGCTGATGCATACATTTAATTGTGTGCCGGAAAAAGGTACCGCTGATGAGCATTTTAATGTTCTAGGCTCCTTTGGGGCCTATTCACACTTCTAGGGATGGGAGAACCAGGATGCTTGAGGTTGTAGAAATTCTCTGAACTCAGTCCGGGTTGCTCCCAATCTCATTAGCAACCTGTTTTTCAGTTCGTCTGAATGGGGAAAGTGCACATTTTTTCAAAAGTTGTGCATTTTTCAAGTTGTGCATTTTTTTTTAAGCGCACATTTTGAAAATTGAAATGCAAGTTCATGAATTTGCGAGCATTTTCTGAAACCCTGCATGCACGTTCACGTTTGTATTTGAAGTTTGCAACAGTGCATTTCTGAGTGATTTGCGAAGTAAAATGAAATTCTCATACATACTAATTTTCATCTTTTCGAAATAATGCACACCTAAGATATTTTAAGTGTACATCTAAAAATGTAAATTGTGAGTGCATTGTACATATGTTTACACACTTGTGTACCATATTAGCACAATCATGAGGGGAACCAGGATTGGCTGACTCAGTGGCAGCCTGGGATTTGCCCTGTGTAAGGTGTGAAATGGACCTGAGAATAATTATGAAAATTATATTGATTTTAGACCTTTAATCAAGTTTTCAAGGATGCTTTGAAAAGGTTTGCAGCCGGCAAATCTTTCTTAACATGCTGAAGTCAGTAATAAACCAACTACTTACGAAACACATCACACTGCCTGACTATTTTGCAATGGCTGATATGAACTCTGAAGTCTTCCTGCTGTTCTGCAGCTTGCTCCAGTGGGGGGAAAAATGCTCACAAATTCTCTAGAGGTTTTGCCCTTCTTTCTGAAAACTTAAGTCTATTCTATTATATGCTTTGAGTGGCAGACAGAATAATGTTTAAAAAGTAAATGCATTCTGCTTTAATACCATTTTCACTTCTTTTTTTCCAGTTGGGATAAACAACCGGGTGTGTTAGGCTGGTGGAGAGACTGCTTTTAAAATAAAGAATTCTGCTGATGTAAACTCAGCTCCATAGTACCTACCATGTGGAAAAAAAACCCTTCAAACTGTGTGTGCAATTGGGGGGGGGATGACAACATGGAATACTGGTAAAAGAAAGAACAGTGGGCTATTCACAGTTTTAGGAGAGCTTATGATCACCAGATATCTGTTCTTGGCCCTCTCTCCTTCTCTGTCTACACACTATCACTGGGTGACCTCATCAAATTCCATGGTTTTCAGAACTACCTATATGCAGATGACACCCAGCTCTATCTCTCTACCCCTGAACTGTACCCCTCACTCCAATCCCGTATATCCAACTGCTTCTCTGATATTTCTGCCTGGATTCTTCATTGTCATGTCAAACTCAAAAAACAGTTTGTCATCTCAAGCATTTAATCTTTCCTCTCAAGCTCTTCTCTCCTTGTACACATTCCTTATCCATTGATAATGTTACCATCCTCTCTCTCTCTCTCTCTCTCTCTCTCCCATTCCTGATATTCAGACCAATGCCAAGTCATGTCACTTCTCCTGTTATACAACACTGTAAATATATAGTCTGTCCTCTGCACAAAAAATGTAGTCTGCATCTTGGTCATCCCTGGACTAGACTACTGCAATTTTCTCTTCTCTGATCTATCTAGTGCTCTGCAGACAAAATCTCACATCTCTCTCATCATACATTAAATCCATACAATGGCTTTCTATCTTTTTCCAGATCCAGCACAAGCTCCTTGCTGTTACCCCCAAGCCCTTCATGGTATTGCCCACCCTTATCTCTCCACTCTTATTCATAGATTTCATAGATCATAGAGTTGGAAGGAGCCTACAAGGCTATCGAGTCCAACCCCCTGCTCAATGCAGGAAACTAGAGGAGGGGTCTCCCATCCAAGTAACAACCAGGCTTGACCCTGCTTAGCTTTCCACACTCAGACAAGCTGAGCCAGCGTAAGCCACAGGCCTTATATCGTGACACATCCCTGCCATGATGTTCATTCCTCCAGCTCCACCATCCTTCAATGTCCAATGGTCTCTTCCTCCCTCGAGAGAGCAGGCCCCTTCAGAGTGTGTCCTTCAGATAAGTTTTAAGCATTACAGCCCCAAAATGGATACCTCAAAAAAAAAAAAAAAAAACCCATTCTCCAGAACATTGGAGTGGCAGCTGGCACTGGGGTATCAGTGCTTCATGAGGATGGGCCAACATATGTGGTTATGTAGCTTCCTTGTTTCATTTTGTTTCAATCTATTTAATATTTACACCTTGCTTTTCTATTAAGATAATAGCCAAAGGAGCATTCCATAAAATGATTCAATCTAACAAAGATAGCAGTAAAATTAAACATTCAATTAAAAGTCAAACCAATAATTAAAACAAGAGGAAGTGGTACTAAAATGTCAATGGGGATTTTATTAAAACAGCAGGTCACTGATAAAAAAAAAAAAAAAAGGCCTTTACCATCCACCAAAAGATGAGAAGAGAAAGGGCCTGGTGAATCTCCACCAAGATGTTCCACAACTGTGGCATCACCACCTAGCAAGTCCTTCTGAATGTTGAAACATTTAAATCAGCCCTCATTCTTTTGTCTTTTTCTGGCCTTTGCTAGTCCTGGTTGGGAACTAAATGGCGAGACTTTGAATATAACAAAAAAGAGGAACACGCAAGGGGAAGATGTGCCAAATGTCTGCACATCGAGAGCTCACATGTCAGACATTAAATGAAAGTAGCACATTTGTAGGGATGGACGAATCTATCAATGTTGGTTTTTCTCCATTTCTCATTTTTTCAACCTTCAGTTTGCTCTGCCCCGTTTGCATCAGTTTGTGACTTTTAAAAATAAACGTCCAGACAGAAATTTGTAGGCATTTTCATATGCATTTGCCCTAAAACACACATTTTTGTGTGCACTTTTGCCACATATATGCATTTTTGTACACCTTTTTTGTTCGGAGAAAACAAAATCTGGACAAGTGCAAATACCAAAGGATATCTGCATTCTGGTTCTCATATTGATATGGGAAGTGTGGATTTGGTAGCTTTGTATCAAAATGTGAACTGAACAAGATTCTACTCCATCCCTATAAAAACAGCAGTAGCATCCCTTGTAGTCTCCAGTCCAGAGCCAATCTTACAGCTAGCTAGCAGCATGGCCCCTCGCCTCCTACACCAACATTGTAAACACAAAGAAAAAGCAGGGACTGCACCTACTTAGAAAAAGAACAGTTGACAAATCAGCTTTGCAACTCCCTGCCTATCCACACTGTGCACAAGCAAGTACCATATACATGGCTGCCTAACCTTTGATTCAAATACTGATGTGGGTCTATCACACTCTGCACCGCCGAGCAGGAATGTGCTCTAAGTGGTTTACTGGCCACTTGCCATTAGCTGGCTGGCAGGCTACGACTCATAATCTTTAACTAAACAATAATTCATACAGTATTAAGCAGCCTTCCATACTTGGTGCTTTAATGCAGTTAAAATTGGTGTGGCCTAATTTTATAAGATATGGGTGTGTGTGTTTTTCTCCAGCATTTTTATCCCTCCCATGTAATTTCATGTAAAAGTGGGGAGTGGGGTGGTAGAAGGAAATTCAAGGATGTGTTATTTTGTCTTTAAAAGCTTTTCTCCATGGAAACCTTTAGGCTCATATGAAACACAATAACCCAGAAACATAACCAACATAATAAGAATAATCTCTCTAGAATGGACGTATTGGGTGGGGGGAGGAATCTGGCTTTAGAGGTAAAAACATTAATAGAATACAAGATATTTTAATCTGATTTTATATCACCCTCCTCCAACCTGGCTCCTCCAGATGTGTGAGACTACAACTTCCATTAGCCCAGACAGCATGACCAATTATCAGGGGTGATGGGAATTGTGGTCCGAAATATTTAGAGGGTGCCAGATTGTGGGAAGGCTGTCTTGTACGGAAGAGAAAATATTTCATTTATATTGTAAGATGATTGTAGTTACTGTATACTTCTGGAAGATTTCTGGTTAAATATCCATTGTACATTATCTTTTGTATTTTAATTTTTAAAAAAAATTCTTTCTCTGGCATGCAAGTGACACATCTGATTATTATTTTCACTTTAGTTATAACCACCCCTTAACTGGTTTCAATATGTATATGTGATCAATGAATTGATCAGAGGCTGGCATGACCTGAAAGGAATGAAAAGAGTCCCTGAATATTCTGATGCTCTAGTCTGACATGACTTTGCATGACTCATCTCAGAAGTACAGTGTTGTCATATTACACTGTTTAATGTGTGAAACACCCCACCCCAGAACCCTTTCACTGTCTATTTTTTACAGTATAAAATCCTTGCCGTGCCCTGTGTATACCAGTAGGCACAGGTTGTTTTGGTTTGATTTTTTCCTACACAGATACCAACCCTTATGTGTGTGTGTGTGGGGGGGGAGTCCGTGTGAAATAGCCCTGAATTAAAGACATAAATCCTTCCTCCTTTGCAGAAAGGATGTGAAGCCTGGGGTGTGAATAATTGCCGGAGCATTCTCTTGAGTGAAAGTTGTCCCTTGGGTTGTAGCCATCTTTTTCTTTTTGCCACTTTGGGAATGTCTGCAGATATTTCCAAAGATTCACGGCCAAATGGAAGAAGGAAAGCAACATGCAACATTTTCTTTTCTGCCAGGCACTCAACAGAAATGCTATTCACCTCCTTTATATCATTCATGGGGCCCAAGTATGGGGGTGGGGAGGTAGACTTTACCAGGGCCCAGAAGTCCAGGGGTTCCTGGGCCAGGTTGCTGCAACCCCATTTGGCTGAGGGGGGGGGAATGAGGCTAAATTGTAGATGACCCTTGAGGATATTTATGGAAAGTTCTTTCCCTATATCTGTGTATTTATTGTTCAACTCTTGCGACATTTGCTGGAGCCAATCAGAAGCAATGTTGGAGCAGAACAAGCAATATTCTGAACAGTGAGCTGCTGGCCAAGGCCCTTCTCTAGACCAGAGAGAGTGTGCAATTAAACTAAGACTTTTAGTGTGCAATCCTATCACAATGATCTTAAGCCTTCCCAAACTCAGAGGCTTATGCTCATCCTATGGAGGGCAGGAGGAGGAGCAGAGGCAAGCTTCACCGTCCTGTTCCCACACCTTGCATTTTTGCTAGATGAGCCTTTTTGCCCATCTAGCGAAAGCATTTCAGAGGGGCAGGGAAGGAGGCTGGAGAGACCCCAGGATAATTCGTATCCTGGCCTCTCCAGTCTCCTCGCCGCCCTGCCCACTGAAACTCCCCCTTCCCCCTCTCTCCAAGCTTGTGCTTCTGACCTCGGAGAGGCAGTCGGCACGGTTCCTTCTACACCAACTGCAAGGGGGAGGGGGGATCACGGTCCACGGATTCCCCCCCCCCTCCAAGGTTGAAGCACTGTCTCTGACCTCGGATCTGGGAATCCAAAGTTTCCTATGGCCCCTCAGATGCTGTCGAGAGAGACCATAGGATTGTTCCCTTTGAGAGAGAAGAGAGTTTTGTGCTTCCCTTCCCTATGTGATATGCTCTCTCGAGAATTACCGGTCTCAGAGTTCCTTAAGCAGAGGCAGGGGGAGGTAACAGCTGGTAGGTGGGAGAAAGCATCATAATAAGCAGGGCCATTGATCATAGGCACTGTGGGAGCTGGTGCAGCTGGTAGGATTTACAGGCCCAAAATGTACATGAGTAAATGTCTAGCCCACACATGCACACACACACACCCATGCTGACATATCTGGCTATAAATACAAATCATGAGATTACACATGGGATGAGGTCATGGTTTTGTGTGCGGGAGGGGACTCATGTTGCAAGTTTGTACTGGGCCCAAAGTAATGATGTTTGGGCCCTGATCATAACACATTGCTTCTCCAAAAACAATAGTGGTTTGCTGCATGTGAGAATTAAACATTGACCCACCAAATTTCAAAACAGAAGCAGAGGGGAAATTCCCTGGGCTGGGAGGAAGAGGGTTGTTTCACAAGTACTTGAAAAACTATTTTATAACAATAACGGGATCACTGCAGTAAATCCTAAATGCTTTCCCAAATGGCACCCTACCTGCATTAATATTCAGACTCTGAAGGTGCTGCAGTGAAGAATGACTTATAACCACTTTTATTGTGCTACAGTCAATAAACATCTACACTCTTGTTTACTCCACATCAATATATTCCAGTGGGTAAAAAAACAAACCCACCTTGAACTGTTGACATGCCATTCTCTTATCCTGCAACAGCTCTCAGCATAAGGAATACAAAACTCAAACAAGTCCAATCTTAAACATGTTTGGAAAGGCAGTCCCATAACTTTAAGTAACATTTTGCATCTTGTTCCAATCAGTTTTCTTTACTGTGTTATTCTCTCTCAAAGGCACAGGTTGGATTCTCAAATTGAGGAAGGAATATTCCATTTTGGAAGGTGGTTTAAGCCCAAGTCCGTTTACACTACTTCATGTGCATGTTGGGGGTCGGGAGTTTCCTAAAGATTTTTTGTACTTCTGCAAACTTTGGGTTTTCCTCAGGTCTGCTGAAACCTCTCCCTTATGTATGGATGCTACAGACTTGGATACATAAGGATGCACACTTGGAGAATGAGTTCGCTATTAATGTACAGGATAAGTAAAATGGTGCATTACTTGTCTTGGAATAAGATGGAGTATTTCCAACTTTTAGGTTTATTCGGGTTAAGAAGACCTGGAATACCCCTAGGCTTAATAGCACCTGCTACTTGTACATTTATTTAGCTTAGGAAGGGCTGGAACATCCTCGGGCTTAATAGCTTAAAATATTTGCCATACCACATTTGCCTCAGCAAGCTGCCAGGCAATGAACAATATCTGCTAAACAGCTTCTAAAGTAAGAAAGCAATTTTTGTAGCTCATCCACAGTCCAAGGCTTCCAGTTAAAAAGGAATCAAGCTCTCTTTACTTTCAATATTGCTTTATTCAAAGCCCAGTGAAATGCAGGTTCTTTATTCAGCTGATAGTTAATGAGAACTAACTGCATTTAAAGCTGTTCAAAATATTCATGGGTTTCAGTTCTCTTACTCCTACACTGAAAGCCTGGATACTCAATGACTTCGCATTGGTCCAGCTGAGATTCTTGTACTGGAAAATACTGGAATACTAGAGTTAGCAGCAGCAGAGTCTACTTGGTAAGTTGTAATGTCTAGTAACATAGTGAAGAAGAAGAAAATACCATGTACCACATCTAATCAGAAATCTGCAGAAATGGCAGGTGGATGGTAAAAATTTCCCTCAAAATGTGACAAGCTATTTTACAAGTGACTGTCTTGTTAGTGGCTACATGCACACCATGTTAAATTGTGTGCATTATAGATATTGTGTGCGCGCTGAGAGCCAGTGTAGTGGTTTGAGTGTTGGACTGGGACTTGGGAGACCCAGGTTCTAGTCCCCACCTGGCCATGAAGCTCACTGGGTAACTTTGGGCCAGTCACTGACTCTCCGCCTAACCTACCTCACAGGGTTCCTATGAGAAGGAGATCATGTGCGCCCCCTTGGGTTCCTTGGAGGAAAGGTGAGATATAAATGTAACAAATAAATTATTATGATAAATAGTCAGGATGGCACCAGTTTTGGTGGGAGCCATGGAGGACCCAAAGGTGGCCCTCCTCCCCTGGCATGGTGGGGTCCCCTCACGCTGCCCTCCCCTTACCTTGGCAGTGGAAAGCAGGTTCAGCAGAAGGAAAAATGCCAGCCTAGGTGGCAAGCACTGCTGCTGGTACCCTCCGTTTTAATTTCCCCCAGGTAATGCTACATTGGGACCCCAGAGACATTGTGGGGGTGGAATTTAAATGGCAGACACTAGCCACAGCCACTCATGCTCCAGCCCTGGGCAAAAGAAAACCAATGGCCGCCCAGTGCTGAGAGGGCTTCTGGACTCAGGAGGCTATAGCCAGCATTTTGAGTTAGCATCAAGGTTGGCCGTGGGCCCTTCTGAGCACTCGGGCCAAAAGAACTGTTGGATGGTGTTGATCCCAGATGCCAGCCACGTAAACAGTGCATATAAACTGAATTTTTATTGTGCAACAGGTGTAGAACCCTTCATGCTTGATTTTCCTTATGTCTTCGTAAGTAAATAGGCACTTCTGAATGACAGCTGGACATTCGGGGAGCAGCCTGAGGGGGTGAGTCTATGGCCCTGGGCAGGATTTAGGGTGGCCACTTATGAATTGCCAAGGAAGAGGCATCAAAAAAAAAAAAGAGGGTGCCAATTTGCATATGCAAATGTATAGATGTATAGGAGAAAAGAGGGTACCAATTTGCATAACATTTGCATATGCAAATGCATGTGTACATTTAGAAATAATAACTATAATTTAAATATAAATGCAATGCATCTCACCATAGTGGATAAGATTGACCAGGTGACCTGTGTGCCTGCTCAGTCTGCTGTCCAGGTGCTAAGTGCTGATGGACAACTTCAAGGATCCCTGCTTTCCCTCCTTATAGTTTTTTTGTTTTTTGTTTTTTTTACTTTAAACCAGACTTGGACAGGACAGCCCATCAAATATAGGACACTTTCAAAAAGAGGACTGTCCTCTGCCAGCTCTCCAAAATAGAGGACTGTCCCCTGCAAAGTAGAACACCTGGCCACCCTAGCAGGCACCCCTGATGCTTATTCTTGTTGAATGACCAAGTACAGTGATGCTGCAGTGCAGAAGCATAATACGCCCATGTGTCTACCACCACAGAGCTAGATTTGTAGAATTGTACTGTAAAAGAAGAGAAGATTCAAATTTGTAATACCCTATTGATTGATTTCTGAAATAGCTCTGGCAAAAGAAACTCTTTTATTATCTGATCTCACACCACTCTGTTGCAGTCTAATACATCACAGTTTGTCATGAGGCTCTTGATAGCATTCTGTCTACACTGAAGGTCCAGAAACCTATCTAAAGAATGTGTTATTGACCTAAAGATCATCTGGTGGGAGGTAAAGGTGTTTTGTTGCTTGAAATATGAGTACTACCTCTCCTTTGTGACATAGACAAGGCTGCCCAATAAATCCTTTAAAATGTATTTGCAGTCTTCAGATTGCTGAGGGTCAAGGAATCATATATACAGACAGGAATTGGAAGGCATAGCTCAAGGTCTCCCATGGTATGAAGTCGTAAAAATGAGGACGGGGGGGGGGATGTTGGTTACACAATGGAAGTAACCCAAACACAAAAATGCCACCTATTTGTTCCAACTAAAAACAGATTCGAACTATAATATTTGATTTTATTTTCTTTGTGGTGACTTTTAGCCAGTGTGGCGTAGTGGTGAGAGTGTTGGACTGGGACTCGGGAGATCCGGGTTCTAGTCCCCGCTTGGCCATGAAACTCACTGGGCGACTTTGGGCCAGTCACTGACTCTCAGCCTAACCTACCTCACAGGGTTGTTGTGAGGATAAAATGGAGAGGAGGAGGAGGATTGTGTAAGCCGCCTTGGGTTCCTTGCAGGAAAAAAGGCGGGGTATAAATATAATGCATAAAATAAATAAATAAAAAATAGTTTTTCAGTGTGAAAACAGCCTTCTACAAACTCCACCAACTGCTACAAACTCCACCAACTGCCAAGATACTATTCCAGCATAGACTGAACACTTCCAATTTCTAACCATGATTAAGAGATTGGGAGCATGCTGTAAGCTAATTTCCTTCCTCTCTCAGCCTCTTCCTTCTCAAGTGAAATGTCTCCCCACCCATCCCTTAACAGTCTTAACCATGGTTAGGCTTATGTCTGCACCAACCATAACCATAGCCTATCTGGTCATTCAACCCCTCACGCGATTGCAATCACATGGGGCTGGGGGAAGCAGGGCTGTTCTCATTGGCTCTGAAGTGGGGAGGCTCCTGTGTGTGCACAGGCTCCCCGTGCAATTTGGAACCCTGATCATGCAGGGTTCCAAATCACACAGGGAGCTTACTTACGTAGAACAGGCTCCCCACTTCAGAGCTTCAGCCCCACTGCATGCACGGGTCCTCTAAGGATGTGACGGTGGGCATGGCCCCATTCTCCTAGTCCACATGATTATAATCACATGGACCATAAAAGCCTGAGATGGGCTCATGTTTAATATTAGCCAGGTTTCCAAAACACATCACTGTACTGTCAAAATAAACTTAATGTGGAATCAGATTGGGGGGGGGGACTCATTTTAATTGAAATAATTGTTAGTAATAAAAAATAGAGTTAGTATTTAATTTATTCAGAAGCCTTTTCTGTTGTGCCCCCAAGGATTCAAGGCTGGTTAGAACATGGTTCTTTAATACAATCTATTCTTCACAACAACTCTGAGGCTGGTAAGTAATTCCAAGACTACCCAGGAAATTACCTGGTGGAGCAGGGATTCCAGCTTCGGCTTTCCAAGTTGAAACCCAACTCTGAAACAACAGTAGCTCACTAGCTCTAAAACAAATCTCATTTCAACCCGATTCTAAGCATGTTCACACAGAAATAAGTTCTGTTGAGTTTGCCAGGATTCACTCCTAGGTAAATGTGCATGGGATTATACCCTCATTGATTTCAATGGGACTTACTTCCCACTAAACATGTATTGGATCTGGCTGTACAAATCTTTAGATCACCAGTCAAAAGAAGGAAGGAAGGAAGGAAGGGTGATCTAAGAGTACCTTAGTGATATCATGTTGAACAAAGTACATACATATATAGTGTGGGAATTGGCACAAGAATATTTTATTGTAACCAAGGAACAATTCATACTTCTTGCTGAAATGAAAGATTTACTTCTTCTTAAAAATGTCATTACAATGTGATTGAATCAGTAAAGTTAGCCAAATTGCAAACTAAATTAGACATTTTGCATGTTTCAATGCTATGCTGTCTTTGTGTAAAAGAACTGTGCTCCCATGTGAGTGTTTAATGGGCTGCTGTGCTCGTTGTGGTAATTAGACTTTAGTTGGTGATTAATGAAGATTTAAATCTTCACAAAGTAGGCAAGGACAAGGTAAAACGAGTCCCCTACAGTAACTTCGCCTTCCACAGAGATAGCATGTGGTTGACCTCATGTCATCACACAAAATGTTCTTGTCTGTGAATGGTTTGACAGATGCTTAGAGGAGGTGCTGAATAGGTCAGCTTGCAGAAAGTACTAACTTTTGATTTAGATAAACATATTTCCCTTCCTTTCCCTATGGGAAGCTTGTTGGGTGTTTCCACTCCATAACCCTTTCTGAGATCCCGAGGGTTATTGGTACATGGTAACCTAAAGAAATAAACACCCTTTTTTAGATTTCAACATAGCAAAAGTTCAAAGCTAACCATCTTTAACCTTAACTCATGCAAAATACTTTCTTTGACAGAAGAATGCTTACACTGGCAGTAATAGAATAGTATCCATGTTATCCACGTTGGATATGAAGACTGGTATCCACGTTTAACAAAACCAACTTGCCTGTAACTAAATGACCACCATATAGCTAGCAAAGCAGATACCCTGCATCTGTCCAAGAAGAAGTCACTGGTGATTTAATTCTTACCTCATCCATGAACTCATTAAGTTGTCTTACGCAAGCCACTGTTTGTTAACTTCAGCGCCCTCCCGTCCGCCTGCCTCTCTAATGTGGGGATAGTAATACAGATCTACCTTACAGGACTGTTGAATGGATAATATATCTGAGGTGTTTCTGAGCACTAAGAAAAAGCTAAACAAATAATAAATAGAAATAAATAAATATACTAAGGGTGCAATCCTATGGCTGCTAGACAGAGTCTAGACCAGTGTTCTCCAACCTTGGGTCCCCAGATGTTTTTGGCCTACAACTCCCAGCATGCTGGGAGTTGTAGGCCAAAAACATCTGGGGACCCAAGGTTGGAGAACACTGGTCTAGACAGCCATAGGATAATTTGGAGTCCCAGCTCTGACCTCGGAAACTCGGAGCTGGGACTCTGATCTCAAAGCACCCTCCCTCCATCCTTGCAACTGGCATGGAAAAAACCACACCCGCTGCAGCTCCCGAGTTGCAAGAGCAACCTCAGAAACGGAGTTTTGTGGGTGGGGCGGAGACAGGCTCCACCAACATACACAGTGTCCTGGTGGTGGCTCAGCCTCCTCTCCTCACGCTCTGAGGCAAAACACTTAGATAGCCGAAATTGGCCATCGAAGTGTTTTGCTGGGTGAGAGAAGCATAGAGGCGACCTTCACCTCCATGCTCCTTCTTCTCTCCAAAGGATGCCCATAATCCTGCAAGTTCAGAGGGTTACACAGGCAGCCTCACTGGATTGCATTGTCCATATTCTTAATATTGAGTCAAAAGTTCCTCAGATAAATGTATAGTTTGCTAGGGGTGTGCAAAATATTTCACAAAACTGCCCACCCCCATTTCATTGCCATCATCATCATCATCATCATCATCATCATCATCATCATCATCATCATCCTAGAGTAATAAAGGAACTGGCAGAAGAACTCTCAGAACCACTGTCTATTATCTTTGAGAAATCATGGAGGACAGGTGAAGTGCCAGACGACTGGAGGAGGGCAAATGTTGTTCCCATCTTCAAAAAGGGCAAGAAGGAGGAACCTGGGAACTATAGGCCAGTCAGTCTGACATCAATCCCCGGGAAGATTTTTGAGCAGATTATAAAGAAGTCAGTCTGCAAGCACCTTGAAAACAATGCAGTGATTACTAGAAGCCAGCATGGATTTGTCAAGAACACATCCTGTCAGACTAATCTGATCTCATTTTTTGATCGGGTAACCTCCCTTGTGGACTGTGGGAATGCTGTGGACATTATATACCTGGACTTCAGCAAAGCATTCGACAAAGTGCCTCATGATATCCTGATTAGGTAAGCTAGCTAAGAGTGGGCTAGATGGAACAACTATCAGGTGGATCCACAATTGGCTACAGAATCGGACTCAAAGAGTGCTTATCAATGGTTCCTTCTCAAACTGGGGAGAGGTAACGAGCGGGGTACCACAGGGCTCGGTCCTGGGCCCGGTGCTCTTCAACATTTTTATTAATGACTTGGATCAGGAGGTACAGGGAATGCTTATCAAATTTGCAGATGACACAAAGTTGGGTGGAACAGCTAATACTCTGGAAGACAGAAACAAAATTCAAAGTGACCTCGATAGGCTGGAGCGCTGGGCTGAAAACAACAGAATGAAATTTAACAGGGATAAATGCCAAGTGCTGCACCTAGGGAGAGGAAACCAAATGCAGAGTTACAGAATGGGGGACACTTGGCTCAACAATACTACAAGTGAGAAGGATCTTGGAATTGTGGTAGATCACAAACTGAATATGAGCCAGCAATGCGACGTGGCTGCAAAGAAGGCAAATGCAATTTTGGGCTGTATTAATAGAAGTATAGCTTCCAAATCGCGGGAAGTGATAATTCCCCTTTACTCGGCACTGGTTAGGCCTCATCTTGAGTACTGCGTCCAGTTCTGGGCACCTCACTTTAAGAAGGACATAGACAAACTGGAGAGGGTTCAGAGGAGGGCAACAAGGATGATAAAGGGACTGGAAACAAGGCCCTATGAGGAGAGACTGAAAGAACTGGGCATGTTTAGCCTTCAGAAGAGGAGACTGAGGGGAGATATGATCGCACTCTTCCAGTATTTGAAGGGATGTCACACAGAGGAGGGCAAAGATCTCTTCTCGTTCATCCCAGTTTGCAGGACACGGAATAACGGGCTCAAGTTACAGGAACCTAGATTCCACCTAAACATCAGGAAAAATTTCCTGACTGTCAGAGCAATAAGACAATGGAATCAACTACCTAGGGAGGTGGTGGGCTCTCCCAGTCTGGAGGCATTCAAGGTGCGGCTGGACAGACATCTGTCAGAGATGCTTTGACCTGGATTCCTGCATTGAGCAGGGGGTTGGACTCGATGGCCTTGTAGGCCCCTTCCAACTCTACTTTTCTATGATTCTATGATTCTATGATGATGATGATGATGATCATCATCATCATCATCATCATCATCATCGTTTTTATGGTTTAGGCATAAAAAGCTCCTGGTTGCTTGTGCGCACAATCATTTTTCCTAGGGATGCTTGAGGGATTCAATCTTTGTGAATTCTGGTATGAACTGACCTAATATGCACCTCCAGGACTAATGTGCACATCAGAATTTAGCTATTAACTGGATTTCACACTTCTCCAAATGTTGTGACACAACTCTCAGCTTTAAAAAGTATCAAAATACATTTAGAAATGCATATTTTGAGAGGAAATGGAATGGATTCAAAATGCAAATCTTCATGCATAGTTTTCTTTTAAAGAATTACAGATCAATGTGGAAACAGGATGGAATGAACTTAGTGAACACATGCAAAAGTGACATAGACTAGAAATATACTGATTTTTCCACCCCTATTTTTTTCCTGCACAAGGCTCTAGAGTGAATATGAGGGCAAGAAAAATTGCCTCCACTCTTTTGGCTTTATACAGTGCTCATGGAGCTTTTCACTAATGTTGTATTATGCCCATCACAACCATCTAGGAAAATATTGTTGAAGTTGGATAACCATACATCTTTATCAGCTCTCCACAGCCACCATGCTGTCCTCCAAAGGATTAATATTTAAACACATTATATTTAGTTTAATATGCTAGTAATAATTAACACTGATAGTTTCACAGGGCCGAATAGTCACCCGAACAACTCAGACTGACATTTGGCTATACAGTTTCCTTAAAGATGATAAAGAGCTTATGTTCTTCAGATATGATTAGTTGTAACAAAACACTTGCCTCTCTTGCAAATTCGTCCATATTAACTGCTCTCTTTGGCTCAGATAAAAATTACTGGGTAGAGTGTTGTATAAAAGACTCCAAAACAGGGAGCATGGCAAAAATGCTATTAATTTCAACACCTAAGGAAATGACCTTCATAATTCATTGTGGGCTTCGTCTCCAAAGAGTTAGGGCTTATTATTCCCTTATTCACAGAATTAAACCACACCATGCTGCTATTATCTGCAACATACACTTCAGGTCTGACTGCAGAGATAATGCTAGCAATCATGGAAGTCTACACTATTAGCAGTATTGCTTGCCATCTTGCGACACTGTGGCACAAGACGTTTGTTGGAATTAGAAAAAGGCTCACATTTTCAATGCACCTCTGGTGCTTTCAGTGGAATGTTGATTTAGGAAGCCTTGGGGCAGCAACACTGCATGAGAAAGATATCCCATATCACAAGGGAAATATCTGATTTACAACAAAACAGAAAAGGTGAACAAATTACAATATTCTAGTGGGGAAAGGAAATGCTGAACAAAAAACCCCTATATCTGTGAAGATGTTACATTGAAGCAGATGCAAACAACCCGATCCTATGTATGTTTATGTGGCTATAAGCCCCATTGACTGCAGCGGTGCTTGCTTACTCACACCTAAGTGCACATAGGATTGCAGCCGTCATACATAGTTCATGTATTAGTATAGTTCATTTCGCAAAACATCCCGAGAATACCCAAACAATATTCATAATCAGAATTATGAATCACAGGGATTACCTCCTTGGTAGTAGCTTTGGGGATACAGCTTTGTATGGAACGGTCCTTAATCAATTCTAACTAGAGCAGTGCACAAATGGCCTCTCAATTCTCTCCACCTGGTTTGTGGGCAGCAAAATCGAGGGGACCATTTCACTGAATTTCCCCAGTGGGAGGAGAAATTCTGCAACAGTTTCTCACAAGTAAGGCTCATCATTGGCAGAGGTTCTAGCACATGGGTTCTTTTTCTTCTGTTTCCAGAGTGTTTGTCTTTTGTGCCCCTGCAAGTGGCAACAGCAGCAGCAAATGTGTTGGCAGCCTGGTTACCATTTTACATCCTTCACGATGCCTCACACCTACCGTTGTTCCAGATGCTGTGTGCGGGAGCAGAAGTGGGCCACCACAAAAAAAATGGTGGGAAAATTGTGGAGAAAAGTCTGCAAACTGGCCTTCTATTTCTGGGGGGGGGGGGGGATAAGAAAAAAAGAAAAAATCTCACAAATCTTTCCTAGAAAAATATCTTCTGAGAAATTTTGCCTCAACTCCAGTTGTCATTCTTCAGAGTCCAGCACCTTCCCCAAGTTCTTCCAAACGTTAAATTTTGGAGGGGTGGTTGTGGATACAACTCATCTTTAATGCAGAGGCTTATAATATCGCTACTTCCCTGAAAGTGCCATAGTGGGTGTGAGAGGGGGCAGTGTCGTATCCAGGTTCAGGGAAAAGGTGGAGCTAATACTGTGCCAAAATCTGTCATCCAATTTCCGTAAAGTTTTCTTCTCCCATGAAAGAGGCTTCCATTTTTCTGCCTCGTTCTCTGAGTGCTTTATAATTCATTTTGAATTCATTTTGGTGGTGTTTTCAAGCTTACCTAATCACTGAGAGCTGACCAAGGGTGCTGTGTGTGTGTCTGTTTTTCATTTCTATTCTATATCGCTTCATTGCTTTGCAGCCTCCTCTGAAAAACCCTTACGGGAGGAATTACCTCATGATGTCTCCCCCTGGGCTTTAATTAAAGTGTGGGAAGCCAAGGAGGCTGCCGGCTGCCAGAGAGATGACTGTACAATGAAAGACAGGATATTTGTACACACTCCTCAGCCTCCTCATGAATAAGGTAGGCACAAAAGAACCTGGAACCCAACCCACGAGCATTTATCTGAAATTTTCTTTCCTTTGAATTTCTTTTCAAAAGCAATTCCTTCTCTATCAAACTGAATGAAAACGGTCGGAAAAAAGGTGGAAGAAATTTTCAGCCCAGCACTAATTCTAGCCCAAGTCAATTTCAAAAGCGAATAACCTGCTTCACAGCTCACCCGACTGATTGATCCTGCTGGAGCAATGTGTACGGGGTGCCAGTCATACAGTGCCCATATCTTGGGATCTCCACAATATCAACTGCTCACTAAGCAGCACTGGAAGCACATGACTGGCCGCAATCACCGTCTGTCAAGAAATTTAGACAGGGCTGAGTGTAAAGTGTCCTGTGATACTACAGTTGGAGATGGGGGAGAAAGAGAGAGAGAGAATTATTATCTAAACCCAATTTATATGATTAATTAGGCCAGTTAGTCTTTTGAACATAGTACAAGCGTTTGCACTTCCCTCATTTTCAGTAAACATGGAATATTTAGACTAGAAGAATAAGAGGTTTGTTTGGCCACAATGCAATACACACTTCAGCAACTTCTTAAGCCCATTGATTGCGCCGTCCTTAAGCAGACTGTAAAGTTCTGAGCAGGTATCTTCCCTTGGGGGATACAAAAACCATGAGGCCTTGCAGGATTAGGCGTTGGTCAATATAAAATGTTTATATATTTATTTCTCCCATCGTTACCTCCCCCAACTGCTTTACATTTTAAAATTCTGCTCAACAAAGTATTTTACTCCCCCCTCCATTCCTGAAACTTGGATATGTTACTTTATATCAGACCCATTTTATTATGGAATAAGAAAGCGTACCTGAAAATGAAATGGAAAGGCAGTGAAAAATTGCAATACCATAAAGGTTTAATCTCAACCTGAACATGCACCAGTTAATAAACAGCAGTTCGAAATGCTGAAAAATCCAAGCCTTCAATGCATCTGGCAGAGGTTTAGCAGTCCATGAAATGTGTGGATTTTAAACCGGTTTCTGTGGCAATCAGAGAAACAGGAAAGGGACAACCTTATCAGAGTGCTTCAAGACCCAAACAGCCAGAGGAGCTGTATTCACCGGGCCATAATTTCTGATTATAAAACTTTCCTTTGAATGAAACCCTGTCTATGACCTTCACATATCCCACTGCCCTACAAACCTCTGCTACTCTATGGCTGAAATCCTATTTTGCTATGGCTCACTGCCTTATGTTCTTCTCTACCCATAGCAAGCTTTAAAGAAGAAAGTACAAAAAACAAACAAAAACCCCACTATGGTGGTTTCAATCAGTATCTGTATATGCATTCCACTGAATAACCGGTGTTATTTATTTATTTATTTATTTATTGGCCTTTCCCCCCACTTCCATTTAGATGCTCAAAATATAATCGGGCCGGCAGCACTATTCTTCGAGGACAATGCAACTGAAATACTGAAATTTGAAATTATTTATAGAAAGATGGGATATAAAAGAAATTATAGAATGAGTACAGGGGGTGCTCTGTCATTGGTTCTGGCATATTACCTTGTTACAAAACTCTCTGGCTACACAGGGCTGGTGCTACCATTAGGCCAACTAGGCAGCTGCCTAGGGCGCAGGGCTAAAGGGGGCGCCAGAAATGCCTTGAAAAAAATATATACAGCGCTCTCAAGTGGGAAGGGGTGTGTGCTAAATATTTGATCTTGCCTAGGGCACCAAACTGCCTTGCACCGGCCCTGTGCTACACTGGCTGAACTTCCTTACAACAGAAGTATATTGCAGGTTTCCGGATGCATTCAAGCAGAGTGTCCCACATGAGACAGATGCTTGGGGTAGCTCCATTCTAATCTCACCCTGTGCAAACTGTGGTCCGGTGTGTCATTCTGCAAGAAGCCTTGGGACTCCTGCATAAATTTGGCCCCATCAACAGTACAGTCCCAGTGGACAGCACCCTGCCGTTCTGAGGTGCTCCCTGCCTCTCCTAGCCCCCCCCCAACTGAGAGTCTCACACTCTTACTGGGTTATTGTGCTGTTCTCCCCTAAAACACCCCACCTTCCTCAGCTCTGCAAAAATGAGCAACTGCTCTGGATTATATCGAAGCCTTCACTGAAGCCATATGTTATAGAAGTAACTTTCACCTCTCAGTCCTCTTTTGGCATGGATGACTTGCTGGAGAACCACCAGTAGTTCCAACACCCCAGACACAATTGCAGCCTCCCAGGAAAACAGCTTGGCAATGGGGCTGTCTCATCACGATATCCCTTTGAAATCAACATATTCCCCTTTCTTGATCGATGGATAATATAGTTATGAATCAAGGTAAAATTGAGACCTTAAGAGGTAGAAGCGTTTCTTTACGAATCCGATCCACAGAGGGAAACCGAGACAATTCTGTAACATGGTTATCGTCTCATCACATGGGAGCTTTCCTGACACTGATGGCCATAGTTCTGTGGAAGTAAAAAGACCCTTTCACCATGTGTTGAAAGGGTCAGGACCATGTGATAACCCTGATTTATAAAAGTAGCCTATCATGTGGTAGGTGCATTAAAAACATGAATACATCTGGACATCTGAAACCCTAAGTGGTGCATTTAAAATTGGAGGGAGCCTTCCATGAGTCATTCCACTTATTAAGTGTCCATGCAATTGGGCATTCACATGATACCCACATCATGCATAATATTATGTGCATAAAAGAGAGGAGGGGAAGGGAGCACACTCAAATCCTCCACCACATGAAGAGCAACACCAGCCTGGCCAGTAAGCGAATCGGGCCATTGACTACAGCAACATCAAGATCAAACACCACAGGCAGAGCTTTCATATCAACTCATGTCACTTTTGAATGGAGGATGTTTGCATATTTGTCTGTGCATTCAAGTTCAATCATGTGTGAATCAGACCCCATTAGGTAGCCCATAAACATGTTGCTCCCTAACAACAACCACCCTTTCACAAACCTTCTAACACCACTGATGTTCACATGGGAAAGTAAGCATTCAGCACCAGTATCAGGGGTTGACTCTGTTTCGCAGAAGCTGGGGCCCCAGTGCATGACGAGCACTAGGCCCTGACCAGCAATCAGTGAGGAGTAGGAACCAACACTCAGTAGTTTGCATCTGTGGGTAAGTGGGACACACCTAACCATGCTGTGCCATCGCCTGCGCATCCTCCCCCTCCCTCCCAGAGTTAGAGAGCAGAATCGCCATTCACTTGCCTGCCCAAGTGGGCAAGCAAGTGGAGATTGGAAGAAGCAGTCACCGATACTCGCTCACTTGCCTCTTACTTCTGGATGCGGATTCGACCATCTAGAGAAGGGCTGGGGAACCTGTGACCATCCAGATGTTGTGGGACTCCACTCCATCAGTCCCAGCCAGACTGGCCAATGGTGAGGGATGATGCTCATCAACATCTGGAAGGCCACAGGTTCCCCAGCCCTGATCTAGGGGAAATAGGCAAGCAAATGAATAAATATGGCTGCCCCTTGCCAGCAGAACTGCTCACTTGCTTATCCAACTGAGCAAGCAAGCGACAGTGGCAAGAAGCTGCTGTCACCTTTGCTTGCTCACCATCCTTCTGGGGTATCTGGCCATAGCACCAGCTGGGTGGTGAGGAGGAAAGGAATAAGGAAGAAGATAGGGGCACCATGAAAGACATGTTGGTACACACACCCCTTGCATTTAAAAAGGCAAGGTTTGACTTTGAACAATTCCTTAAGATCATGTCTCAAACAGGATATATATATATATATATATATATATATATAGTCTTGCACTGAAATTTACTGTCAGGACACATCCTTGAAAGGCTCTGTGGCAAGTCCAATTTATGAGATCAGAGTTTCAAGCTGACAGAGCTGAAACTTTGAAGGATTTGAAAGCCAGAGGTTGGCGGAGGTTGTCAGAGAGGGTGCTCCTTTGCTGAGCCCACTGAATGGAACAAACAGCCATCCAGGTGTAAGCAATGCCTCAGGCAGTACTAAGCCTCGCAGAGCTGCTCCATGACCGATGCTGTGAAGCAAGGAACAAGACAGACAATGATATATGACAGCCCAGATCCCGGGAAAAAAGAATGCTGTCACTGGAGGGACAACCAGCGACATGGCCGTGAAAATGCAGGTGTCCACCTGGGTGGCCTAAGAGATACTTCAAAACTCCTCTGACTTTTAGAGCAGTGGGAAAGAGAAAGTCTGTTGCTCTTTCTTGATTTCCTTTCCATGTTTTGCTGGATCCAATCCCCTAAAGTACAGTGGGCTGCCTTAGGACTTGCAAGCTTTACTCTGATGTTGTTGTTCACTCAAATCCCCCATGGTCCATCCATGTGTTTACAAAACAAGAGTGCATATTCTGGATGTCCTAAAAATTAAGGTATAATTAACGTGTGTTCAGTGATCTGGAGTGCTTAAGAATGTAAGAAGATCCTTTCAGGGTCAGTTCAAGTTCCACCTAGTCTTTGTGAGAATTCCAGCATCCAGCAGGCACAAGGGATTTCATCCAGAAATTGGTCAGTAATCCAGCTGTGGACCATGGTATACCTTGTGCCAGCTGTTACCCTAGAACAGGAGTGGACAACTTGTGGCCCTTCTGAAGAAGTTTTGGCCTGCAACTCCCATCGTCTCCTGCCATTGGCAATGCTGGCTAGGGCTGATGCAAGTTGTAGGTCAAAACATCTGGAGGGCCACAAGTTGCTCACCCCTGCTTTAGAAGGAAAGATCTGTCAGGTTAGTTGTAAGACAACTATCAATAGAAAATGTGAGCAGGGGGAACTTGTGAGCAGTCAGAACAGAGGCAGGGATGATGGAAGTCACAGCTCTCTGCTTCCTGAAGCTTTTTTTTGTATAGAGCTCTTTAGTGCAAAATATTTGGCCACCCCTCCTTAGATTTCATAGATTCTAGAGTTGGAAGGGGCCTACAAGGCCATCGAGTCCAACCCCCTGCTCAATGCAGGAAACTAGAGGAGGGGGTCTCCCATCCAAGTAATAACCAGGCCTGACGCTGTTTAGCTTTCCACACTCAGACAAGCTGAGCCAGCGTGAGCCACAGGCCTGGTGATGTGGTTCACCTGTGAAAAGCAGTTTCTCTCATTCTTTCCTACTTCCATCCAGTTTAGGAGCTCTGATTTATCTGTGAGAATGACCATCTTGGGGCAAGTTCTTTCTGGATGTGATAGGTTACATTTATATGAATACGATTCTGTCCAAACCGAACATACATACATACATACAAACAAACATACGTATGCATATGGGGTGAATTAATGGATTTTTAAAAAAACTAACAATACTGCAATGATACCAAAATTACTGCCCCCACTGCAACCATTTGTTGTTCAAATAACCCTCTCTGAACACCCCCATGATCTGAAATTTTAGAAATAAAAAAGACAGGGTGGCATATCTGAGATTATATTATGATTGTAGTTTGGCTAGAGATGTGGAACAATACCTGTATGGCACTTGTGTGTTTTACCTTGCTACAGGGCAGATAACATCTTAGTGGTGGTGGTGGTGGTGGTGGTGGGTGATCATGAAAATAGTGTGAGGGAAAGGGTAAACACTCTCCCCCAGTGCTGTAGACTGAATCCAGCAGTTGCATTTTGCCTTCTAAAATCCCATGAAATTTCCCATCATAGATCACCTGCTATCGTATCCGGTTTGATCCTATGTAGTGACACTGCTGGCCCTGGGCTACATAAGAGAGAGAGAGAGGTATGAACAATGCCAACAAGGGGTTTCCATGATTATCATATCCTCTTTTGCATCTGCACAAGAGGAATGCAGTAGATGTCATGTTGTCTCTACAGATATAATGGCAGGTTTGGTGTCTTTCCCTGTAGCAGCCATGTCAAACAAACACACCACAGTAGGTAAGAGAGGGACCATAGTTCAGTGGTAGAGCACATGCCTTGCATGCAGAAGGTCCCAGGTTCAATCCTTGGCATCTCCAGAAGGCGATGAACAAAAACCTTTGCTTCATTAACCCCCTGAAGAGCTGGGCCAAGCAGAAGAGCCAACACTGGGCTAACATGGACAAATAGTCTGACTTTAGTATAAGGGTGCAATCCTATGCATGTTTAGATAGAAAAAAAGTCCTATAACTCCCAGCATTCCCCTGTCAGCCATGGTCTTGTGAGACTTTTTCTGTCTAAACATGCATAGGATTGTGCCCTAAGGCAGCTTCCTATTTTCCAGAAGATGCTAGATTTGTTTATTTACTTATTTCTGTCTCTCTCACTCTTCTCCTACAAAAACCAGAAGGATGGTTTCTATACCAGCAAGTAATACTGCAGAAAACGCCCAAAAGTACTGCAAATGATTTATTAGGTAATTACAGTTCAATCCTATGCTTGAGTAGGCTGTGTGGGCCCTATATGTTTCCAAGCTGGGTAGGCTGTGTGGGCCCTATATGTTTCCAAGCTGGGTCCTTTCATCAGGGCAGAATCTATATGGTCTTTGCTATTACAGCCAGAGCAGTACCTTCTCAAGTAAAAACTTCATGCTTTTATCTGAGGGTTTGTTGGAACATGTGGGTCAGCCTCTGCAGACCCTTGTTAACTGCAGAACTTCTCCATGATGTTTCATGCTAAAGGGAATTCTTTTAATAATAAAACCAATTGAATTTTATATTTCAGCACTCTATATTACATGTGCTTGTCTCCTGAGGCCATGTCTAGTCTTACTTACAAGATATCTCTTCCCTAGTTCATGGGGAGAGAGAAAAGATGACTCACCTTTGTAAGTGAAGTTTCATAAATCAAATGAGGAGTATTAGCCAGGCATCCTGAGATCTATATAGAGGAGGCCTCAGGGTGCCATAATAATTTATACAAGGAGATTGAAAAGGATGACCACTTGACAACGAAGGAAGATGGGAGTCTGTGAAACAAAATTACTGTTACCTATGAAACTTCATACAGAGTGTCATAGGACTAGTTTGCAATTACGGTAAGTATAAGGTTCTTATTTCTGCCTTCAAAATAAGAAATGTAGTAGAAGCCATCAAGAATATCTCATTTGCAGATCCCACTGAAATCAATTAGAATAGCACAGAATTTCAGTAGCGTGCCACTCTTCCATTTTTCATGGAAACATAGGGAATCCTTTTTTATTGTTGTTGCAGAAGCTGGGTTTAGACAGTTGGTAACTATTTTTTACAGTAACCAAGTGGTTACAGTCTACTTAGATCCAACAAACAGTGGATTCCACTTCTACCACATTTGCAACAATCTACATTTTCCCATCTTCTCTCTATCCAGTTGTTGACTATGGACTCCACTACACATTGAACCCCTTTGGATGATTTAGTTCCACTATATTGCCACCACTCTGTGGCTATGAGCTTGACATTCATGTGTGTTGAGATTCATGAAAGAACTCTTCATTGAAAAGGTCTTCCAGAGAGAAAAACATGAAGTGCCCTGCCCTAGCAGAAGTTCATAATGGGGTGTACAGATAAACACCCTTCATGCATTGAATGGGAAGTGGATGGGGTTGACCCACCAGCTTGGCTTCTGCCGTGTGTACTGCCCACATCCCACTCAACTGCATATTTAGCAGCTGTGCGGAGGGGTTGCACATACAGATCAATCCTGAGCCAATCAGGATCCCATCTTGCATGTGTCCTCTGTCCGTGTCCATTGGTGTGTGTATTTTTAAGAAGTAAGGGGGTTGTCTTAATCCTGCTAATATGAGGCTGTGATCTGGCATGGGTAAAGCCCCTGCTGTACAAACCTTGCCTTCAGAAGATCACATGGTTGTTCCTCTCCTCAAAGAGGACAATGCCTACACTTGTTGTCTGAATCCACTCAGAAACTTGTTCGGCCAGAGCTGTACCTCTGGCTTTATTTATTTAAAATTATTTTTAAGCCACTTTCAAACAATAGGATAAAAACAGTATAAAAATATGTAAGGACAAATAGAAAAACAATAAATATTCAATAAAATCTATAAAGACAGCACCAATAAAACCTGCCACCCACAAAATATGGAAAGGCCAGTGAAAGCCAGTGGATCTTCAGAGTGTTCCTGAAGATCTGCAAAGAATGGGCCTGATGAACCCATGATGGAAGCTGATTCCCAAGCCTTGGGTTTGTCCAGAAATCCAAGGTTGTGTTTTACCTACATCAACAGCACTTTACCAAACCACACCTTTCAAAACTTCCCTCTCTGCAGGCTGGTCAGCAGTCAGTGACCCGGTTCACATGATCAAAGCAAGTGCATTTTGTGCCAGCACATGCTGGGCATCATTTCCTTAATTATCCTGCCTGGGTGTGGCTTGTTGTTTTGTGGCCTGTTGTAGGGTTATTTGAGGGTTGCTTCCCCCTCGAACAGTGGCTTGTTTGATTGTTCAAACTGGCCCTATGTGTTGAATCAGAAGACTAATTCACCACTTTGTCAAGTCATCATGCACCGATTCCACCTTAGTGTAGCTTTGCATGAGTGCAGTCACCTTACCACACCAAAGCATTACCTGTCATGTATTCAAGGCAACCTCCTCCAACAAGGACAGCCAAGTTGACTTTAGTTCTGGTAACACACTTGAAGTAACACTAGAGAATCATCCCTGGAAGCTGCTTTTGATGCAGTAGCATAGCATGGTAGTATAGTACTTTAAACATGTTACTGGACATCAGTTTTTTGCCTTTGCATTTGTGTGCATTGTCGAGAGATCCACAAATACCCCAAACCACAGACCTTGGCAAGGTAAGCCTACATGACATAGCAATTAAAAAAAAAATGAGCTGAACAACATTTTGTGTACTAGCAGGGAGCCCTTGTGATGACCATCAAGAGGTGCAAGACATCATTTCCTTACCAAGACACCTAAGTAGCTCATTGTGGTTCACGCCTTTCCAGTGTGCCTCATTTTAAGGGACATCACATGTCAGGCAATGCCCTCCTCAAGAGGCCATCATTCAGTGGTAGAGCTCATACTTTGCATGGAAAAGGCCCCAGGTTCTATTCTTAGCATCTCCAGGTAGGGCTGGGAAAAACACCCATCTGAAACCCTGGAATGATGCCACCAGTCAGTGTAGCCAATACTGAGTTAGATGGACCAAGAGGCAGCTTCCTATGTTCCTACGAAGCTTTGACAGCATGGGAATCATTCAGGGAGGGGAGCCCTATAAACATTATTCTTCAAGCACACCTGAGAGCCAGTGTGGCATAGCGGTTAGAGTGTTGGACTAGGACTTGGGAAATCCAGGTTCTAGTCCCCACTCAGCCATATAGCTCACTGGGTGACTTTGGGCCAGTCACTGACTCTCAACCTAACCTACCTTGCAGGGTTGTTGTGAAAATAAAATGGAGAGGAGGAGGAGGACTATGTAAGCCACCTTGGGTTCCTTGCAAGAGGAAAAAAAGGTGGAATATAAATACAATAATAAATAATGATAATAAATTATAGGCTTTAACAAGTAACCACAATAAATGCTTTTGAAGCATCCTGTGTTTTACCATTTAATCTGGACTGTATCTGAACAAGCATTTGGCTTTTTCTGTGGGAACCTTGTCTGAAATCTCTTCCCCTCTTAAACTAAAACCTGAAATGGTGCCCCTGTTGGAAATACAGAGATTAACTACAAAGGGGATTAAAAGAGAAGGATATGCGGAACACTACCAAAATGTGCTACAGCTTGAGTAAGGTAACAGTAATAATACTTAGGTCATTGTAGCAGAAGATTGGATGAGTTGCCTTCAATTAAAGACTTCAAGGGCTTCTTATTAGTAAATATTTTCTTAAGTGTGATCTTAATAGTATAACAGGCAGTTTCCCACCCACATGTGCTGTTAGCTCTCACTTCACCCCATCACTCATTTCCTCAACAGCTTATTGAATTCCAATTTCAAATTGTATGACGCATCTGAAGATAAATGCAAGAAATCTGGCATCCAGTCACAAAGCCGTCATCTGTGTCTTCTCTGCCGTACTTTTCATACAAATACAAGCTTCAACACAAATTATGGTCCCTAGGAACTGAAATATAATATTCTGAGAAAACCAACTCTAGTACCTATTTCTATCTTGCTATAATTGACAAATAGTCACACTTACCAACAAGTGATTTCAAAAGCAAGCAATGTTTATCATAATCAGCCACTGATAACTGTAGAAAGAGACAAACTCATCAAACAAACAATTTTGAAGAACTGGTTTAAGGGTATTTGCCAAATATGCCTATTTCCTTTCAAATTTAAGCCTTAAAGTGTACACTGCTGCTACTTTCCAAAGCTCTTTTTCTCACACCACCTGAAAACATTATGGCTTGGATCCAGACTTAATAATAGTTTGAGCAGACCCACTGAAATCAATGGGGCTTAAGTAAGTTGTCAATTGGTCTACTCTAACTATGACTAAGTCTGGAACCAACCTAGTAGCTGAAATCAAAGAGTAAATCTCTTTTTTGGCAATAATATCCAACCATTCTCTATAGAGCTAATTTGGTCAGATGCCTCTAAGTTGCCTAATTAATGAACATGATCAAAACATGTGTTGCCCTCACAATTTTGACATCACAATTTTCATCACAATTTTGACACCATTCCACAATAAACACCTTATCCATTTCATGTGCTCCATAGAATTCAACCAAACACTATCTCAAATTCAAAGCCAATTCCCATGCGACACCATTTTACAACAATTATATAAAAAATAATAGTTTACATTGATCAACAATCTTGCCTAAGTTCTGCTTGAATGTAGAAAATGAAGGAGACCACAGTCCAGAATTCTGTACCTCTACTGAAACACAGCTAGAAAATTAGGTCACCCTTGGAAATCCTACCTTCTTGAACCGCCTGAAATGGATTGTTTCCATCCACAAAATTCACAGAAATTGTGATCTTCTCAGTCTGTAAGATTTCGTCATTATGGTTGAGGTCAGAAACTGCCATGCGAAACACCTCCTCATCCTTTTTTGCAGATTCATCAAATATTGCCCCTAGAAAAGAAGACATGCAAATAAATAACAGTGATGCTAAATATATTAACAATCAACACATTCAGGACACAGCGCCTGAGATACATTTTGACAATCATTCAAAGGAATGAATGTCATTTACATTTAAGCACAGCCACCTGTTTATGAGCGAGCCAAGAAATTTGTTAATGATGCTTGGCAAGGGTGTTCGAGATACTTTAGGGCAAAATAAGGAAGGTGTCTGAACACACAATAACAGCAACAACTATGTACAGAAATGATGGTAGCCACAGCATAAGTAATCCAAAATGAAGATGGCCAAGGGACTGAGATAATAACCTTAGGAACCATAACAGATCAGCTAGCTAGGATGGCTCCTCTAAATGACAATTAGTGAACATAAATTTGCAAGAAAAGATGCAGCAGCTAGCAGCACCACCAAGATCCTGTGTGAGGCTGCAACTGGTGAGAGAGTGGCTTGTGACTACAGTAGCATCCTCACATCTACCCTGCTATGCCATATGCTACCTACTATATTCCAGGATAAGTGCTTATGAAATAATGCTGTATACGTTGCTTGAAGGTGCACAAAGGCCTTTTGGGTAGGGCAAATGTCATCCACCACTACACCAGCATTTAATTACAATTACAGCTGGTGCAGGACCACTGAATCAGATTGCTCTGCTGGTCAGCTGACCTAGAAGTTGTGACATTCTGCCTTTGATCCTAAATCTGTCATCACAGTGGCTGGTGCCCTTACCCAACTTACCAAATTCCATGGATGCTACCTGGAGACATTTTCCTTTTGGATGAGCCATAAGGTGGCCAGAGACCTTTAACAATTGTTAGAAGAGGGAACTTTGGCGAGTGAAACTTTTGCAGGGCTGCAGAAAGTCTGATCCATGGAAAGCCATTCTACGCCATTCTTTCCACTCCACTACTAAATAAAACTACTATAAAGTCAAGCAGCCCTGCCTTCCTTTGAATCTGGCCACACTAGATCAGGGGTGCAGAATCATAGGCCCGGGGGCCATATGTGGCCCTCCTGGGGTCCCAATCAGGCCCCCTGGGGTTCCCCAGACACCCACACCCTTCCCCTGGCCCCACCCCCTTTCCCTTAACCACCAAATGTTTGGTGGCTTTCCAACTGTTGTTCACTCCCCGCCCCATTCTAAAAGGTTGAAATACCTCTCCCAAGGCTTAGTTACTGGTACTAAGAGCTTTCAGCTAAGAGATGCTGGTATTTTGAGTGATTTTGGCCCCACCCACTTTGCCTTTGCCCCTCCCCTTGCCTTTGCCCCCCTCCACCACTGGAATTGAAAGCTTCTCTGGATTTGAATTCAGCCCTTAGGCTGAAAGAGGTTCTGCACCCCAGCTTTAGATTCAAAATCACTAAAGGCACAATGCTATGCATGTTTAAACAGAGAAAAAAAAAAGTCCTACAACTCCCAGCATTCCCCAGCCAGCACTGCTGGCTGAGGAATGCTAGGAGTTGTAGGACATTTTTGTGTCTTGAGCATACATAGGATTGCACCCTGAACTGTTTTATAGGGGACACTGAAGTCTTTGCAGACTTATTGGAGGTCCCTCAATGGGGAGATCAAGAATAGAGGATAAGCTTCCCTGAAAGACCGTTTGCCTGTTCACTCACAAAAATCTCCTCCTGCAACATACAGCTGCAGCTGCAGGGGGAAATGTGTGCATGGCTGGCCCTAGACCAAATGTCACCCTGGGCAGGAATCATCTTTGGCACACACACACACACACCGCCTGCTCCATTTGTTTAACTGTTGAATACCTCCTTGTTCATTGCATTTGTAGCCCACTTCACAACTTGGATGCATGATTTGCTTGCATGATTTATCCCTGTCAGATGTTAACTTTGCACATATGGGCATGGCGGATCCTAACTAATGCTCGGTCAGCGAGAGCATCTCCTAAGTAGAATTCCAGTCATGGGGATGCTCCCACCAGTGGTAGAAGGGGAAAGTGTTTTTTGCCGATCCCTCTCCTCCTGCAGCGCCTTGTCTCCCCCCCCCCACACACACACCAATTCTGCTCCAGAGGGTTGAGGGAACAGTTGGAACAGTGTGAGTGTGTGGGTTGCAAAGGGCTGCAGAGAGGAGGGAAAGTTTGGTGGAAATTGCCTGCTCCTCCCTTCCTCCAGTGGAAACCTCTGCTTGATCAGAGCCCCTTCCACAAACAGAAGGAGCTTTTCCAGAATAGAAGTCAGGCTCCTCCAACCCAATGGACCAATCACAAACACTCAATCCCTTGAACAGACACTGAGGTTGTACGTTTTCTTGCAAGTTTATAACCAGAAACAAACGTGACTGTAAGCACTGGCTGTGCAGCTCAGCATTGCCAGCTTTAGAAATTAAAATGAACTGTGCCGTTTGTTTCAGCTGTTCAGGCAACTAGTTGAGTGGATAGCCCAAGCCCACTACCACCCAAGCCGGACTCCCCAGGTGGTCACCGGAGTCCCCTGCCCTAAATCTGGCCCCAAGTGCTCGTTGCGGTTTCAAGCACATGTGCCATTCGTACACGGCAACGGTGAGGCTCAGCCTGGGATGTGAAGATCTCTAGCTCATCAAGGTTCCCTGAATTGCACCTCCATGCTCATTTCAACTCATGTCCGTATCAGATTGCAAGCTTTGGTTTCTTTTACACAAATATTCATTTCGTATTTTTGCATGCACTTCCCCCCAAAATGTATGCATTTTCTCCCATTAACTAAAGCATGTCCAGTGTGCATTTTTCAAAAGTATACTCCCCCCCCCCCGAATGCATTTTGTGGCCATGCAAATTCAGACTTCAGACTGCAAGTTGCATTCGGGGCCATGTTCGGTTCTGGGAGGTGTGAATTCCATAAATTCTGGCCATAATTGGACTGAAATGAATTTCTTACCCATGTCTAGTCAACAAACCTGAGAGTTGCACTGGCTTAATAGAATGTGTGTGCCCTAGAATCCGCTAAAAGGTGCAGTAGCTCTGTTGCTGATGAGTGTGCTGTGATGTTAGGAAAAAAATGTGAAAACCATTGCCCTGTATCAGTGTGGAAAATACTGGGACACTATTTTGTTCTTGCCCACTGCACACTCCCTTGCATTAATCTTCATGATCTTACAGGTCTTGCATTATAATGTAAGTCCTCCATGGACCAGTCATAACAGGTTATTAGGACACCCTGGAGCAGTGTGTTCTCAGACACATCCTTGATTTTTTTTAAAAAAAGAACACAGCCTCATTGCCTTAATTCATCATGGTCTCTTTTTCGTATCCTCCATCATCAATTTTCCTGCCAGTTCTATTCATTCAGTGCCAGCAGACTCCCTGCACAAACTTTGTCCACTTTGACCGAGGAGTTTTCTTCTCTTCATCTCTTGCCATCTGGAGCAGCTGTTTCATACCTCTCCATCTCAATGACCTGTCATTTCCTTGCAAATCTCGGCTGAAAACACACATTTTTCTCCCTGGCTTCTAATTCCTCTGTCATCTTGCCAGATCGTTATTTACATACAGAGTAGCTTCACTTGACTCTAGGAAGGCATTGTGGACTCCTGGCGACAGATGTTGCAAAAGTGGTCTCTAGCGGGGGGGGGGGGAGTCCATATGCAGTATTTAAAGGTGAGAATCATTTACTGTTAGCCCTGTTAAAAGTTGTTTGGGTTTCTCGCCATTCTAAAAGGATTTGCTTCTGAACCAGTTATCCAAGTGATACTTTGGTGCTTGCATCTGATGCTCATCATGATAACATAGCTCACACCCTGTTGATAACAAGTTAATCAAGGAAGTACTCTTCTGTGGGGCAATGTGTAAAAATATAGCAATACCATTTAAAACCCTCCTGACAAATGACATAAAATTGAAAAGATGGTCCTATATACTGGGGATGGCAACCTGTACCCATATGCTCATGATGGCCCTTGGCCTAATTTCAAAAGCCCTCTGGCAACAATCAGTTCAGATATCGCCTAGACTACTGTAATGCGCTCTACGTGGGGTTATCCTTGAAGACGGTTTGGAAGCTACAGCTGGTACAGAACGCAGCAGCTTGCCTGGTTAAAGGCAGCCGCCGGCGGGATCACATCACGCCAGTGCTCAAGGAGCTACACTGGCTACCAGTTGCTTGCCGAACCGAATTCAAGGTGTTGGTTTTGACCTTTAAAACCCTATACGGCTCCGGTCCAGTCTATCTCAAGGAGTGCCTTCAGCAACACCAAGTAGGCCACTCAACAAGATCTGCCACAGACGGCCTTCTCCTTGTCCCTTCAGCCAGAGCAGCTAGACTGGCCGGGACGAGGAAGAGGGCCTTTTCTGTGGCGGCCCCCGTACTGTGCAACTCTATCCCAAGTGACCTCCGCCATGCCCCCTCTCTGCTGAGCTTCCTGCCACTCACTAAAAACTTGACTGTTCAGGCAGGGAATATGGGGTGGGCTAAGATTTTAAAATTTTATACTGTTTTAATGTATTTTATTCTGTTTTTATCTTATGTACATCGCCCAGAGTGGCCAGTTTGCCGGCCAGATGGGTGATAAATAAATGCAAATAATAAATAAATAAATAAATAAATATCTGGAAAGAGTGATCTATCCCAGCGAGGCAACCCAATGAGAACTGACTGAGCATGTTCAGTGGGTATTGAATACTGATAAACTGGGGCTTTGGGGGGGGGGCGGAGTAACAAAGACAAAGGGAAATGGAAGGGAGTATCTTAGAAGAGAGGGCATTGCTGTCTGAACCCTGAAAAGGACCACTCCACACTGCAACATTTTGTTGCAATTTATCACTGACCCACTTTCCTTTAGCCAGTTTATCAAAAATTCTGTGGTGGAAAACAGATGCAAATGGACATGAAACAATGTTCTACACTGATAGGGAGGGAGAAGAAAAACACACACCACAATTTCATTGAAAACGCATCCTGTCCTAAAGGACTGGGGCTGTTCTTTCACTGATGAATCTCACTGAACGCTCCCAAATAGCACTGGCTGTATATTCCAGGTCTGAAAAAAGCTATTACCTTCCAGACACCAAAAACCGTGGAAATTGAAATGTCACATCGTTCTTAGGCCAGCTAATCAAGTAAGATCATAATGTGTTATATTGTAACTGTAAGCTACAAACCACCGACTCTGTAGGGAAGAATTGCAGAGACTGAAGGAGTGCATCGTCCAAAAAGTATAAAAGTATAAAAGAACATCATGGTAAAGTAGCCACGTATATACATGTAAATGGGAGTCACCCATTTAAGACAGACTTGAGTATTTCAGCTGACCACCTGATCTTCTAATAGATCACAAGTGTCTGACATTTGAAGTTCTAATGAACATTGCTTAATATGATTGCTTCTTGTCCCCAGTGACATTGTTAGTTCGTTCCAGTGTGTGAATCCAATTACACTGTGTTTTCCAAACTGCTGATATTGCATTATTATCCTAAACATAAGAGGCCTGATGTCGCTATGGGGGTGGCGTGGGGGTTGGAAGCTGCCAGCGGTGCTCAGTTACAGGACAAAAAAAAATAGACTGTCAGAGTTCCCTACTTACTTGTGAACTGTTTCTGTGACCAATGGGATATCATCAAGGCATCAAGTTACCCATCTGTCAAAATGAACCTTACCTGAAGCTTAAATGTTTACTGTTTCTAATGCAATTTATTCACTGGAATAAATGTTGTATTGAACCTTGCATAGCTATTAGAGGCCTAGGAACAGATTTTCTCAATATTGTTATTCAAGTAGCTGGAATAGCCCACCGATTACTGATTACCTCAGTCAACCCTTCCCAGTACACAACATTTCTCATGTTGGTCTATCTAACATGAATGCTGCATTCAGACATCACTTTCCCATTCCTCCATTCTATTGTTTGGATGATTGGGTAAGAGGCTCAGGTGCTCCCTCATTCCCCCACCCCTTCCCTCCATGTTTTAATCCAGATTTAGATGGCTCACTCAAACCACTGTTTGCCATTCCAGATGTATTGACAAACTATGGTTTGATTAGATGTTTTCTGTTAAGCCATGCATGACAAGGAGAAAGGAAGATTGGGGAAGAAGGGCTGCTTGACCCATTCCTCATTCTTGATCCTCAAAATCATGGTTTGGGGGATCAGCAAAGTGATGTCTGAATGCACCCTTAAGATGATACCAAAGGCTTTTGTCCATCTCGGAGTTCTGTAGCCAATTCCATGGAAAACAAGACAGGAGGAAAAGGGATGCTCTTAACACCTAAGCATACCACCTGCTTCCGCTGATGAAGCAGAATAGGATCCCCCCTCTTTTGTCCCAATTTTACAGCAAACCAATCCATAGCCTATTGTTACAAATCCTTTGACTACAAGAGGGTGCTTTGCTCCATTACATATTTTTTTTTATCCTGAGGTATTAAAGTGACTTGACACGCTGACAAAGAGAACAAAGACTCAGCTTGTAACAGCAGAGGCTCACCTGAGTGGATTTGCATCCAGTACCTGCAGCATCAGCTCTCACTTCCTGTCAGACTTATTATTTATAAGATAACAAAAATTATAGTCATACATTGTGAGGGAGGGGTGGGGAACAGAGGACTTTGAAAGGAAAGGATGATATTCTCATGTGGAAATCAATGCTGCTGAACTGCATTCTTTCCAAATAGGGATGTCGACGAAATCCCCAACTGATTCAAATGAGTTCGGATTTCTATGAATCTGACCCACAGATTCTTCAGTGGATGGACTTTTCCCAAATCGCATGGATTCTGCAGACTTGCAAACTGTCTTTTTGTTCTGTTTTTTTAAAAAAAACTTTCTGGAATTTTACGCAGATTTAGTTGTAGAAAAACACGAAAAATTAAAAAAAACATCGTCCAAAAATGCACATTTCCCCTCCGTAGGCTAAGGTGTGAAAATACACATTTTGTGGGGATTTGTGTATTTTGGGGGGATTTCCACATTTTCAGAAGTCCAGATTTGTGTAAGTGCAAATTTGTGCAAGTGCGCATGAACGCAGGCTCAGGAAATGGAGGGGGGAAATCCAATTCTGTCAAAGAACAGATGATGGAACGAAAGGCACCTGACAATCCATGAAATGCAGACATAACGCAATCCGTACATCCCTAAAAATTTCAAAAGTATTAAAAGATTGTGGTCACATGTGCTTTGTTCTACAGTATTACCCACAAGAGTGTGTTCCCCTTAATTCTTTTATTTCACCGTTGATACTCTGTATTCTCCATGGGAGATTTGTGCTCCCATTTGTTAAAGAAACAGACCCTCCAAAGACTTCAGAGACTGGATTAATGCCCAATTTTTCTCTCTGTGTATACACAAACTGTTTGAGACATATGCGGCTCTATGACACATGCACACAATTTTCCAGATACACATGCAATGAATTTCCTTTCTTCAGATGCAAACAGGGGGTGGTGGTGGGGAACATGTTCTGTCTCACAGATGATGCCAACTATGGTGAAAGAAAAAGACAGTATGCAGTAAAGGATTTGAAAAGGCTACCCTGTCCACCCATATGTTCTATGGGAAATTGCCTTTTAACTTCTGCTGCTCTGCTTTAATTGATTTTTTAAAATGGTATAATGTTTTCATAGAATCATAGAGTTGGGAAGTGGCCTTGGAGATCATCCAGTCCAACTCCCTGCTCAATGCAGGCTCTGCAATGCAGAGTGCAGTTTTAATAGTCAGCTCCTTGGCTGTTGATTTTATCTGCTGTTTTCCTCTTTGATATTATTATTGTTGTTGCACTGGTTTTATTGTTAGCCACCTTGGACATTATGGAAAGTCAGGTTACAAAAAAATTAATAAGGAAACAAAACAGTAGGGAGATAGAAGAACACAACACTTTTTTCCAAGAGAAGAACTGTCAATAGTGGAAACACAAACTGCAAAACTTCTCGAGGTTGCAAGAGATTGTGCAAGCAGAGCAACCTCGGTGGATTTAGTTCCACTGTTTTCACATAGCATTGTAGTATGAGTTGTGAAAGTGACCTTCCATGATCAGAAAGGTGGCTTTGGATCCAAAATGCACCCTCCTTCTAGTGCAGGGCTAGGCAACTTGTGGCCCTCCAGATGTTGCTGGACTACAACTCCTATCATCCCTCACCATTGTCTATGCTGGCTAGGGATAATGGGAGCAACAGTCCAACAACATCTGGATGGTCACAAGTTGCACTGTTCCAGTGTAAAGTCTCTTCCACTCATAGAAGGACTGTTTTGGTGACCTCCAAGACTAGTCAAAGAGTGCTGCAGAAGAAAAACAATCCCAAATCCAGAGCATGTGTGTGCAAACTCTTTATGCAAGAGTTTGCACAAGTTCTTTCTCAAGGTCTTTTTTTTTTTAAAATAGAACACTACTGTAGTTCATATGCTAAACTGTGGTTTATATGCTACAACCTGGGAATCCTCATTCATCAGGTCTCCCACACAAAACAAGCGTTGGGCTGAATTCCCCCCCCCACACACACACACCTAATTTCGCACTTTTGAACCACTATGAGGATTGAAACGTTGGGTGCGATCCTAGGGGGATGCCCATAACCCTTCAGCTGGAAGGATTACAGGCATCCTATGCAGAGTGGGAGAAGCACGGAGGAGCTCCTCCCAACCGACAAAACAGCTAGACAGCCAATTTCGGCTGTCTAACTGTGCGGCGCTTCGAAGGGGAGGAAGGAGGCTGAGGTCACTTTGTGACATCAGAGAAGCAGCCATTGTGGTTCTTTCCACACTGGCTGCGGGGGGTGGAAGGAGGGTCCCAGCGTGGATCCCCATCTCCAAGGTTGGAGCAATTTTCTGACTTTGGAGCTGGGAACCCAAACAATCCCATGCCCCCCCCCCCCGTCTAGATTGCTCTGTTAGTTGCCCTTTGAAATTTGCACTTTTTCCACATTTTGCAATGGAATCTCCAATTTAAAAATGTATACAAAAATGTGTGTATTAGAGGAAAGTAATGTTTAAATACGCAAATAATGTTTGAATTTTATTAGGAAAACTGCTTGCAAAACTGTATATATTAAGCAAAATGCCTGCAGAAATGCATGTATTAGAAGAAATTTGCACAAAAATGCTTATGAATTTTCATGATTTAAAAAAAATAATACTCTCAAAGTTCGGGATGAATCCAACTCAATATTGGAAAAATGAGAAATGGAGATAAGCCAAAATTGGCAGATTGGCCCATTCCTGGTTAAACTACAGATAATATCATCTGGTTTCATCTTGGTTTTATTATGTGTTGTATTCATTGTTTCATTGTCCACATTTTATGTTTTTAATGTATTGTGCACCACCAATAGAATTTATGTTATTGGATGGGTTAAAAGCGAAATAAATAAACTGCAAGAAACCACGCTCTTTTCCTAGAGAGTGAGAATAAACTTAAGACAACTTAGATTTGCTGCACCCTGCCACTCTTCACAAAGCCCTCTAACGTTATTTTACAGTGGAAATAGCAGTTTTTAGGAAGCTGTAATAGCTATGTGTTCATTATATAACCAGTGACCTGTTGATTATCACTAGCCCCTCAATTTTCTACCCTATCCATTACAGCCAAATTGGACCTTCGTTGTTAAAAATGGATGGTTTAGTAGGTATTATTGTCATATTATTCTTAATGCCCTGGAAAGAAAGTTACTGTAATGGTAATAAATCTGCTGAGTGTTATTAATGTTCATGCAGTGGAACACATTAAAAAGTGCCCTTATAATACCCATTAGTAACCTACTTACAGATGATGGTTTATAACCAAGGGGAAATCTGATACGTAATAATATTTCATTAGACTGTTATTAGTGACTACCTCGAGCACTGAAGAAACATACACACAACCCAAACAGAAAAACCTAGGTATACTAGATGCCTTCAAGGAAATACAGCCACCGTATGTATAGAATGATATCCTATCCTTATTAATATTGATGGGTGTTAGCAGCCACACGGTGATTAAGATAGGATTTGGAATTGCAAGTTCATAATAGAAGTGACTGGTAGAAAGTTAGTCTTTGACCTGGGGCTCCTGACTCTCAACTCTATACAGGGGCCACTTTTAGGAATGATGGAATGGATCCAAAGTTTCCCTTCCAGTAACAGAAGGAGCCTCCTCTGGTGTATGGACCCACACAGGGCAGGAATCTGGGTCAATTTGTCTGAGCGTGGAAAGCTAAGCAGGGTCAAGCCTGGTTATTACTTGGATGGGAGACCCCCTCCTCTAGTTTCCTGCATTGAGCAGGGGGTTGGACTCGATAGCCTTGTAAGCTCCTTCCAACTCTATTATGAAATCTTGTCCACCAAGGAAGGTCTCATTCTGTTGGAGGAAAAGCGAACCTTCAGCACCAACCCAATGTTTTCTACCCACTCTGCAGTACAGGAAATGGGGTGCTCTTGGTTTAGCCTACCCACCCGCTGGCCTTTATCCTATATAAGGCTGCCCACAAGAGCTCACTGACTATACAACAGAGCATACTGTATCTTATTAGTTGCTTCTAGAGGCATATCTTGTCCATTTCTTCTGCCCCCTTTCATATTGTGCAAGGCATGCCAAGAAGGTTCATTTTATTTATTTATTTATTTATTTAATACATTTTTATACCGCCCAATAGCTGAAGCTCTCTGGGCGGTTTACAACAGTTAAAACCATAAAATACAATATAATATAACTATAAAATTTAAAACCATAGATTAAAACAAACAGCAAGGCTAGCAGCAGTTCAAATTACAGCAACAGTTAAAAACTACCAAATAAAAATGATTGAGATTATTAAAATGATTAAAAGGATTAAAATGCCTGGGAGAATAAAAAGGTCTTCACCTGGCACTGGAAAGAGTACAATGTGGGTGCCAGGCGAGCCTCTGTGGAGAGCTCATTCCACAACCAGGGTGCCACAGTAGAAAAGGCCCTCCTCCTGGTAGCCAGCTGCCTCACTTCCTTTGGACAGGGGCTCTCAGAGAAGGACTGCTGATTAAGATCTTAGTGTCCGGGCAGGTACATATGGGAGGAGACGATCCTTCAGATACCCTAGCCCCAAGCCGTTTAGGGCTTTGAAGTATTAGTACCAGCACTTTGAATTGGGCCTGGAAACAGACTGCCAGCCAGTGCAGATGAGAAAGCATTGGCATAATATGTTCACGATGGCCAGTCCCCGTTAATAATCTCGCTGCCCTATTTTGGACCAGCTGAAGTTTCTGGACCAGTTTTCAAAGGCAGCCCCACGTATAACGTATTGCAGTAATCCGAACGAGAGGTTACCAGATGCATGGATAACTGTAGCTAGGCTATCTCTGTCCAGATAAGGACGTAGTAGTTGGTATATCAGCCTAAGCTGATAAAAGGTGCTCCGTGCCACCGAGTTCACCTGTGCCTCGAGTGACAGTCGTGGATCCAAGAGCACCCCCAAACTACGAACCTGATCCTTCAGGGGGAGTGCAACCCCATCCAGAACTGGTTGAATATCACTTAGCCGGGCAGATGAACCATCCACTAACAGTACCTCCGTCTTATCTGGATGGAGTCTCAGTTTATTAGCCCTCATCCAAGTCCATCACTGTGCCCAGGCACTGATTCAGAACAGCCATTGCCTCACCTGGATTAGATGAAAAGGAGAGATAGAGCTGGGTGTCTTCTGTATATTGATGACACCTCAGCCCACACCTCCGGATAACCCACTCTCCCAGTGGTTTCATGTAGATGTTAAACAGCATGGGGGATAAAATAGAGCCCTGTGGCCCCCCATGGCATAACTGCCAAGGGACAGAGTAGTAATCCCCCAGCACCACCTTCTGGAATCGGCCGCCCAAGTAGGATCAGAACCACTGGAGCACAGTGCCACCAACTCCCAACCCAGACAACCTATCCAGAAGGATACCATGGTTGATGGTATCGAAAGCTGCTGAGAGGTCCAAGAGAATCAACAGGGTCACACTCCCCCTGTTCCTCTCCCGGCAAAGGTAATCCCACAGGGCGACCAAGGAAGTTTCTGTTCCAAAACCAGGCCTGAATGGATCTAGATAGTCCGTTTCATCCAAGAGTGCCTGGAGTTGACCAGCAACCACCCACTCAAGCACCTTGCCCAGGAACGGGATATTAGCTACCGGCCTGTAGTTATTAACATCATCCGGGTCCAGGTTAGGCTTTTTCAGGAGTTGCTTAATCACCGCCTCTTTCAAAGAGGCTGGCACCACTCCCTCTCTCAAGGAGGCATTTAACCTCCTGGACCCAGCCGGCTATCCCCTCCTTATTTGATGTAATAAGCCATGACGGGCAAGGGTCAAGCATACAGGTGGTCAACCGGACTTGGCCAAGCACCTTGTCTGCATCCTCGGGCCTCAATAACTGAAATTCATCCAATAAAACTGGACCAGACGGCAGTGGTGTTCATGTACCTGTGGGGGGGCTCAGCTCTCCACCGCCTCGATTCTCTGCGGTGGCGGCCCCCCGCCTCGTTCTTTAAGCCCTGTTGCCCTAGTTTCGCCCGCCAAAAATATAGCGCGGGGGTCCAGCGCGCCGGAGCAGGGTCCCATCGCGTCACTTCAGGTGCACCGGAAGAGACGGGACGGGACCAGCGCAGGCGGCACAGGTGGCTCACTTCTCCGCGGCGAGCCGCCCCTAGAAAAAGGTGGGTGCGCGCGAGCGTTAGCGGGGGCGATTTTTGAGCCCGCTACGCCCACGCGAGGCGAACGGTAACATCACTACCATACGGTGCTCTGGACACCTCTACCAATGGAGCTGCACTAATTGAAGGGAAGCATTAAAATTAAATAAGTGTAACTCTTACCTAGGTCCCCAATTTCCTTTGCCTTTTATTATTATTATTATTATTTCCTGTCTCTATGTTTCTGCCCCAATCCAGAACTCTTCCTGAAGCTGACTTGGAGCTTAATTTATACACCTACAACTTACTTTTTCAGATGGAGGCTGCGGTTTGAGGAAGAGGCAATAGATAGAAGAGGCAAGCATATCACTCTGGTACTTTTTGATCGGCACAGGCTTCCTGTTTGTTTCTGAACCTAGTTCAAGATGCTGGTTTAGGGCCTTGAAACCCTGAAGTGACAGTCTCTCTAAAAATGAGATCAGAGGGACCATGGGAAATATTGGTTCTCCCCCTCCAAGGTCAAACAAAATTGCATTTTTCTTTGAAAAACCAAATGGACAGAATAGAAGACACATCACTCCTCCCTCACTTCTGCTGTTTGAGCAGGATCCTAATAGAGCTATAGATATATTGACTCTCTGACCTTGGAGCATTCTGACTTGGCGTAGGGTTGTGTTCGAAATCCTGAATGGGCTTTATAGCAACTCGAATCAGCTCCGCCCGAGCCTCCTGAGTCCTTTGTCTAGGCTGCCTCCCCCCTCCTGACTCGAAGCATCATGAGCCGACCATGAGGTACAGCGCTCTATGCCCTGCGAGCCTTTCTTGCATAATAGTCTTTCGCAAGAGAATCTAGAAGAGGAGGAGGGGAGGGGATGTGGTCACGTCTTCTTCTTATGCAAACTCATTTTGCAATTTGGTTACATGTCTGACAGAGCTCCGGCGAGGTTTCTCTCTCCCCACAGGAAACTTTTTTTTTTTTAATTGCAAGCCCGTGCTCATTTGTGTGTTATGGGGGTGGGAGCAGCCCAGCAAGTCATTTCTATTGTAATTATCTTTATTGTACTTTCTTACATCCACTTGGGATTGTGAATCAAGCAGCATAGGACATGGAATCCAGTCATAGAAATTCAGTGTGTGTGTGTGTGTGTTTGTGTGTGTGCGTGCGCATGTGTGTGCCATGCCATTCCGCCTTCTGGCCCCCCCCAAACACCACCTTTCTTTTTGTCCTGATCTGAGTACATCATTTTTCATTCATCATACATCAACTCACTCATTACATTGCACAAGCCAGGAGAGAAAAAAGGATTGGGAGAGGGAGATGTGGATGAAATGGGAGGACGACGATAGGATTACACCCGTAATGGGCGTCGAGCGAGAAAGGGGCTCGCGACAAATGCTTGGTCCAGAATTACAATGCTGACGAGGGAGGAGGGACAGCTTGACGTGCCTCTGGCAAGCAATGAAACAGCCGTTTGGCACAACCCTACCAGTTGGAAGAGGTGGGATTACCCTGCCCATGGCTGATGTCCAGGGGGGCAGTATGCAACTGTGTCATTCCATTAGTGCAAATGATGTTGCGCTAGCAGAAACTAGGTTCTGAACTATGTGCAAGAGGAGAATCCAACTTCTTAATTTCCATTTGCGCATGTGAAGTCGTGCATGCAGTCGTACATTAACTTGAGCAACCCATTGTGCAGCCACTTGTGAATAACGTTTGTGCAACCTGTTGTGCAGCTGGTTGTCCGTTCCACTTGCATAACCCATTTCACAACTGGTTGTGCAAGTGTAATGGGCAACTGCTTGCACAACTGAAAGATTCAGCGGAGCTCTGCTGGCACTATTTGAGTTTGTGGAATGACACAGTTGGATACTGCCGATTGTATCTGAGAGACGACGTGCCTATGATATTGCCCACCCAGGAAGATCTTCAGAAGGAGCTGTGCTCTGCAATTTGCCACTATCTGAGGTGAGTTTGATGGGACAGGGCATCCTCAGTGATGTTGCCTAGACTGTAGAATCCCTCCCTCTCTCTCTCTCTCTTCTTTATGGCCAATGATTTACATTTATTTCTGTTGAGTGTTCTGTAATGATTAGGGATTACGATGATTTTGTTTTTTACCTTTATTTCATTTGCTGCCTTTTGCTCTCTCCTTAATTGTTAGCTGATTGTAGATACGGTATTATTTCCATCTACTGATTTGCTTATTTTGTAATCTTATTATAGATTTTGTATTTTATCCTTTTTGCATGCCACCTGGGCAAATGAAAGAAGAAGCAAGTAAAGAAAGAAATAGCAACATAACCCCCACCTCTAGTTCCTGGTCCAAAGAGTGATGCCAACTCAGAAAGCTGCACACTGATCTCTGTAAGCTGGATCGGGATGTACATGTCTGTCTTGATTAATTATTATCTGTAGTACTCTGGTAATGCAATAAATGGTTTATATAGAGAAAAAAAATACACTTTGCCTTAGGGCAGTAAGCTTGGGGATTTGACTTCTAATATAATTTGAGGGGAAATCACAGCCTCAAAGAGCTATAAATAATATGAGGGCTTGCTTACCATATGTGTTCTGCTATGTGCTCATAATTCAAGTTTTAATCAAATGTGACAGAAAATAAAATGCACATAGTTAACTGGCACAGTGCTGCTGAAGTGAATCAAACCAATCCTAAGTTGCTCCTGCTGTCAGCCATAGAGATGGAATAATTTCTAGGTACTCTTCAAAGAGTAAAGCATAGTTGGAATGGGAAGATCTAAGCCCACATCCCTGCTCAGCCATGGATCTTACTGGGTGACTATGGGCAAACTGTATCTGACCCTACTCTAAGAGGATTTTTGTGGGGATAAAATTGAAGATTTATTCTTCCTTGTATTTAGTGACTGTATTGATATACCCTGCTTTTCTATAAATTACAACCAAAACAGTTTACAAAACCAACAACACACCATGTTTTCTTTTCTTTTTCTTTTTGTAAATAATTAATTGGACATTTAAAACCTTACAGGAAAATTCAAGAAATGAGGAGCTTACAGATGTGAGTCAAAACTGCAAATGGGAAATGCAAGTAAAAAGCCTGCTGGAATAGATGCATTTAAGACAAGTGCACATCTCAAAGCAGATAAAGAGGAAGCCTGGAGGACAGTCCAAGGGAGGGCATTCCACAGTCTTGGTGATGCCGTTGTTGACACGTCCGCCCCCTTTCCCTAGAAAACCTACACTATGATGGGTAGAGCGGTCACTTATGAGCTGCCAAAAAAGAGGAAATGCCTTACCGAAAAGAGGACAAAAGAGGACATAAATGTGCCTCACATTTGCATATGCTAATTTATATGTAGATATGCAAATTTAGAAATAATCACTAGAATTTAAAGAGAAATGCAGTGCATCTCACTATTGCGTGGAAGACTGTGCCCAGGCAACCTGTGTGCCTGGTCAGTCTGCTGTCCAGGTGCTAAATATTGATGGGCAGCAACTTCAAGGCCCTGCTGCTCTCCCTTCTCATGGGTCTTTATCTATAAACCAGTTTTGGGCCAGACAGTCCTTTAGACAGATGACACATTTAAAACAGAGGCCTGTCCTCGGACAGCCTGTCAAATAGAGTGCTGCCCTCCAAAATAGGATACCTGGTCACCCTAACACAGATGAGGGCCACTAAAGCAGATCTTAAAACCTGGAAAGGTTCTGATGGGTAGTTCCATGTATGCCAGTCTGAGCTCTATGATGGAATGGCTGGGATAGTTAGAACTGTGAAAAATACATTTTATTCCATCATAATCATTGTTTTGCCTAGTGGAGGGGGACATCTGGGCCCTGCTTCAGGCAGCACAGTGTCTTGAGTTGACAGTGTTTGAGAGGCACTGCTATAAGTTACTTCACTAGCAAAATAGCTCAAAGGATTTGGCAAAAGCACAACTGGTTCTCTTCAGCTGTTGCTGGAACACAGCCCCAGCCCTAGTGCATTAGGAATCATGGCTGGGACTTACTTTGCCAGGGTTTCAGAAACACAGCTGAACATATAGCAGTGCTGATATGAGATGTCATCACATACCAACCTTAGACATTGTGTTAGGCTCCGAAGGTACCTAGTGGACACATTCAAGAACTGAACTGGCAGATGGAATTTAGAATTCTTGAGATATGATAGTCCCAAGAGTTGGAATGTGCAGAAGTTGCTATAACCTTTATGCAAAACTAACATCAAGATGATCCCTTTATTAGGACCAAGTAAAAGGGCCCAAGGAAGTGGGCCAGCTTTCGAGTTCATCAAAATGAGTGTTAAGCAAAGAAAGGGGGAGGAAGTGGAAGAAGAGAGTGTTTCTGGGCAAGCCAAAAAAGCCCTATTCAAAAGCTTGCACTGGTCTTAAAATGGAATGAGGAGGGGGTCTTACACAGAGTTTAGGCCAGGTTTGGTGCAAAAGAGATCTTAGATTGCACCAAAATTTAACCAATAGAGGATCATGGCTGCTATTCCTTTGAAAATACGTAAGCTGGCTATTATCCAGTTCTATCCATCAGAATATACAGATCATGATATAAAGAGCAGATGTAAAGTACAACGTGGCAAGCCTTTATATTTGCAAAGTTAGAGATTAATTTTAGGCAGTGAACTAGGTATAAAGTCAAATAGAAGCCTTTTTAAAATATCATCGTCATAGGACCTCAAGACATTGAGTGATCCTCATTGTTTGGCCTGCTACACCAAAGAGGAGCATTTCCTCCTCCTTGCAGAAGGAAAAGGGTAATGCCCCTTTACTGATTCATTGAACATCACAAGTCACATTCAAGAATCAAGTTATGCTGGTTTGACGGTGTGATGTACACAAAACTATGTGCCTACTGCCAGATCTGATATAACTCATTATGAGCATGTTTTGTCTGCTCATATGCAGCCAAGGAATCTAGGCAGGGTGGGGGAGGCAAAATAAATGCAGTCTTGTTCCCCTCAGTAACCATGGACCAATGCTGCTCATGAAGTTTAATGAGCTGCATAAATAAGGATAGACAAAACTGTCAATTTCAGTTCCTTCCTGTTTCTCATTTTTTCCCAATCTTAAATTCAGTTCATCCAGAACTTTGAGAATTTTTGAGAAAGAATTCACATGAAAATCCGTATGCATTTTTGTGTGCACTTCTAATACATGTATTTCTGTATGCAATTTTTCCTACTTCACAGATTTTTGGCAAGTAATTTTCCTAATACAATGCTATGTATTTTAATATTATTTTTTTTGCTAAGATACACATTTTTTTGTATGCATTGTTTGATTGGAGAACTCATCTGCAAAATTTGGAGAAGTGCACATTTTGAAGGATAACTGAGTTCTGGCTTGTGTCTTGGTTTGAACGTGTGAAGTTAGGTAAGTTCGCATTAAAATGCTAACTGAACAAATTTCTCCCCCATCACTATAAAAACACAGAGAACAAATCAGAAATGCATAATGTGAGCAAAGCTTCTAGCGGAACTCCTTTGAGATGATTCCAGCTGCATATGATCAGCACCAGGTGGACTGAATGCTTCAAGTCAAGTAGTTTTACAAATTGTTGTGAGCAGTGCTTTTTTTTCTGGAGAAAAGGGTACCGGAACTCTTGGATTACATTTCCTCGGGAGTAGATGGCGATTAAATTGTAATGCAATTAATAGAAGAAAAGGTGCTGGAACTCAGTTCCGGTGAGTTCCACCAGAAAAAAAGCCCTGGTTGTAAGGTTTGAGGAAGGGTCAGTCATTATGGTAAGATCTCCCTGTAAAAAAAACAACTGATCAGGGATACACCTTTGGTTGGTAGCCAAGTGTGCGGAGGAACACTTCAAGTTGATCTGGCCTAATCAAATGTTTTCTGTGGCATTGCATACCTGGGATGTGTGAGAAATTCACTGTTGAGGTTTGTTTTTCTTTTTGTTTTTCGCATTTACCCAATTTGACCATAAATGTGTGCAAATGTCCATACATATATATATATATATATATATATATATATCACAAGCTCATGCAGACAAAGGATGAAAAGAGCTTGACCTAAAATAATAATCATAATGAAAAAAAAAATCTTGGCAAGGCTGAGATTGACAGATCCATGCATCTTTATTGTACACTCACTCCTCATTGTCAGAGCAAAGCGATGGTGGCTGAAGATGTCTAAGCCCAAGCTGTAAGGGAGTGAAATGATCTGAAAACTGGAAAAAAGCCCTCCTCACCTGAGGCATAGCTCTGGTGCCAAAGGAGTGTCTTAATGACTGCAAGGATGGTGCTGGCAGACCTCATTTGGAATCCCTGTGCTTTCATCAGTTTTAAATTAGACATTAACATAACAGTAAACAGCTATTTGTATAGAATGTATTTACTTTTCAGTGGCAAGCACTGCAAAGAGGGATTGGAGTGGGCACTGAGCAGCTGGGAGAAGCAGCTGGGATTGCAAGGAATGGAGAGATGGCAGGCACATTCCCCCCAAAAGATTTTTTTGTAAAAAAAAAAAAAAAAAGTATTTAATTTCCTGCTATTTCCAATAGATTTGCAGTGGTGATGCAGGCATTCTCCAGACAAGCTAAGAAGTCAACATACTCTCACTTTGCATCACAATGCCAGCCTAGAGGCTCAAGTGCCTGACTCTCCAGTGTGAAGTAATTGGGCTTTCGCTTTGCATTTTATGTTTCATTTTCAAGCACATTAGTCGCCAAATTAAAGGGCTTGGCAGGTGATTAAATGAAAAGTCTGAGGTCATACTTAACAAAGCAAATCTCTGCCTTGGGCAGCATTTCAGCTAGAGAGAGAAACCATGGGAGCAAATGGCAGCGGATGATGTGACATCTTGTCCTGCAGGACCACTGTGGTGCAACTGATCTGGAGCTACACATCAGCATTCAAAACAGCTGCACATAGCCACAGAGTCCTGCACCACACAGGAAGGAGGCAACTGCAGTCAGGCCTGGACAACTAGTCTGTTCTAAATATATGTTCCGTATCCCATGGGCCAATTGTTTATAATTACAGGGAATCATTAACACCCCCTTCCCCCACAAAAAAAAGAATTTCACTCTTCTTCTGTGGCTGTTTAATTAGTTGGCAGTTCTATTAAATTAGAGGGGGCCCTCCCCTAAAGACCTTCAGATGATGAGCCAAGAGGGAATTTCTCTGTTTATTGTGTGAGTATAAAGAGCCGTTTCCTGTAGCTCTGACACTGTTGCAGGGTAAACATGCCAACTGCTGATGGGCAAATGAATAGATCCAGTCATGCTTAACATGCATCCGATTGTCTTGGAATGCAACGGACAGACACACTGTCAGCAAATTTCCTATCCCTTCCTCCACCCCTCTTTTAATTCTGGCCCATTGGCAAAGCTTTCCAATCAAACTGCATTCAGTTACTAAACTGGAAGCCATGCTGCCCTTGCTGGAATCCTGTATCTAAAGGAACGGAAACCATTTAAAAAGTCTAAAAGTTCTATTTCACATTCAGATCTGGAGTTTTGCCTGTAAAAGTGCCTGCTTTGGATTTTGTTCCTTTACTTGCACGTGGTAGTTTATACCAAAAATTTAATAATAATAATAATAATAATAATAATAATAATAATAATAATAATAATAGTACATTTCATGTTCTGCTCCTTGCAATGTGACCTAAAGCACAGCAGCTATTGCAAAACGAGCTTGTTTTTGAAGTAGCTGAGAGCCTTTGTTAATACAGGTCCCGGGGATTAACAGCAAAGAACTCAACCAAATAGCCATAACAGAGTGTGCAGCTGTACGATTTTGATAATTCTAATTTGCTGGATTCAGACACAAAGCCTTCCCTATTTTGTGAGCTTGTAAGCAAAATGCTTAGGTGTATTTTAGAGCTGAAAGAAATGGAGTGCATATCAAGTTGCGTCTAAAACAGTGTTCTCCAACCTTGGGTCCCCAGATGTTTTTGGCCTACAACTCCCAGCGTGCCCCAGCCAGCGTTTGTCTAAAATCATCATTCCCCCTATCTCTGATGCTCAGGCTTTCAGTGTCACTGCTTATGTCATTGCTTATGTAGCCAAAATGGCACCACCCATGCACCACAGGAAGGCATTAGCAGGCTTGAGGGCCCTCCAAGGTTTACAGAAGTACATGCACATTTTTAAGGGGGGGGGGAGAATCCCTAAGGGGAAGAAATCCCCAAAACAGCTTCATGAGGAATGAACATGCTCAGTACAACAGTAGCTACAAAATGCTGACTGCTGCGGGTGGGGAACAGAAAGTCAAGGGGGTGAGGAGAGAGAGCGGAACGGAGTACCTGGAATCCTGAACAGCACTCTGTGCTGCATGCTCCACTTGAAATTTAAGTTTCCAAAAAAATTGACCTTTTGGAAAATTCACAAGGTTTAGGGCTAAGAAGAAGAAGAAGAAGAAGAAGAAGAAGAAGAAGAAGAAGAAGAAGAAGAAGAAGAAGAAGAAGAAGAAGAAGAAGAACTTTTAGCTGTGTTTTACTATTATGAATGTATACAAAGTATATTGTCAAATGATCTCAAAAGAAACAGCTGAATGGATCAACTGTTCAGAGTGCTGCATTATGCATAATGCATTTTAATTATTCTTAATTTCAACAGCTATTACTGGAATTGCTATGTTTCACTTGTTTCAAACCAATTCCAGGCAAACTATGGCTCAATGCTGTGCAATCTGAATATTAATACTATCAATAATTCTGAAATGACACTGTGTTCTAATCTGCTTAAGTGCATGGAGTGGGCAGAGCGCAGTGAAAACGGCAAGAGACCGTCAGTGTGTGTGCATGTGATATCTTACTGGGGAAATTCTGCTATGGCCAAACAAAATCTAGCTTCCCTACTGAAGATACCTTACAGTGAAGTGGACATCCTATCTGTCAGCACGTTGGCTGGTACCTCTGTTCCCAAGAGTTTCTTACTACCATTTTTGTCCCCTAGAATTCCTTCATTGATAATGAGGTCCAAAACATATATCTCAGAAAGGGGAGTGATCCCAACAAGGCACTTCCTCAAGGTGGGGGGTTTGACTCCCCTCCTTAAAATGAAGGCCTCTGTTCCTTCTGGGGAGTTGGCCCTGGGGTCTACCCCATCACCCATAAGGAACACCTCTAAGGTTTTTTACCTGGGCAACAAAGCCAGATCCAAGGTCCAGTCAGATCCCTCATTAAACTCTGTGGTGAAAGCACTGATCGGCTCATTCTTAGAGCTACCATCCGATGGGCCATGTTATTCCTTCCAAAGAGGATCAAATTTAAGGTCTCGGCCGCCGGATTTTAGTGACAACTGTAGTATTAAATCAGCCTCCCCGGCCGAGTCCCGACACCTCCCAACCACTGAGAAGAATCTCCACCCCCCGGTTCTGAGTCCACTATGTAGAATTGAGAAGACTAATCCAAACGGCGCCTTCACCCTGATTGATGCCTCGAAGCAAGCAGATCCTCCTCTCTTCTTTGACCTCACCAGCCCTACTGCAGCTGCTCCAATGCTTAAGACTGCTCTTGATTCCCACTGCTTGGCCCCTCGGGACCAAAGGAATTCCTTGGACGATTATACCTCCCAACATCTTAGACCCATACCAGCTCGAACTACTACAGACAATGGCTGCATATTCCTTGATCAGGCCGGAATCTTGGAAGACTTATCTGTGTTCGACTCACTACCTAAAATCCATGGGTTCCCACCCCTAAATATAGTATCATGGAATATTGCTGGCTGGAAGGGGAAAGCTGGTGACACAGAATTCTTATCTTTTCTCTCTAGGTATCACATCATTTTGCTCCAAGAAACATGGTCAGACACAGATATATTTATGAAAGGTTACACTTCCTTTTCCATTCCAGCCATCGCTACTGCCCACAGAGGTCGACGAAGCGCCGGCCTCTGTTGCCTTGTTTCTGCTTCCCTTAAACTAGAGTTTACGTTCTTACCTAGCCTCCCCCCTTTAGCCTTAGCTGTATTAATTAAAGGTATTGCTTTCCCCTTGTTAATTATTAACGTGTATTTACCCCCTCAAAATTGTAAAGCAAGGATACTAACACAATGGGACAATTTAAACGAGTACCTGCTTGGCTTGGAGGCGAAATATCCCTCAGCGGAAGTGTTGTTAGCAGGAGACTTTAATGCCAGGATAGGGCCGGATAACTATGCGTTAATGCATGCTATGGGTTATAACTCCAATGAGTCAATGTCAGATGTTCTTTCTTACCTCAGAAGCTCTAAGGACCCCCAAATTAACTATTCAGGGATTTGCCTGGCTAAACTTTCTGTCTGCTGTGGCAAATTTATCCTAAACGGCGCTTTGCCTCAGGACCTCCCTGGTGAGTATACGTTCTGTTCCACCTGCGGAAGTAGTGTCATCGACTACATCCTGGTTTCTCCCTGCTTGAGACGTCTCATCTGTGACTTTCATGTAGGGGACCGTTTGGATAGTGACCATTTCCCCCTTTCTACCTCTGTAGCATGCAGCCTGCTGCCTGGTCCTTTGGCCTTTCATAATAAATCGCCCTGCTACACAAGAGTTAAATGGACAATCAGGGTAGCTGATAATATTGACAAGATGTTGTGTTCTACTACTTCTGTTGCCTTTAATCAACAGATAGTTGAGTCACATAACATAGACAATGCCTTCTTCTACTACGACTCACTAATCTCCAATATTACATCTGTATTACAACAGCAGGTCCCATTGGGCCACAACAAAAAATCCAACCACAATTCCAACATGTGGTTTGACAAAGAATGCCAATCATTGAAAAATCAGATACGTGAGTTGTACCAATCTTATCGTAGTAGCAATGCAAATATTCTTCCTGCCAAATATTATGAACTGAAAAAGATATATAAAACCACTATTAGGAAAAAAAAGGGGGAGATGCAACAGAAGAGATGGGACCTGTTAATTCAGGCTTCACTGTCCAATAATAACAAACAATTTTGGGCCCTGGTGTCCGGTGCCATATCTAGCAACTCTGGCCCACTTGACTGCAGGGTGCCTGTACAGGTATGGAAAGAGTTTTTCACAAGGATTTTTTACGATCCATTAGCCTCTGAAGATGAGTTATCAGATTTTATACCCACTAACTTGCCAGCATGGCCTCCTGTGGGCCCAAATGTAATTAAGGAGCTAATTGGCCGATTAAGAGTGGGGAAGGCCCCTGGTCCTGATGGGCTCCCACCTGAATTGTTTAAAAAACACCTGGAATGGTGGGTATCTCCCTTAGCCACTCTTTTTTCTCTCGTAGATAATACCGGCAGGGTACCTAAATCATGGACTAAGGCTATAATTGTACCTATCTTTAAAAAGGGCGACCCCCATACACCAGGCAACTATCGCCCAATAAGCCTATTGTCAGTTGTGGGCAAGCTCTACGCAAGACATTTGACTGACAAACTGTCAACTTGGATGGAAGACAATAAAATCCTAGGTGCAGAACAGATTGGGTTTTGCAAAAACAAATCTACATTAGATCATGGTGTTGTCCTGGTGCACCTGGCAGAGAAATATAGCAAATTGGGGGGGAAGAAATTGTTCTCGGCCTTTTTTGACCTGAAAGGGGCTTTTGATTCCATTCCTAGGAAACTGTTATGGGCCAAGCTAAATAAGTCATCCATGGACAAAAGGTTGCTTTTCCTTATCCAGAAGCTATACTCTCGAACCAGCTGTCAGGTTCGCTATGGCCCACTTGGCGAACTGTCTGATGAGATCTTTATCAACAGAGGGGTTAAACAGGGGTGCATTTTGGCCCCCTATCTTTTCAATTTGTTTTTGAATGATCTGGCCCCTACTTTGATGAGAGTGGAGGGCCATTTTCCAAAGCTTGGCCCGCATAAAATCCCACTCCTACTATATGCAGATGATGCCGTAGTTTTATCATTGACTCAGCTGGGTCTAAAACGTCTTATATTGGCTTTTGCAACATACTGTGATACCAATGTTAGTCTAACATTCATTTCAATGGATCTACTCTAAGTAGGACTAACATTGATTACAACCCTATATGTATATCCCAATCTAAATTTTTGTTTCCCCTCCGGAATCACTTTTATGGAGTTGGAGAGGGAGATCATAGCTCAGAAGAAGTTCTGCTTCTGAGCTATGATCCCCCTCCAAAACTCTACAAAAGTCCTGGGTACCAACACAGGTCCTGAGTACCACCATCTAGTCTCCATTCTGGCCACTCTTCTGGGGTGTTTTAGGCAATAGTATGTGGTCAGACAAGGGCCTACCCCATGCTTCAGTAATCATGCAAGAAATCTAACAAATACTCATCTAGAAGCTTGCTGGTGGAAAGGACTGAGAAGAGCGGGAGACAAGTTGGCCAGCAGCACCAGTAAGTAGTTGGGATGGAAAGAAGAGTCAAGCAGATATCACCACTCTTTTTGCCTGTAGCTCAAACAGAAAGAAGCCAAGGGGTTCAACTCATAGAAACACAAGCCCTGCTGGGTCAGACCAAATGCCCAACTAGTCCAGCATCCTGTTTTCCACAGTGGCCAACTAAATGCCTCTGGGAAGCCCACATGTAGAACATGAGGGCAATAGACCTCTTCCATTGTTACTTCAGAAACTGGTACTCAGATGCATACTACCTCTGAAACCTGGAGGTTTTATGTAGCCCATATTAGTAGTCATTGATAGACTTTTCCTTCATGATTTTTTTTCTAATCCCCCTTTAAAGCCATCTAAGTTAGTGGTCCTCACCACACCTTGTGGCAGTGAACTCAGAATGAGGAGTAGAGAAAAGGGGGGGATGGGTGGGTGCTGGAAAGAAAGAGGCACATCATATGCAAAGAATGCATCTGTGGGTACACAAGATTAGAAAAACACTACAAGGGGGCTAGTAGAGGCTCCCATACAGGTGGTGTTAGGAGTAACCCTGAAGCATCGGGCTGTATCCCTTGCCCCTATGAGAAGAGTCTGATGCATGTTGTATAGGGCTGGCCCAAGACAATTTGCTGTCTGAAGCAACAGACAACATGGTGCCCCCTACATTCCATGTACAGAAGCCGACTGGACTAGAAGTTGAATCTTCCTCCTCCACTGGCAATGAGATAACTTTTTCCACTGCACAGGGCACCTGAGGGCAGCAGGCTAATTTAGTGTGGGCAAGACAGGCTGTATGCCACACACATATTTGCCCCCCAACAGAGGGGAATGGCTGAGGACCAGGGTGGACATATGTCCTACTTTATAGAAGACAGCCCTCTACTTGAAGGCATCCATTATTTGAAGGACTGTCTGGTCCATGTCCAGTTTAAAAATAAACAACCATAAGAAGCCAGGAGAGCAGGGACATTGAATTTGTCCACCAGCACTTCGCCCCTAGACCAGTGGTTCCCAACCTTGGGTCCCCAGATGTTGCTGGCCTACAGCTCCCAGCATACTCAGCCAGCAAGGCTAATGGCAAGGGATGCTGGGAGCTGTAGTCCAGCAACATCTGGGGAACCCAAGGTTGGGAACCACTGCCCTAGACTAAGTAGGCACACAGGTCACCTGATCACAGTCTTCCTCAATATGGTGAAATGTATTGTATTTCTATTTAAATTATAATATAATCATTTCTTCTAAAATTGCACCTATGGGAATAAATTAGCATATGCAAATTTTATGCAAACTTGTACCCTCTATTGTCTTTTTCTTTGGTGATGCATTTCCTTTTAGGGGGTGATGCATAAGTGGCAACCCTCTCTGGGTGACATGCCAGAGGGAATTTTGTTTTCTTCTTTGCTACTTATTCCCCCCCCCCCCCCGCCGTCTTTTAAAGTAACAGGCCCCAGGTGGAAAAAAAACCAAGCAAAAATACGTCCAACATTGAAGCTGGCTGAGATCGGATTCTTTTCACATTTGCCTGCAGGGAAAGCCACAGGGTTATCTCCCAATGCCTCAGCACTTCCGTTCCTACCCAGTGGCTATGTAAAAGAGCCAGCTAGAGAGCTCAGGGTCACGTCTCAGCCAGGACGACAGGAATCAAATGGGGGCAGAAGATAAGTTGCCAGAGATCTGGCCTACACTGACTTGAAGGGAGACTGAAATTATATAACCTACAGGGAACAACTATCATGGCAAGGGATGACAAAATCACACAAAACAGGAAAGGCTGCAATATCTGTTCCACTATCAATCACACTGAACGTATCACATACCATTACTCTTTAATCCCTTGGCTTTACAAGAAAAGACAGGCATCTACACATCCCTGGGTTATAACCAGGATAAAGGATAAAAGAGAAATCAATTACTTGCTGAACTGCAGGTTCAAAAACAACAACAACATGATGAGTCAATCTATTCTGAAAAGTTTGGCTATTAATAGAAAAAGACATGTATACATATGCAAAGAGCTACACATAGCACAGTGTGTGAAGCAGAGAAGCCCCAAATCTCTAAGGGTATATTTCCTGCCATACACATGCAATGGGTCACAAATAGCCTAGACTAGAGGCAAGATTAGGGAGGGTGTTAAATTAAGTGAGCCAGAGTTGATCAGAAGGATCTTCTTTCCCACCTGATTGGCACTCCACAGTTGGAAGGTGCTAGTCAAGTGAGAATGATGCATGGCCTTGACCAAAGCAGATGGTTGTTTCGTTTATTTTACATACATCCCTAGTTGTGTGCGATTGTACCATAGGGGGAGCAACTCACACACTCCACATTGTGCACATGTGTGAATGAGAGACGGAGAAGGGAGCCTCATTCAGTGGGGATAGAAAATCAAGTTGACACTCTGCTTCAAAAATGATTGGTCAACTAAGATGTGTCTCCTGGCAACAGCACAGGTCTCCATAGCAGACCTACTGCACACTGTTGAGAGTCATTGGTTAAAGATTAGATACTGTTCAAATGCAGATGAATGAATGAATAAACCCACTTCAGAGCATCTGACTATTTAAAACGTCAAAAAACAACAACTTAAGGCTCAATCCTATGCATGTTTAGACAGAAAAAAGGCCTACAACTCCAAGCATGCTCCAGCCAGCCATGCTGTCTGGGGCATGCTGGGAGTTATAGGGCTTTTTTCTATCTTAACATGCATAGGATTGTGCCCTCAAACTCTTAATCCACAGCACCTGGATAGCTGACAATTGGAGTTCCATTTGTCTGAATAGGCTTTGACCTTATGGCAGGCAGGCTGTGCAATACCATTTCAACAGAACAGACATGTGAGGATGATTCACTCTCTTCCATTGACAGAAGTTTCGGGGCAAAATTATACAAGCAGTGCAGTGCCCATCCGCAGTAAGCACTTGATGTTGGATTAGATTCCATAAGTTCTCTCCAGCTTTCCTTCTCAAAATATTTACTGTAAAAAGTAGTCTTTATAAATAACTGATATCAAAATCATGTGCACTTAATTCATGGAAAACGCTTAGGTGGGAGGAAAAATTGGAAGAAGTATAAAAAGAGCTCAGTTCTGAAATGACTTTTCTGAAGGAACAACGGCAGCAGGAAACCTCAAAAGTGGTAACAAAACCAACAATGGCCCGGTTCACATGAGCCAGGAGGCGAGCAGGGGAGGCACCATGGGGCCGTCCACGGGGCCCGGTGGGGCGCCGCAGACGCCCCGTGACCCACACGTGTGGGTGGACTGCGGTGGAGCCGGCAGCCCCTGCGCTGCGGTCCTCCTGGAGCTAGCGGGAGGCAGCTCGGGATGCCATTTGGCCCTATGGGCCATTTGGCCCTATGGGCCAGAGTGGCCGCAGCTCCAGCCGCTCTGGGCTGCTGTCTCTGTGCGGCCACGGGAGGCCCGTGTGGTAGGGGCTTACCCTTCTATGTGCCCATGGTGACTTTCCAAAGTGCCCATGGTGACTTTCCGTGCTTCCAGCGTGTGGCCATCCTAATGGTTTGCAAATGGAACCAGCATTGAACTGAGGCTACATATCAATATATAACAAATAAGATCTAGTGCGAACTACAGTGCCACTGAGGAAAGCCGTTGAGTTGAAACGCGTTTGGCTTCTCCACCAGATAACAGGAAAGCTTCTAAACTATGAGGACCTATCTCGGGAAGCAACTAACAAAAACATTGGCACAAATAAGACTTCACCCAGAGATAAAAGTCCTTCAGTCTGAAAAGACATTCAAGATTATCTTCAGCCCTTGAGAAGTTATATTTCACATGTCTATTTGTTTCTGGCTATTACATGTTTTATATATATATATATATATATATATATATATATATAATTTATAAATCTTTGATATTATAAAATTGAGTTTATTTTAATACACCTCTCTTGGTTATACTTTTGGTTATTATATATTTGTCTTGACTTTTAAGTTTCTGTGTATTGTTTCAGTCAGGATTTTTAACACAGTCACTTTTGTATGTTTTTGACATTCCAAAGTGCCCATGGTGACTTTCCGTGCTTCCAGAGGGCAGCCATCCTGCGGGGGCGCCCTGGGCTGGCGTTCGCATGGCACAGGAACCACGGGGGACGTCCGCTCCCCCGCGGTTCCCGTGTCGTGTGAACCACCCAAAAAGTCTTGTGGCACCTTAAAGTGTAACAAACATTTATTATGGCATCTGCTTCCATGAACTAGAGTGTCCACTCCGCATCAGCAGATGCATGGAGTGACGCTCAGCTGGAAGGTATATATACACATAGGTGTAAGGGGGGCATGACACAGCAACAAGCGTGGTAAGTTACCACAGTTATTTGTCAGAACCCATGAAGCAACAGACAATTGGGCTTATCATAGTTGCTTTGCTTCCTCCCTTTCCCTCTTCCCCCATCATTCCTCCCAGCGGTATCCCAAGGGACACCACAGGGAGGAATGAGGCTCCTCTCTTTGGCAGCTGCAGTTGTGAGCTGATTTCTTCAGCTTGCCACGGCAGTCAAAGACTCCCTGTTGCGCAAATGGGGCTTGTGCCCTGAAACGTAATGGGGAGGGGGGAGCCTCCCACCTCCTCCTTGAGAGGTCTACTCGAAGGAAGGAGGCGGGGGTGCCAGTTCCACTCTCCACCGCTGCTCTGTACATAGAGCAGCAGTGGAGAGCAGATTACCACCTCCTGCCTAAGAGGTTTACTCTGAGGTTTACTCAGAGAGAGAAGTAGCCCTCTCCACTTTCCGAGAAGCTCCTTGGAAAGTGGTGCAGGGCATATCCCTCTGTCATTGATGTGGGAGTGCTGATGACAGAGAGAAGCGCCCGCCCTGCACCACTTTCCAAGGAGCTTCTCGGAAAGCGGAGAGGGCTACTTCTCTCAGTTATCAGTGTGAGTGCGCTGATGACAGAGAGAAGCCCACGCCTCCCCTCCGCTTTCCAAGGGGGCCCTCAGAAAGTAGAGAGGGGTGCTTCTCTCTGTCATTGGCATCCCACATCGATGACAGAGAGAAGCACCCCGCCCCTAAGTGGATCACCGCTTCCCGTTGCCTACTCCTCGAGAGGTCTAGAGTGAGCAGTCGTGAAGAGTGGAACTGGCACACCCGCCTCCTGCATGACAGGTTTACTCTTTGAGTAAAACTCTCAGGCAGGAGGTGGTGATCCTCTCTCCACTGTTGCTCCATTCATAGCAGCTGTGGAGAGTGGAACCAGCACCGCTGCCTCCTGCCTGAGAGTAGATCTCTCAAGGAGGAGGCGGAAGGCTCCCACTCCCTGTTGTGCTTCAGGGCACAAGCCCTGTTTGCACAGTGGGAGGGTTTTTTAGACAGCCGCAGTTAGTGGTGTCCACGAACCTTAGGGGGGCCCTGCCTCACCCCACCTCGCCTCTCTGCGGTGGCAGCCCCCCCCCACTATTCTCAGCGGCGCGGAGCAGTTCTCCGTGCCGCTCGAGCCTGCCGTGCCGGCCGCGCTGGTCCCGTCGTGTCACTTCCGGCTGGCTGTTTTAAGCCCTGTTGCCCTGGTTTCTCCGGAAAATACGCAGCGCAGGGTCCTAGCGTGCCGGCGCAGGGTCCCGTCGCGTCACTTCTGGCCAGCTGTGGCTCACGCTGGCTCAGCTTGTCTGAGCGTGGAAAGCTAAGCAGGGTCAGGCCTGGCTGTTACTTGGATGGGAGACCCCTCCTCTAGTTTCCTGCATTGAGCAGGGGGTTGGACTCGATAGCCTTGTAGGCTCCTTCCAACTCTATGATCTATGAAATCTATGACGCGACGGGACCAGTGCAGCCGGTGCGGCAGGCTCGACATGGAGAGCCGAGGGAGCCCTGGGACCGGATAAGGCCCGCGAGTCTCTGGCGGGCGTAGCGGGGCCGATTTCGGCCCACTACGCCCGCCTCGAGGCGAGCCGGTACATCCCTAGCCACAGTGAGCTGAAATCATCTCGCAATCACGGCTGTCAATGAGAGAAGTCTCATGCATGCCTCCCTGCGATGTCCCCTGGGCTACTGCTGAGAGGAATTAGGGGAAAAGAGGGGGAGGGAGTGAAGCAACCACGGTAAGCCTGATCGTCTGTCAGGCTCATTGTAGTTGCTTCGCAGGTTCTGGGAAACAATCGTGGTAACTTACCACGAGAAGAGTTTAGCTCTCTTGTCTGTAATCCTGGATGCACAAAGGTGGCTGGGTCAGGTGTGAAGAGAAGCTCAAACATCTAGTAACTTACCACGATTGTTGCCATGTCGTGCGAATCCACCCTGTATCTTATTGTGATTGACAACCACGGGAAGTCACAATGGTTGGTCACCACGACTGTCTTCACACGACACAGCAAACCAACAACGGTAAGAAGCAACCCTTGTTTGTCGTGTCCTGCGAACCCAGTCATTGAAAGGGGGGGGGGAGTACAATTTAATTAGAGCTGAATCAATGTATACAAAATAACCCCAGTGAACCTTCACAGTGAAAACACAAAATCAATGTGAAGGAAAAACGCAGAATAGTAGGAAGAAACTCTGGAGGTAACTCTATGAACACTTGGAACTCAGACTTCAGGAGGTTTTCAAAGATTTCATAGATTATAGAGCTGGAAGGGGCCTACAAGGCCATCGAGTCCAACCCCCTGCTCAATGCAGGAAACTAGAGGAGGGGTCTCCCATCCAAGTAATAACGAGGCCTGACCCTGCTTAGCTTTCCACACTCAGACAAGCTGAGCCAGCGTGAGCCACAGTTTTATCACGGAGGATTGTGGCTAGATGCAAACCCTTGCCTATGTATCTCCCAGCCTAAGAAATTAGGTCACAGACTTTTCAAGCCCTCCAAGACACTTCATAGGCAAGAGGGCCGTATTGAGATCTGAAATGCTAAGTAACCAGCCACCTGTACACACCTGGGATTCGAGAGAAGAGTTTAGCTCTCTTGTCTGTAATCCTGGATGCACAAAGGTGGCTGGGTCAGGTGTGAAGAGAAGCTCAAACATCTAGAAATTAGACACAGTCCTTGGCCAGTACAGCAAAGTGTGAAACAAGAAAGAAGCACTCTGCTTTCTAGACTGACTCAGAAGTAGTTGTTTTTACTAACAGGCTACCCATTAGGCCTACACATGAGCAGACAAACACCTGCATAGGGCCTATATCTTTGAATCCTCTCACACCTAGCTGAGAATTTGACTACAGCCACAGTTATTTTCCTTTTCCAGGCCAGTTTTCAATCACCAGCTATCCCTGGAAGGAATGCACTGAAAGTTCCTCTCCCTGAGGAGTATAGCCTGGTTGTGCACACTCCAGGAGAAAATTCTCTCTGCATCTTTCTATGATGAATGGAGTTAAAAGATTCCAAGATTCTCTTCTCTCAAAAAAGGAAGGAAAGATCTACAGTCTAGTTCCCTGTTATATTCCCTTTCCCACTGTTTTGTCTCTGACTGGCTGGCCTGGCATAACTTGGTCCCCTCCAGAAATGACAGGCCATTTCTAATATAATTACCTTAGCCCAGCTTACACCTTGCTGCTACAAAACCTACCATTGAATTTCACCTTGAAAGGTCCTGCTCACATATCTTTCTATAAATCCATCTAGTTTATTCATTTCTGAAACCATTTTTCCACTTGCATGCTTCCATGGGGGCAGGAAGCACACCCGTGGATGAGTCCTGTTTTAGGTCAAAATTGCTTGTCCCCATTTCTCCTTCCTTTCTGCATGTTTTGTTTTCAGCTTCATAGGAATATAGCAAGATAGGAACCTGCCTTATATGGAGTCAGACTGTTGGGTCATCAAGCCCAGTATTGTTGACACTGACAGGCAGCAGCTCTCTAGAGTTTCAAGCAGGATTCTTTCCCAGCCCTGCCAAGAGATGCTGGGGATTGAACCTGGGATCTTCTGCTTTCAAAGCAGGGGCTCTACCACCAAGTTACAGCCCCACCCATAAGGCTTCATTTCATAAAGCATTCTATATCTCCCACTGCCAATAAAATCAGAGTAACAACTCTGACGATCGAACACGGGTTAGAGCTGCATCTTCAGCCTACCGGGTGGCGGTGAAGGCAGCAAAAAAGAATTTCTATGCTGCCTCCATTGCGTCTGCAGAGTGCTGCCCCAGGAGGCTGTTCCAAGTGGTCCGGAGTCTGGTCGGTCCAGTCGCTCCGGACCCACTGGAACAGTCAAAAGCCTCCTGTGAGGCTTTAGCGAAGCACTTCGCAGATAAAATCGATCGGATTAGGAGTGGGATATCGTACGTCGTGGACACAGGGAGTGAGCGGGAGGAGGCCAATGGCAGACCGGTTTTGTGGGATCGGTTTCGGCTTCTTCCTTCTGATGAAGTGGACAAGGTGCTTTCATCTGTGAGGCCGACCACCTGCTTGCTTGACCCTTGCCCATCCTGGCTCATCATGAGCTGCAGGGAGAGACTGGGTGAGGGGATCAAGGCGGTGGTGAATGCCTCCCTCGAGGAGGGAGTGATGCCATCAGCCCTCAAGGAGGCAGTAATAAGACCGCTTCTAAAGAAGCCCTCCTTGGATCCCCAGGATTTAAACAACTTTCGCCCAGTCTCCAATTTACCATTTCTGGGCAAGGTGATCGAGCGGGTGGTGGGTGCTCAGTTGAAGGCACACTTGGATGAAGCCGATTATTTGGATCCGTGCCAGTCGGGCTTCAGGTCTGGACATGGGACGGAGACGGCCTTGGTCGCCTTGGTGGATGATATGAGGAGGGCTTTGGATAGGGGCGAATGCTCCTTTCTAGTCCTCCTCGATCTCTCAGCGGCTTTTGATACCGTTGACCACGGTATCCTCCTGGACCGTCTGGAGGGGTTGGGCTTAGGAGGCACTGTATTGCAGTGGTTCCGGTCCTTCCTCTCTGGAAGGTATCAGAGGGTAGTTCTCGGGGAGGAGGCTTCGGACCCTCGGCTGCTCACTTGTGGAGTGCCGCAGGGTTCCATCCTCTCCCCGATGTTATTCAACATCTACCTCAAGCCGCTGGGAGCTATCATCAGGAGGTTTGGGGTGCAGTGTCATCAGTATGCGGATGACACGCAGCTCTACCTCTGTTTTAAGTCCTCACCGAGGTTGGCCGTTGAAACCCTGTCCAAGTGCCTGGAGTCAGTGGCTGGCTGGATGGGAAGGAATATGCTGAAGCTGAACCCCGACAAGACCGAGGTACTTCTGGTGGGGGACAAGGGAAGGTTAGGGGATGTTGACCTGGTGCTGAATGGGGTACATCTACCCCTGAAGGACCAGGTCCGCAGCTTGGGGGTCATTCTAGACTCCCAGCTGTCCATGGAGGCTCAGGTGGCAGCTGTGAGCCGGGCGGCGCTGTATCAACTCCATCTGATACGGCAGCTGCGCCCCTACCTTCCTAATCACCTGCTCCCATCAGTGGTTCATGCCTTGGTCTCCTCTCGCCTAGACTACTGTAATGCGCTCTACGTGGGGTTACCCTTGAAGACGGTCCGGAAGCTTCAGCTGGTACAGAACGCGGCGGCTCGCCTGATTAAGGGCAGCCGCCGGCGTGATCACATCACGCCAGTGCTTAAAGAGTTGCACTGGCTACCAGTTGCTTGCCGAGCCGAATTCAAGGTGTTGGTTTTGACCTTTAAAACCCTACACGGCTCCGGCCCAGCTTATCTCAAGGAGCGCCTCCAGCAACATCAAGTAGGCCGCTCAACAAGGTCTGCCACGGACGGCCTTCTCCTTATCCCATCAGCCAGAGCAGCCAGGCTGGTGGGGACTAGGAAGAGGGCCTTCTCTGTGGCGGCCCCCACATTATGGAACTCCCTCCCTAGTGACCTTCGCCATGCCCCCTCCGTGATGAGCTTCCGCCGTGCATTAAAAACATGGCTGTTCAGGCGGGAATATGGGGTGGGTTAGGTTTTTAATGAGAATTTTTTAATATTGTTTTAATTATTATATTTTATTGTGTTTTATTGTATTTTAATTGTACATCGCCCAGGGTGGCCGGGTGACCGGCCAGATGGGCGATTGATAAATGTAATAAATAAATAAATAAATAAACAACTTCATATGTAAGCCCCTCACATCAGCTTGCAATATGCATCTTCAGCAGAAACAGACCAAAATATTAAAAAAAATAAAAATCACTTTCTTCTTGTAGTTTCCTTGCACTCATATCCCAATTAAGTTTCCTTTATCAAATTGTCATGCTCAGGGACCTTGGACCCTCATCCTTGGGGGGGGGGGGGATCCTTAGCTTTCATCCTCAGAAGAAGAGTTAACAGTTCAGGGAGAGGACTCTGTTACAGAAAGGCATCATGAGGCTTCCATTTCCTCAGGACCTAGCTATCCAGGAAGACCCCAGGGAACTGTGCCCTGCATTCAGAGGATGTTGCATTACCACCCTTGTCCTTTGAGGACTCCAACCATGAAAACACCAGCACTCCAAAGCCACCCCTGTGTTGTTGCAGAAACAGACGAGGCTCCTTTAAGAGAAAAGGTCTCAGTCAGTGCAGAGGAAGGGCTAACCAGCCTAGAGGAAGCAAAATCCCTACTTAAGGCTCATTCACAATCTGCTGCTTCCTGCTTGTTGGAGCAATATATAGTCAAGCCTGCCTGGCTTTCAGCTCCAACACTACTTGGAGTTTTCCATGGTGCCCTTCTATTCCTCTCCCTGAATCCTGACTTTGCTGGAAGAAAAAAAATGAAGCAACGATGCAAACTTTATTAAATAGAGAAGCCTTCTCTATTTAATAAAGTTTGCATCCTGAGAATCTAGTTCTCTCCCCTTTTTTTCGTTGCTATTGGATGCTCTTCTCCTCTGGTTTCGGTCTTTGGAAGAAAAAAAAGCACAATTCATAGGTGAACCGTGCAACCCAGCCTTCACTGGCACCTAAACACTACTAAAATATCACAGCAGGGGCAGAAGAGAATGCAAACTGTTGCATAAGTTCAGCCTTCATTTCTTTAGGATCAAATTTTGGGGAAATCGTGTACGGGACTATTGACACATTAGACAGAGGCATATCTGGGTCTCTGCATGTGAATATAGCAGCACCCAGTCTCCAAGTACATATTGTATTCATTGTCTATTGAACACAAGCTACTGCTTCAAGCTCCACACAGGTGTTAGTAGCCCTAACCAGCTTATTAAAAAGGGTTATATACCGTACAACTTCTCAGAAGGGCTCTTGACACATCCCTGCAGAAGATTTTCTCTTAGTCCAGGGGGAACAGGGAGTCTGCATTGTACCCATGTGCCATTAACTCACTGGTACCAGAATACCACACAAATATGATACACACACATTTGTGGTAGTCACACTTTACATGGCCAGGTGTACATTTAAATAGCCCTCAGGGACAGAAATAAAAGCCAGTTGCCCCAACTCATTAACATAGTTTAACACAAGGACTTCACAGGGAACTCCTTCAGACAAACGAATAACAATTTTTCCACTCTGAGGATTTCATGTTCCAGCTTGGAGAAACATGCAGCCAGAAATTCCTGGAGAGTGAGGGCAGGGCAGGAGGACAAATGTGTATACTTTGGTCCATCAGGAAGAAACTGGAGGGAAGTCATAACCTGTGGACAGGGCATTTTCCACTCACATGGCTTAAATCACGGTTGAACCTCTCCTACACTATTTATGTTAACTTCTGAAAGTATATAATGCAGAGGACAATGCCAATGAGAAGTGATTATTTATTTAATTTAATTAAAAATTTAAAAAAACCATAAAGCATAATAAGCATGATTCAGCTAAGATCAGCCTCACAAAAATAACTAGGTTTCGTGTGTGTGTGTGTGTTTTAACCTGGCATCTAAAGGCTAATGAAGTAGGTGCCTGATGGAAGAGAATTCCACAGATAATGTACCACTATAGAGAATGCCCTTTATCTGGTAGAAGGTGTGTGTCTGTAGCCGGAGGACATCCATACTAAGGGCTTAGGTGCCCTAGGAAAACTTCCCCCCCAGTGTTCCAGATGTTTGGCTCACTGTTGTTGCAGTGTTCAAGGTAACAGTTGGGAAATTGCCATTCAAACCAAAGAACCTTCCTTGATCCCAGGGTGTGGGTTGAGGGTACATGATACAGCCACCTTGCAGAAGCTAAATGGATCTCACTCTGGCCAGTGCCTGCATGGGAGACCTCATGGGAACCCTACGTATGCCACCTTGAGTTCCATGTTGGAAAAAAGGTAGGATATAAATGCACCAAATAAACAAACTCTTTGGGGCATGGTACCCAACTTGGTATTTGTCTTCACTGGATACATTTAGACACCATGTTAAGACCTTCCTCTTTAAGCAGGCATTTATATTAGTTTGTAGCTTGATTATTAATTTTACTGCTGGTTCCTCAAAGTTTTCCATGTTTTTAACATTTAATATTGTATTATTTTAATACTTTTATTGTATTTTTGTTATTTTGTTGTTGTTAGGCAGTATACAAATCTAATAAATAAATAAACAAACAAACATCATGAGCCAAGCAAATTCATATTTCTAGCCAGACAGAAATTAAACTTTCTTGACATCTCTACTTCCCCCCCAACATGTTTCTTTGTGTGCTGTTCCCAGTAATACAGTGAGAATTATACCAGGTTGTTAAACATCCGTTTGCTTGATGTTCTTTGTACAAACCTCTCAAACTTTATCTATTACTGGGGCTGACATGCTATGAACAAGACAGCTATACTCATGGGCTGAGCTGCCTAGTACCACAGCTGAAATTAATCAGCTCTTAGATGGTAGAGAGAAGAGTTTGTGAAGATGATTTAGAGTTGCATTGCAATGTGAAGGAGCAGATTTGGGATTGAGGCTCAACAGTACAGCCAGTTAAAGTCAGCTTGCACCAACAGCCTTCCTTACAATCCCTCATACCGTATATTCCTTTCTTTTGCTTTGTCACTGGTTGTCCCTTGAGATCTCTGTGTAACAGAATGATCTTCACACAGTGGCCTAATCAAGATTATATCCTTTCACTTTTGTTTTGTTCAGGGCTCATTTTAAGGGAAGGAGAGAAAACAAAGGAGTGATGGGTGGCTTACAGTGCAATCCTATACATGTCTACTGAGAAGTCCACAGAATTCAATGACACTTACTCCCAGGTAGGTGAGTATAGGATTGTAGCCTAACGCATTAGAAGTCAGGTCTCCTATTCTTTCAAGACTTATACAGAAGAGGAAATATCAGGAAGTGCAGCGTATCTCACACAGCACCCACCCACGCAGTATCACTATGGTTCTTTCTTTATCTTTAAACTGTACTCTGTAAAGTAGTACATATGGCCACCCTACCTGGATTTCAGGTCCTTGATGTTTCTTCAGCCATGCCTCCTATAAGTTTCATTGTGCCTCAAACAGAAATAGCAATGTGTTCCTTTTAAGTGGGGAATACTACGGTGGGGAATAAATGTAAGATCCAAAGTTTAGGAATTAAGGATTAATCTATGATATGCTGTGATTGTTTCATGAAAGGTCCTGGTTTATATATTTTAAAAAAGAGTTAAAAAGAGGAGGCTGTGATTGAAACAATGAGGACATTTTGGGTGTCAGGTACTCAAAAATAACACAGGCATTAATTTAGCTAAATGTTTTACTAAACACTTCCATCTCTCCACTTTCATTAAACCAACCAACTGCATTATTTACAATAATCGAATGAGGTCCTGGTTAGTCACAGTGTGAACTGTGCTTACTACAAAAGAGCGAGAGAGAGCGAGAGAAAGCAATTTCAATCAGATTATGTAATTCTCTGCTGCTATTTTAGCCACATAAAATTTTAAAATACAGTCAGACCTGGTTAACCTACGCTTGGGTTATCCAGATGTCTCTGAATATGAGAGGCTTAAATTATAACTACGGTAGGTGGGAACCTAGGATGACTGTTGATGGGTTATTTTAATCCAGATAAGCATGTACAAATGGATTCTCCCCCCCCCCCCAAGACCTGATCATAAATCTGAGTCAACTTAACAAGATCTACTCAGCAATTATGTTTGATGCATTTTCATATTACCACATACGGGAAAAGGTCACCCAATGAATTTTGTTGGTGGCATGAGTACTGCAAGGTTATAAACTCTGAAGATCAAATTAAAAACATTTATGCATGGGATTTACAGCAACTGTCACATCAGTCTTTACTGTTTTTAGGCATTCATCTTTCCACTTTGAGATATATCCCACTTAAAAGGACACATGGTAACGTCACGATTATCAAAACTGCCCATGTTTATCCGAGCTGAGCAGTGCCAGCCAGATCCAGATTTCTGAGGGCACTTGAAGAAGGCACCCTCAGTGGAGCCCATCCCTCAATTAGTCTACCTTCTCACTGTCATTATCACCAGCTGCCTTTGCTCCTCCTTTCCCCCATCGTTGCTACCACTTGATCGCTTGACAGGCAGAGAGCCAGTGAGCAAGTAGGCAGTGGCATCTACTGCCCCCCCCTTCTCACCACCACCATTGTCTGGGACAGAGCAAGAGGCAGGTGAGCAAGAAGGCTGCAATGGTGAAGAGGAGGAGCAAGTCCAGGGGGCTGTTGTCAGTGAGCCCCTACTGGGGTGTGGGCCCTTGTCAGGTGCCCAACTATACCTACTCTTGAGTCCAGCCCTGGAGTTGAGTCTCCCCCTGCCCAACCCCGCTGCAGCTCTATCTTGATGCAACACAGTGCTGTTAGCATAGTTGTTTGTTTGAATATTTTGTGGGTCGCATGAGGATATTATATTTTTCCATGCTAGAAAAATATTACAAATCTGGTTACTTGTGGAGTGTAAAAACTTCCTCCATGTGATTATGCTGGGAATTGACCATAAATTGGAAGAAAGTTATACCAGATTGTAAAAGGTCTAATTAATTGTTGACCAAATGGTTGTTGTTACCTTCAATCTTTAGGGTCAATAAATCATTACACAGAGGTGGTGGAGCCACAGTTAAGGAACAGTTCCTTATTTATGAATGTTATTTATTTGTGAGATGCAACATAACTGCAAAACCAACTTTAATTTAATACGTTTTGCAAGGATAGCACAGATAATGTTCCGAGAAAGGTAATCATTTTCTTTTGGTCTCACCATGTGTTCCTTATGTTGGAGGTCAACAGGTGACAACTCTAAGTCAGAGCAAAATTATTTCCTGAGTGGAGACTGAACATCTTCTACTTTTCAAAGCGGCTGTGCCTCTCATTTAACGTAACCCCTCAATTTTTCACAATATTGCTCAGGAGGAGACTAACTTACAGCCTGGAAAGTCCCAGGATGGAGAATAAGAGGAGGGCTGGTAGTGGAAGTATCCCTGTTTTGCTGCCTGTTTGAATTCTGTTTTGGAAGTTTAGAAGTATTATGAGTACAGAGGTTAGATCAATAGAATAATGGTTGTCTTCTGGTCAGGGAAGAGTTGGGGCTTTGGGCCAAGGCCAGTGTCAAGGGTAGGTATGGTCACACACCTGCCAAGGGCCCACACCCCAGCAGGGGCCTACTGACAAGAGCCCTCTGGAGTGGCTCCTCCTCTTCACCATTGTAACCTGCTTGTTCACCTGCCTCTTGCTCTGGCCCAGACAATAGTAGTAATGAGAAGGAAGAGCAGCAGATGCCACTACCTGCTTTCTCCCTGGCTCTCTGTCTACCAAGCAAGCAAGTGGTAGCAATGATAAGAGAAGATATGAAGAGGAATAGCAGCGGGTAGCAATGGCGGTGAAAAGGTAGGCTCACCGAGAGAGGTGGCCCATTGCAGGCATCTTGCTCAAGGGCCCTGAAAAATGTTGAGTCAGCACTAGTTAGATCAATGGGATCAGTGTTGCCTACTAATTGGTAAGCTTGTACAGAGATTGTTTGATTTATTTATTTATTTACATTTATTTATCGCCCCATCTGGCCGGCAACTGGCAACCCTGGGCGATGTACATAGGATAAAAACAAGACAAAATAAATTTAAAACAGTATATTTTTTAAAAAAAAATCTTAACCCACCCCATATTCCCGCCTGAACAGCCAGGTTTTTAATGAGCAGCGGAAGCTCAGCAGAGAGGGGGTCACTCGGGAGACAGTTCCACAGTACGGGGGCCACCACAGAAAAGGCCCTCTTCCTTGTCCCCACCAGTCTAGCTGCTCTGGCTGAAGGAACAAGGAGAAGGCCGTCTGTGGCAGATCTTGTTGAGCGGTGATGATATGTGATATTACAGAAATGTTAGCTATCTTTAAAATCCTGATGACAGGAGTCTCACATTTTTTCAGAATACAGGTCAAGTCTTCACAGCTTCTGGCTTTCAGGCAGACTATAGCCTTTCATCTTTTTAAAATTTAAATATACAAAATATATGATACAAAATGTATATATGATACACTACATACAATTCATATAATTTTCATAAATGCTTTTTCTAATACTTTAAGCTTCCTTCCCAACCATTATATATAGTATATATATATTACTAGTAGTATATATATTACTAACTTTCATAAGTCAAATAATGTCATAGTTCAACGGTAAAGGAAAACAAAAAAACAAAAAATTGCTGTGCTGCATCCTGAAATTTATTATTCCAAATGGCTGCAAACAAAACCTACCTTCTCATAACAACACTCTTTCATCTTCTTGGCTGTGCAGAAAATGAAGAACTCTTTCCTGGTCCTCCTTCTGGGCAAGATAACTCACTACAAAATACTAGCAAGTTACAACTCTCCTCAGTGGGTGAAATTAACAGCAATAAATCTGAGCCAAGTTCTCAGTTATTATGGGAAATCCCAAAGGTTTTACAACCCATTAATCCCATGCTACTTTATAACAGTGGTGTGCATTTTACTCCCAGCAAGAATGAAGATATCTACACTCTACCTGATCCTAAAGTTTGTTCTCCTCCTATGACTGCTTCACCTCTGACATCTAAAATTTGATAGTAATAGTGTGAAAAGTCATTAAAGACAGTCAGTTTCCAGTTTCCATAGGGGTAACCATGTTAACTCTCTTGCAGGAAAAACAACAACCAAAAGAGAGCCTTGAGGCATCTTAAAGACTAACAACTTTATTGTGGCATAGAACAGGAGACTGCAATGTAAAACTGCAGACTTGCATCAAGAAGTTCAATTCTATCACCTCTAGCTTGAATCAGGTTAAAGGTTTTTTTTTTAAAGACACAATTCTATGCATGTTCGGAGAGAAATAAGTCCTACAACTCCCAGCATTTCCCAGCCAGCCATGCTGGGTCCACAAAAATCTGGGCCACAACACTTTTGTTAGTCTTTAAAGTGCTGTAAGGCTCTTGATTGTTTCAGCTTCTGGTATAACTGGATTCCCAGAAACAGTGACAGTGTACCCTAAATCTTATTCAAGCTATTAATTTACAGTTTTCCTAATCTGAGAGACTGCACTCAGAAAAGATTAGATAAACAGATTCCCTGCCACCACCTTGCTAGATCTCTTTTCAATACTTTACCTGACAATCCTCTGGCCTGTTCCAGATGTTACAGTCAAACCATGGTTTGGCTGTAAAGCCATGCTTTCCTTCCCCCTCATTAACTCTAATTGCGTCTCTCCTATTCTGATTCGCAATACTTATACTTTGCTCTGGTGCCCAAGTCATGTAAACAAGCCCTGGAGTGACATGCTCGCACACACAAAGCACACACTCGCCCTTCCCAAAAATGTCCCCTATGCTACAATTATCCTGACTGCAGCAGGGAAGGGCGATTTTTCAAGGGACGGTGCTTGTCGGGTTAGGGAAGGGAGGGTTAGCCCCAACCCCCAACAGTGACCCACACACACACACCCGAAAATGCCCCCTCACACTAGAATTAGGCTTTTTGAAAGTTCCCATCGGCACCAATGGAGGTTTTTTTAAAGCTTGATTTCAGCACCGAAGGCAGTTTTTCGAAAGGAGGGGGTCACACACAGCATTAGGGACAGGAGGGTTAGCCCTTCCTTCCCCACCAATGACCCTCCCCTCCCACACAAATAGTGTAGTCTGCAATGTAAATAGGCTTTAAAAAAAGCATCCATTGGCAGCACTGGGGGCTTTTTAAGAGCCTAAATGCAGCACGGGGAAGGGAGTAGCAAGGGAAATCTCAGAAGAGAGGTAAGAATTTTTCAGTGGGGATTTTCTATTCTTTCTTTTAAACTCTGATGAGTTGCTGATTGAAGATTACAGATTTTCCAGTGTAGGGAGGAGAAGGGGCAATGCCAGGGGAGAAGCTGGAGTGCCCAGAGTTGCAGGCCATATTGAGAGCCAGGGTGGTGTAATGGTGAGAGTGTTGGACTGGGACTCGGGAGATCCAGGTTCTAATCCCCACTTGGCCATGAAGCTCACGGGGTGACTTTGGGCAAGTCATAAGAATATAAGAAGAGCCATGCTGGTTCAGACCAAGGGTCCATCTAGTCCACAGCGGCCAACCAGCTGCCCACAGGATCCCACGAGCAGGACATGAGTGCAACAGCACCTTCCTGCCCATGTTCCCCAGCAACTGGAGTACATAGGCATACTGCCTGTGATACTGGAGGAAGCATATAGCCAATCAGGACTAGTAGCCATTGATAGTGTTCTCCTCACTGACTCTCAGCCTAACCTACCTCAAAGGGTTGTTGTGAGGATAAAATGGAGAGGAGGATGATCATGTAAGCCACCTTGGGCACCTTGGAATGGGGGGGGGGAAGCAGGATATACATCTAATAAATTAAATTAAATAAATATCCAGAAGTTTCCCATCTCTGAAATAGAGGCTGGACTGGACAGCCCTTCAAACAGAGGACTATCTTCTGACAGCCCTATAAATAGAGAACTACCTTCTGTAAAGCAGGTTTGTGGCCATCCTAGTTGAATTTTATAGTGTATATTATGAACCTTGTTGTGTCCATTGAACTCTGTATTGTGTGCATTTGAAAGACAAAGCTAGGCACTCCAAAGTCCCACTGAATTCACTCAGAAAGATACAAGCACATGTAATTTTATCCAGTGAAATCAATGAATCCCAAGTCTTATGCTTTTTAAAAAAACTTGATGGCAGTGATGGGGGGGATTTCTCAAGGAGGGTCACAGCATTGGTGAGGGGAGGGTTAGCTCTACTCTGCTCAGCAGTGACCCCCCCCCCCAAATACCTAAACTTTGGCTGGATTGTGGCCTTGATATATTCTGTAAAATGCAATGGCCAATTGCTAATACTGATCAAGAGCATTCTGAAATTAAAAACCAGCACTTCAGAAACAATTCTGGTTTTTACTACAAAACAAGCATATATTCACTCTCAAAAAACAAAACTAACTTTCTGCCTTCTCTGTTTCTTCTGTCATCCAATCCTCTATAAATGAAGAAAATGCCCTGTGTTTACCAGTTAACTTGGCTGCTGCAAACTTGTGTTTTTCCAATTAAACATAGAATGCAGAGGGAAGTGTAACAAACACCTTCTACCAGTACAACTCATCAGGAAAATGTAGCACTTCGCTCTGCTACAGAAGTTCAAACAAGGCAACTACAGTGTTATTAATAAGCAGGTCTGTCAACCAATTAATTTTTGTTAATTAATGGTCTGACTTCTAAGAGACTAATTGATCTAATAACTGATTAACGGTGCAATCCTATGGATGTTTACTCAAAAGTAAGTCCTGCTGTGCACAGTGTTTTGGATTGCAGCCAACATTTTTAGAAACGGTTCAATTGGAAAAACAACAACAACAACCTCATCAAAGTCTTCGGTTCCTCTTTAAGACTGTGAAATAACTTGGAGCCCAAAAAAATGATCCAAAGGTAGCTGCTGTGGTTTTCTGACTGGAAAGACCCAAACAGGACTGGGTTTGGTTGGCACTTGGAAGCTTGCATACCCTCCAACTGTCCAGAAAATCCAGGAACCTTCATGAAAACCCTTAAGCCATCACGGCTTCTCCCTTTGCTATGCAAAGTCGCGAATTCTCCCTTGCCTCCTACAAGCTGCTTTAAACTTTTAGCTTAGCTGCAATTTTGTCAATGGCCCCTTTAAGCAGGGAGGGAACAGATGCTAGGGTGTGTGTGTGTGTGTGCGCGTGCACGCTGCTCGTGTGTGCATGGGCACATGGCCCACACCCAAAAGGAAAAGTAGGTCTGAGGCGGCACCAGCTGGCCTGGACATGATTCCTATCTTTATATTGCCACAGATTTTGTTTCCTAACAGAGCTGACTTTGCCTGTAACAGGTGAGTTTACAGTGTCAGAAGGAAATGCAAGAAAGTTTCCCTTCTCTCTGAAGTTCCACATTTGGGGGTGTGGGGTGGGAGGATAAACTTCACCTGTTGAATTTGTGCCAATTCTGACCATTTTGAAACAAAAAGAAAGGGATTGCCCTGCAAGCACTGACCCCCCCCCCCATGTAACACACCAGATATCAACAATTAAGGGTTTAAGTAAGGTAAAAAAAATATTACAAGAACCACTTATAAAATATTATAAAATAATATATAATATAATGTAATAATTATAATATATAAGATATTATATAATAATATAATTCTGGAAAAGTCATCTAGCACTGGTGCTGCTGCTGCTACCTCTTCTAGCAAGGAGCAGCATTTCACAATTATCCCTCAGTTACATGATACTTCTTCACACAATGCATAATCAATTTGCTGCCACAAGATGTGATCCTCAGTGTTGTAGATTCCTTTAAAATATACACACTTTCCTGTGAGTAAGCCCCATTGAATGTAATAAGACTTACTTCTGAGTACACATGCATAGGATTACATTGTTACTCTGTTTTCAGAGCAGTGGTACCTGCTGTGTACCTCATGTGAAAGTCTTTTTCTAACACATAGACTTCATAGATCATAGAGTTGGAAGGGGCCTACAAGCAAGGCCATCGAGTCCAACCCCCTGCTCAATGCAGGAAACTAGAAGAGGGGTCTCCCATCCAAGTAATAACCAGGCCTGACCCTGCTTAGCTTTCCACACTCAAACAAGCTAAGCCAGCGTGAGCCACAGGCCTGGTGAAGTGCCATGGAGAAAGCTCTCTACAGTAATGATTAGGATTATTCTGCAGGGATTTTGGATTGCTCTTTTTTAAATGCATTAGAAATTTTTAAAATTTATTTTTTTTAGCAGAAAACACACCCTCCTCAAGAGAAAGAAAGAAAAAAAACCAACTACCTCAAATAGCAGCAACAAACATCATCATTCCATTTTGGCATTATTGTTCAATCACAGTGTTGTTCTTGGTTTTTAATAAAGTGCAATAGAGCCCACATGGTGTTTTTTTTCTGAGTGGAGAAAATAGGAGCTTGCAGTGTGGGCCTTTGCACGCTCAGAGATATCTAAATGTTAAATATTATTATTTCTTTGGCAAACTACTAATGAGAACAAAGCCACCATGGAGGGATCCATTTTTAAAGTGGGAGGGAGATCTTTAAAACAAGGAGTTTCCTGCACAATGTGGGGAAAGTAGGCTGAAAGTTATGTTTGACTGAAATAATGGCATATTCCTCCCCGGTTTACCCCTTCTACCATGTGTTGTTGCCTCTATATTACATTTTAGATTGTAAGCTCTTTGGGGCAGGGAACTGTTCTCTTATACTCGGTAAAGCACCATGCACATTGATGGTACAATAATAATAATGACAACAACAGCAATCACCATCATCATCATGGGTCTGGATGATGGTGGCTTCAGAGTGGTCAGAGCCCTTAAACGGTTAGAGCATCCTGGGGTGGGTGGCTATACCCTTGGCCATGCCCTCATGTTGCCTGGCCACACCCTCTTGATCACACCTTCATGTTGTTTAACCATACCTCGTACAAATTCATGTGTCCCTATTTTCATCTGTGAAATAGATTTCATAGATTTCATAGATCATAGAGTTGGAAGGAGCCTACAAGGCCATCGAGTCCAACCCCCTGCTCAATGCAGGAAACTAGAGGAGGGGTCTCCCATCCAAGTAATAAGCAGGCCTGACCCTGCTTAGCTTTCCATACTCAGACAAGCTGAGCCAGCGTGAGCCACAGGCCTGTATGTTGGAGGGTATGAGCTTGTACTTTTATATGGCCTTCCATATCCCCAGCCAGGTTCCAGAATTGTACTTGATTGTACAATCAGCCCTACTGATAATCAGGATACAAATATGTGATTAAAGAATTTGTTGATTAATTGCACCATTCAGTTAAAGCTTGCAGTTCTAGGAACAGACCAGACTTCAGGACAGGTAGGCTAGGTAAAAACATCATTCAAAGCTTATCTGTTTACTCAAATGTAAGACACTGCTTACAGCTACCTAATTTCAGAGTTCACAGAGCAGAGGTCACCAGGGTATGTAGGGTAGAAAGTGGGGCCAGCCCTAGACCAAATGGCATCCTAGGCAGGAACAGCCTTCAGTACTGTTTGTCCATTTGTTCAACTTTGGAATATGTTCTTTTTATTGTGACTTCGATGCACAATTTGCATGCATTATTTATCCTGGCCATATAAGAAGCTAGTTCAGATCTAGGGCATGTTAGTCACATTAAGGTCCCACTGAAATCTAAAATGGAGAGGAGGAGGAGGATTATGTAAGCCGCCTTGGGTTCTTCGCAGGAAAAAGGCAGGATATAAATACAATAAATAAATTAATAAAATAAAGTTTGACCAGTGCAGGTGGGTGATATTTTTGTTTTGGTTGGTTTTTATAAGAATCTACCAAAATGTACAGATGTCTTCATATTTTAAATGATTTAAAAGAAAGATTTAAAAATTTAAATACAGGAGAAGATGAAAATGATAGACTCGTCCATCTCTAGTCTGAAATCAGGGCGCAAGCTGAACATAATATCCTGTCAAGGAACTGAATATCAACAAGTTTGAGCAATACAGTTGAATCAGCCATTTCTGGGCCCAACAAAGATCAGGATGTTGATCTCAATATTTGTTGTAAACCGCCCAGAGAGCTTCAGCTATTGGGCGGTATAGAAATAAAATTAATAATAATAATAATAATAATAATAATAATAATCATTATTCTTATCAATATTCTCACCAAGATACACCATCATTTCATAAGCACAATTATGTAATAAGAACAAAGAACCAATAACTGAAGTTTATCAAATTCATGAAGCTATATTCATGCAGGGGATCATCAATTTCACTTATACGGAGTTTAGCCAAGTGCCATGTCAGCTTTTTCCCCCTGTCTGTAACTGCCCATCACACCACCTTCGTAACTGCTAATATATCTTGAACAAACATCTTGAAGGTGGAAAGTTCCATAAAAGAAGGGGGGGGTATAGAGGTCACCGTACAAGCAGCAGCCAAGTCTCATTTTCCTTCCCTTGGACCATTACCAAGGGGGAAAATATGGGTTGTAATTGACACAATAAGTGATCCAAGACAATCTTCCTCCTCCACTATGAGAGATAATATCTGTCCTAATCAGGTGAAGTCAATGGCTCACCGGGGGAAAAATAATGGTTGAAAATCTTGTTCACATGCATCAGTTAGGAAATTGGGTGGGTGGGAGTGGAAAATACACCAGCCTACTACGGGTAATTCAATATTGTTCACCATTTATGTTTTAAAACTTATAAAAGTTAAGAAGACTGGGGAGGAATTTGTCTTTTGCTAAAATAATTTCCTCAAATGGTATTATGGTGACATAATTAGGTACAACATTAGACATGAGAGCCTGAATGTATTTAACTCCTGGTCTTTTATTTACAATAGTCACATAAATCACAAAGAACCCATTAGATGCAAAGATGGATGTTTTGCCCAAGGCTACCATCATTCAGTTTCAACTAATGCTGTTCTGCTGGTGGCTGTCATAATTACTGGAACGCCATGCTGTAAATATTCTTGAAATCACAAGACCTAATCTACTGATCCTTACGCACAGCAGTGCCCTGAGCACATATGTACATACTGCTGTGTGTGATAGATACATAAACACCAAAGGAAGCCCTTCACTGTTGGCTTTGACAGTCATTTGTTGAGGGCAGGAGAGGGGAGGTTATTGGGTTCTCCATATCCGCCTAATCTTACAGTCACATGCACACCATTTGATGAAAGGGTGCTCGTGCACCCTAACAATAAAAAAGGATGTTACTACGTTAAAGCAATGCTCATCACATAGGTCTGTGTTATAAGTCAAGATAAAACTGTTCATACTATTTGTTTGAGATGTTGATTTGAATAAACTCCACGAGAGGCGCCTCCATACCTGGTGCCCCCCCCCCCAAAGGGCCTTATTTTGAATCAAACAAAAGGGAAAAGGCCTAACATTTGATTTACTCCCAATTGGCTTACTTTCACATGACCTGAAATACTTGTGAGGGTGTCTTGAACCTCCTGCAAACAAACACACACACACACACACACACACACACTGCAATAGAGGCTTTGGGATCCATCTGCTTATCTTCTTATTTACCTCACATGCTAACTTTTCTGTTGCTGTTCACACCAATGAGGTGTGCGTGGGATTGGGGAGGAGATTACAAACAAATATGGTAGAGAGTTAGTAGCTGCGGTACATAATAAGGTGAGTTATTGGGATCAGAACTATATAAGCGGCAAGGTGGGGAGCATCTCAGACGTAGCTTTAGCCCCCTGGCTGCCAGTTACCTACCTTGATCATAAAAATGTAATCAGTTGTGACCAGAAGTTCACACATGGTCTCAGCTCTGACACTGGGAGCCAGAAATTATGACTTGGCCAGCAAGCTAAAACCAAATTTGGGGACCCCTGGCATTAATCATTTATATAGCAGGTTTAGTTTGAAAAGTGCTTTATAACCATTTTCTTACTTTCCCCAACAACCACCCTGTGAGTAAGACAAATCACTGTTATTTATTTATTAGTAATAAGTGTACAGTCATGCCTTGGATTGAGAGCATAATTCGTTCCGGAAATGTGCTTGTAATCCAAAACACTCTTATATCAAAACGAAATCCCCCCCAAAAAAATTTGTACAGAGATTTTTAATTTAAGCCGTACTACAGTACTTGTATTGCAAGACGTCGCTTGTATATCAAGTAATAAATAAATAAATAAATATTTAAACATTTGCTTGTCTTGCAAAACGCTCTCAAACCAAGTTACTTGCAATCCAAGGTATTACTGTATACAGTATTAATACAGTAAAATCTCTAAGCTGTTTAGATACAAAGATTAAAAACCTTAATTACTGATATCTTTCAGCAGATGGGCAAAAGGAAGATGAGTTAGTGCGGCTCATCCAAGGATTCCCAATGAGTCCATGGCAGGACTTTAAGCTAAATCTTCCAGGTCCAAATCCAGTTCTCTTTCCACTGTACCACACTGCCTCCAGCAAAGAAGTTGTTTTACAGAATCAGTTGCCCTGAGATTAAACTTAACTTGCTTCAAACTTTGACTGAAGTTGACAACTGAAGAACAACCTGTGGCTGAAGAGGGACAGAAATAAAATCAGGTACATAGGAAACAGACTTTTACCAGGTCAGATTATGCATCCATTGGGTACAGTATTCTCTACTCTGACTGGCAGTGACACTCCAGGATTTCAGGCAGATGCCTTTCCCCATCACTTGCTACCTGATCCCTTTAAACTGGGATTGAATCTACCTTGGGACTTCCTCTGCGGATATTTTTGAGACCTTGCAAATGTATTATATTTCAGTTCCACACACTCCCTTTGGCTCAGGAAGGTAATAATGCAACAGATCTGGTGAAAACTTCCTCATACATGTCCAAACTGATCTTACTTTATTCACAAAGGGTACTGTTCCAAAGGCATCTTTGGCAGGATGTAGCGATCGACAGACCAGAAGGAAGAAGGCTGTCTCTCAATGGTACTGTACGTAGGACCCAAGCCACATAAAGTTTCATACCTAGGTCAAAACTAGCCTCTTGCATAGGTTGGGTAATTGCATTATATTATGCATTATATTTTCATGTATTCGGATGTGTCACTGGTTGGGAATTCACCGAGAGACAGATCTAAGTTATAGGTTATACAGCCTTCTGGTAATACCATCTAATTCTTTTATTTATTATTGCTAGCCTGGATTCCCAACTGCCTTGAGTTACGTCACTGCCCTGGGGAGATGCATGTTTGGAGCAGCACACTTTCACTTTACATTCACATGAATGGCAAGGAACAAAACCAGCTTGGTCCTTGAATATTTATGTCTATGTGGATCACTCAAGGGGTTCACGTCTAATACAATGAAACTTCGAAAAGCAAGTAGTCACTCTGTTTTTACGTCTGCATTCCAGAAAGGCATGTAGGGTTGTCAGAAATTAGATTCAAAGGAGTCAACAGTCAAATACACTGTATTTAAATATAGGACTGAACTCTTCAACCCAGCTTCGTTTGGAGGCTTGCATGTAGCTTCCACAACAGCCAACTCAAGATCCACTTAGCAAACCAGGGTGAATATCTGCAGTTTAATTTAATCCCTAGGTACTTGCATTTAGTACCAAAATTTGCAAGATGGAGGTAATGAAGCAGCAGGGAAATTCACTTAACTGCTTTTTTTTTCCCCCACCCATAGCTATACTTTCATCTACTAGTAGAATCTTTAAAATGCTTTGATGGCTGATATTAGAAACTTATGGGCTGCTTTTAAAAGCTGCCTGCTCAGTTCTTCCACTACACTTCCAAATTTCAAACTGCAAGCCCCCCAAAAAAGGTGTGTGTGTTGTGGGTCACAAATAGCATGAAAGTCTATGAAACAATCTTAAGACCTAGATTCCCGGAAGAATATAAGATAGTGTCATTTTTAAATATTTTGGGCCTAACTGCACATTACATGTAAGTGCATGAAACCTAATTGTCCTCCCTTACCAGCCCAATGAAAATGACACTTAGGGAAGGCGCCATTCTGAACAGAGATGGGGGGGGGCAGTTGATTAGCACTCTTGCCCCCTCTGCTTCTTCACTCCAAAAGAGGGTAGCCATGTGTCTTACTTCATAGAGAACAGTCCTTTATTTGAAGGGCTGTCAGACAACAGTCCTCTCTTTGAAAGCATCCTCTACTTCAAGGGCTGTCCACTCCAAGTCCAGCTTGAAGATAAACAACTGTAAGAAGTAAGATCCAATGCGCTGAAGTTGCCCATCAACGGTTAGCACCTGCACAGCAGACTGAGCAGCAACACAGCTGACCTGGGCACGGTCTGCCCCAGAATGGTGAGATACAGTATGTTGTATTTTTATTTAGTGGTTATTTCTACATTTGCATCTATACATATAAATCAGCATATGCCCATTTTATGCAAATCTCTATCTTCTTTTGTCCTCGGTTTTTTTGGGGTGGGGGTGATGCACTTAATCTTTTTTGCCAGTGTGTAAGTAGCCATCCATCCTACTCCAAAAGCTCTTCCTGCAGGTTATTCCCTCCCCCCGGGGTTCTAAATCAGTGGCCCAGTTTGTACATAACAACCCATGGGCTGTTTCAGGGTAGCTTGTCAAGCACCCCAACAACCCATCCTCACTGGGTTCGCACTTAACAACAAGCTCCTGTCGCTGCTTGAATATTCAAAATGGCAGCCACTGCCACAACGAGAAGCCCTGCAGGGAAATTACACCATGGTGGCTTCTCAGTTACATGTGAACCAGGTCAGTAATCTTGCTTAATCTGTTACTATTGTAGTGAGGGTGACTTCCCTTAAAATTTTATGAATGCTTTAGTTCCTCAGTTAAGTGGCAACTCTCCTCAGAAATGAAATGTTCTTTTATTGTGGCGTAGTGGTGAGAGTGTTGGACTGGGACTTGGGAGATCTGGGTTCTAGTCCCCACTTGGCCATGAAGCTCCCTGGGTGACTTTGGGCCAGTCATGGTCTCTCAGCCTAACCTACCTCACAGGGTTGTTGTGAGGATAAAATGGGGAGGAGGAGGAGGAGGATTATGTAAGCCACCTTGGGTTCCTTGCAGGAAAAAAGGCAGGGTATAAATATAATAAATAAAGAAATAAAGAAAATAATTCAAATGTTCCATTAGCACATATCTTCAGTGGAGGTTGGTGGCTCCAATGTCAAGGAGGCTGTGTGTCCACTCCAGATTTTACTCTGAACTTTTAAGGAGCTATTCATGGTGCTGAACCCTATCCCCCCAAATAGATTTGGCACCATGGACAGCTCCTTAAACATTTGGAGTAAAATCTAGAGGGTGCCTTGCCGAAGGACCATCAAAATCCTGGCGCCAATACCGGTGGAAAAATTTCATGAGGACATTTGAACTCAGCTGTATCCCTTTCTTTTCTCCTTCATTCCAAATCAACAGCATGATCTGCAAGGAATTTAACAAAAAAAGAATGATTCTGAATTGACAGAGTTCACACAGCCCATCCTTTGCATGCAAAAAAAAAGGGTCAGAGAAATGTCAGGTTGCCAGCTGTATGCTTTCCAAAAGATGGATATTTGTTTCTTTCATTAATCCCAGAGTTTGACCTGCATGTTAGCTTGCACATGAAAGTCTAGAAAGCATATATTTGAGCATGTAAAGGTCATGCAGGGTCTTAAATTGATTTGGAAATTTAAAATAGTATATTAGTGCATTTCATTTTGACAATCTGTAATCTTCATGACTGATGTGGCACTTTAAAAGTCACTAAGAATATCTAATGAGACTAAAAATATCTATTAGGTCTTGATGACAGAGAAAAGCTTAGAAACTGTCTTCACACTTTTGTTGGGCATTCACATTCACCTTCTCCCAATCTCCTGTGCTACAAAACCTAAAATGGGCACAAAGAACAGAGATAAGGGGGAAATACCTAAAATAGATACAAATGACAACATCATTGTCATTTTATTTTAATATTGTGAACAATACACCGTGCTTACCTTAAGCAGAGCACTTGGACAAAAATGCTAAAAGTCTGCAATGTGTTGCATGAAAACTCATCAGAAGCTTCTGCTGTTTTTATCCTTGTGGTTTCATTGCTGTTCATGTTTTCTTGCTTTCATTGATTATTGGAAGCTATCTTGAGGGCATTTCATCAAAAGGTGGGTAAAAACCCTATAAATGAACCTTCCTTTATTTTTCACATTTATATCCCACCCTTCATCTAAGAGCTCTGGGTAACAAATATGGATGGATTACCTCCATGCTTTATCTTTATCCTCACTACAAGCCTTTGAGGTAGCTGAGGCTGAGTGTGTGACTGACCTAAGGTCATCCAGTGACCTCCATGGACCCAGCAGGGATTCAAGCTCAGGGCTCCTCAGTAGAAGTCCAGAAGTAACCACTTCACCGCAGTGGTTCCCTCAAGCAACAGCTTTCCCCTCCCTGTATACTGGATAATCCCAGATCTTCACAGGGATGTACGGTATGTGAATTTAATTTCAGTTCATTAAGTATCAGAACTTTCACCGTGCACACCCTTGAACATGAGCACATCTTTCTGGTAAAGCTCGCATATTCCTGAGCTTGTGATTCTGTTCACAAACTGTGTTTCTTAGAAGAAGAAAAAAGTCCATTTAATTGTGTATTACAGAAGTTGCTTAGTTTATAGATTAGAACCTGTGAGCTCGGCTGGCCAGAAATATCAATGTCTGAAACATGTGTATGTCCAAGCTTTGCCCATGAAAGCTATCATTTTAAATTTATTTCTCAAAAGAATTGAGCCTTTAAAGTTTTCAGGTGAGCATGAGGACATTGCCTCAGCTTTTGATGATATGTAATGCCTGTTATTTTGATTTTCTGTTTATTTGTTTTCTGGTGGCCACTGGTTTATGATTTTGTCATTTTGTATATTTATAGATGATGATGATGATGATGATGATGATGATGATGATGATGATGATGATGATGATGATAATTTTATTTACCGGTATTACCCGCCTCTCCATCTAGATTGAGGCGGGGAACAGCAGAAAATATAAAATACATAAACTAAACAACACAACACATACTACTAAAACATCTTAAAACATCCTAAAAACATATTATGGTTTTAATCTTGTACACTGTCTGGATATATTTTATAGGATGGGTAGTATAAATATATATTTAAATTAATAAAATGAACAAGAAAATCTAAGAGATACTTTGCTAGAAGATTTAGGATTTACACCCACCTTACAGGCAGAGGGAGTTCCTGGGCATGTGTCAGAAGGACAGACAGCATGGGAATTAATCCCTCTTAGGGCCAAACTAGATGATACATTAAGGACACAATCCAATGCCTGTTTAGACACACACAAAAAAAAAGTCCTACAACTCCCAGCATTCTCCTGCCAGCCATGCTAATAGAGCAATCCTATGCATCTCTACGCAGAAGTAACTCCTACTGGTTTATATAATATTATATATAAATATACAAATATATAAAAATAATATACAGCTATCATAAGTTCAGTTGATCTTATTCCCAGGTATAGGATTGCAGTCTTAATGTGTGGATTCGGTTAGTGTTGTGTTATTTTCTTTTAAACGTAACAGCTGTGGGGACACCCTCCATGGGCCTTCTGCCTGACTGAGTCTACCTTCCCACCGCCATTGTCACCAGCTGCTATTGCTCTTCTTTCTCGTCATTGCTACTGTTTGTTTGCTTGCTTAATGGGCAGAGAGCTGGTGGGCAAATAGGCAGCAACATCTACTGCTCCTCCTTCTCACCACCAGAGCAAGAGGCAGATGAACAAGCAGGTTTGAATGGTGAGAAGAGGAGGAGCAAGTCCAGAGGGCTCTTGTCACTGGGCCCCTGCTGGGGTGTGAATCCTCAGCAGATGCCCATTCATACCTACCCTTGACACCAGCCTTGATCAGATGCCAGAAGAAGAGGTTTAGACAATTTCAACCCTAGGGAGCCATTAAATCCCACCGCCTTATAGCAGGATTTTGCCTGGTTAGTGAAACAGTATCCCACCTTTCCAAAGAAAGTCTACACTAAAACATGTTTAGTTTTAAAATCAGAGGAAAGTTGATATTGAGGGTGCCTTCTAGCACACTTATTAAACTGAAACACTATCCCACCTTTCCAACAAATTACGTTGTCCCCCATCTTCTATCATATCACTGTAGCTGTTGAGGTAGGAGGGAAAGCAATCTTCACAAGAGAAGGAAAATAGATAAAAAGCTACATAATTTATTTACAGTGCCTCACACGGTTACCAAGCTACATGCCAGGATTCAAAAATAGAAAACAGAAACATTAAAAAAAAGACTGGGAAAAAGCTACCACCACCCATGAATAATTAAGAGCCAGAGCCAAAAAAAAATGAAGCACAGCATAGGTAAAGGTCTAACTAATACCTCTCCCTTATTTTAACCTTTGAGAAGTGTTTGGCTTGTGTTCTGATGCCAGAGCACTGTGGAAACCAATGTGTGGCATAGTGGGCAGCCAGTGTGACGTAGTGGTGAGAGTGTTGGACTGGGACTCAGGGAGGATCCGGGTTCTAGTCCTCACTCAGCCATGAAGCTCACTGGGTGACTTTGGGCCAGTCTCTGACTCTCACCCTAACCTACCTCACAGGGTTGTTGTGAGGATAAAATGGAGAGGAGGTGGGCGATTATGTAAGCCACTTTGGGTTCCTTGCAGGAAAAAAGGCAGGATATAAATATAATAAATAAATAAATAAATAAATAAATCTAACCCAACCCTAGTTTTTGTATAGCGGGCTCTATCAATGCATGGAGGGGGACCACGGTCAGTGGTTCCATGTGGGTTGCATGCAGGTCACAGGTTCAATCCCTGCCACCTCCATTTTAAAAGAATCTCAGATAGCAGGTCTATGAAGGGTCTGTGCTTTAAACCTGGCACAGCCAGCTTACTTGGATTACACAGTACTGGGCTAGATGGACTAGTGGTCTAAGGCAGCTTTATAGATTCATATGCTATTGCTTGCAGTGTTGTTTCCAGCATAGCAGAGTACACAATACTTTATGGGAAGAGGCAGGTCACCAGTGGTTCTCTTTCCCAGCATCTGATGGCCCTTTGAGGTTCATCAGAGCAGTGGAAGCTGGCAATACACTCCACTTGTAGTGATTTTTTTTTTTTTTTTGGAGGAAGAGAAACATACATGTCATGAGTAGGCTGCAGAAGGAATCAGCACCAGCTTTAATATTTTTTTTGAGGATCCTTGAGGAAAAACCCCTCAATAGGCCTTCTCAGCACCATTGTCACCAGCTGCTTTTGCTCTCCATCCTCTTTCTCATTATTGCTTCCAGTTGCTTGCTTGACAGGCAGATAATCAGTGAGCAAGTACTCACTGCAAGATAGTTGGGAATTCTGAGTTTGCAGTGTGGGTGTCTTCTTGGAGGTTTTTAATATTGTTTTCCTCCAAGTATATAAAGTTAAAAATATTTTATTATATTATTTAGGAATAAATATGTGTGTGTTAGGGCTAAACTATTCACTCATCCAATTCAGTAACAGTACTCACAGAACTTGAGAGGACATTTAGGAACATGATTTATTTTTGTAAGTAACTTTACAATTCTATGTGGGAGGTGTTCTTTATTACTGCATAATGCCCTATTGTTGTACTCCATGATGTCAGATAACTATGGAAACTCTGCAGAGTGCCTCAGATATCTGCAGCTTTTCTGGACAACTTCTGAAACGCTGTTCTAGAAAAGCTGGGGGGTTTGTTTGTTTTTTGATCCTCCTCCTTACAGGCACAAACATTTGTGCATCCAGTTTCCAGTCTTGGAAAGTTCAGCTCTAACTGTGCATTATGTGGTCCCTGTGCAAAGGCTGCAACAAGCAGTAATGAAACCAACCAGCTTTCCCCCACTTCTGCAGTCCATGAGAGCTGGAGTGGAGAAATTAACAAGGGTTCTAAAACACCTTGTCAGTTTCAGCCTGTTTAATAAAGAACATTATTTGGATCTGTGGCACGGATGGTGGGGGGAGGAACACATTGTTTGCACCACTGCTCTTTGCATTTGCACACAGTTTCTGAAGATTGTGAAAGATGTTGCAGATGCATCCTTTTTTCATTTCCCTCCCTGTGAGCAAACATTCAAGAACCGGCATATCCAACAAAAAACTAAACCTTTTACTTGGTTCAAATTAAATTGGATAGAAATCAGACACAGGAGGATCAAAGATATTTTCTGCACCAGTGAAACGACAATAACTGCATCAGAAAAAAAAGGAACTTGGTAGATTACCATAGCAGCCCTATAATGTTTCCCTTTCCCTTTCCCTTCTATCTACAGTCACTTTAGAAAAGATATTTTAAAAATATAATAGAAAGAGTACTCAAACATACTCAGCTCCTGCCCATGTGTGTACACACACACACACACACACACACACCTGAAAATGGTGCTGCTCCTGTTTATTTATAGAGAAAGGAAATCTTAATCATTTCTGGAAATGGTGTCACGTTCATCTGTTTAGTCTGGTGCTGAATTCATGGGATCAAAAAGCAAAGGGAGACCCTTCCCTCCATCTTGCACATAATGTTATGTGAGTGGCAGGTACTCCACATGAAGTCCATATGCATAATAATCTTGTGGTCTTCCTATTGGGTTGAGCTTGGAACAGAATGCTGGACTAATCATAGAATCATAGAATCATAGAAAAGTAGAGTTGGAAGGGGCCTACAAGGCCATCGAGTCCAACCCCCTGCTCAATGCAGGAATCCAGGTCAAAGCATCTCTGACAGATGTCTGTCCAGCTGCACCTTGAATGCCTCCAGAGTGGGAGAGCCCACGACCTCCCTAGGTAGTTGATTCCATTGTCTTATTGCTCTGACAGTCAGGAAATTTTTCCTAATGTTTAGGTGGAATCTAGGTTCCTGTAACTTGAGCCCATTATTCCGTGTCCTGCAAACTGGGATGATCGAGAAGAGATCCTTGCCCTCCTCTGTGTGACATCCCTTCAAATACTGGAAGAGTGCGATCATATCTCCCGTCAGTCTCCTCTTCTGAAGGCTAAACATGCCCAGTTCTTTCAGTCTCTCCTCATAGGGCCTTGTTTCCAGTCCCTTTATCATCCTTGTTGCCCTCCTCTGAACCCTCTCCAGTTTGTCTATGTCCTTCTTAAAGTGAGGTGCCCAGAACTGGACGCAGTACTCAAGATGAGGCCTAACCAGTGCCGAGTAAAGGGGAATTAACACTTCCCGCAATTTGGAAGCTATACTTCTATTAATACAGCCCCAAAAAGCATTTGCCTTCTTTGCAGCCACATCGCATTGCTGGCTCATATTCAGTTTGTGATCTACCACAATTCCAAGATCCTTCTCACTTGTAGTATTGTTGAGCCAAGTGTCCCCCATTCTGTAACTCTGCATTTGGTTTCCTCTCCCTAGGTGCAGCACTTCGTATTTATCCCTATTACATTTCATTCTGTTGTTTTCGGCCCAGCGCTCCAGCCTATCGAGGTCACTTTGAATTTTGTTTCTGTCTTCCAGAGTATTAGCTGTTCCACCAAACTTTGTGTCATCTGCAAATTTGATAAGCATTCCCTGTACCTCCTGATCCAAGTCATTAATAAAAATGTTGAAGAGCACCGGGCCCAGGACCGAGCCCTGTGGTACCCTGCTCGTTACCTCTCCCAAGTTTGAGAAGGAACCATTGATAAGCACTCTTTGAGTCCGATTCTGTAGCCAATTGTGGATCCACCTGATAGTTGTTCCATCTAGCCCACTCTGAGCTAGATAGATCCAGGAAGGTTCTGTTCTTAAACTGCATAGTTGTGCTAGCTAGGTCATTACGTATGCAGGTCTCCAAACTGAGTGCATGCCTTCTATGTGCTATGTTATGCCTGGTGGAAGGAAAGGACATGTGACAATCCATCAGACAAATTGAGCCCCAGCCTCAGTAGAGTTTGGTGGGTTAGCGCAGCTCTTATGCACTGCCACCAACAACAGGCATTGTGGATTTAAGAACTATTTTGTCCAACTGCAAATCCTTGTGACACACATTCAATAACATTGTGGTTTATTTCAATATATACAAAGCATACCATTTCCAAATAATAATAATTCCTCAGTTGTACAATAAAATATGCACCTCTAGGGTGTTTTTTCTCCACTTCATGGGAGAAACCTAAACTAAATTGTCTTCTACAGACATCTCCAAACATTCAAGAGCCAGTGTGGCGTAGTGGTGAGAGTGTTGGACTGGGACTCAGGAGATCCGGGTTCTAGTCCCCACTCAGCCATGAAACTCACTGGGTGACTTTGGGCCAGTCACCGACTCTCAGCCTAACCTACCTCACAGGGTTGTTGTGAGGATAAAATGGAGCAGTGGAGGAGGATGATTATGTAAGCCGCCTTGGGTTCCTTGCAGGAAAAAAGGCGGGATATAAATTAATTAAATAAATAAATAATCCCCCCCCTCCTTCTCTATAAATTAACTGTAAGAAGCTCAGAATAAAGACAACCAGAAAGGAGACATATTTTCTGGTTCAAAGCGACTCATCATCAACATGGAAGCACAAAAACTCCCCACATTCTGTGTGATTATACCAGAAAAGATGTATTCATCTGTGAAGAAAATATTATGCTGGCTTATGAAGTTTTGCAATATTTCATCATCTTAACATTCTATCATTACATTATAATTACAGTGTATCTTGCAGCGACACAGCAGCACACAGGAAATGTAAAACCAAAGGAACAAAAGGTGGTGCCTCCCTATCTGATAGCACAAAGTGTTCAACTTTATTATGATGGAAACCAAGATTTATGGTTACACCTAATCACACCTAAACCCAAAGTGATACATAAAGTATGCTAGACTTGGCTGTTTAAAAAAAGAGGGGGGGGGGAGATTGCATATAACAGATCCGGGTTCAAGGACGGAGACGGCCTTGGTCGCCTTGGTGGATGATATGAGGAGGGCTTTGGATAGGGGCGAATGCTCCTTTCTAGTCCTCCTCGATCTCTCAGCGGCTTTTGATACCGTTGACCACGGCATCCTCCTGGACCGTCTGGAGGGGTTGGGCCTGGGAGGCACTGTATTGCAGTGGTTCCGGTCCTTCCTCTCTGGAAGGTATCAGAGGGTAGTTCTCGGGGAGGAGGCTTCGGACCCTCGGCTGCTCACTTGTGGAGTGCCGCAGGGTTCCATCCTCTCCCCGATGTTATTCAACATCTACCTCAAGCCGCTGGGAGGTTTGGGGTGCAGTGTCATCAGTATGCGGATGACACGCAGCTCTACCTCTGTTTTAAGTCCTCACCGAGGTTGGCCGTTGAGACCCTGTCCAAGTGCCTGGAGTCAGTGGCTGGCTGGCTGGGAAGGAACATGCTGAAACTGAACCCCGACAAGACCGAGGTACTTCTGGTGGGGGACAAGGGAAGGTTAGGGGATGTTGACCTGGTGCTGAATGGGGTACATCTACCCCTGAAGGACCAGGTCCGCAGCTTGGGGGTCATTCTAGACTCCCAGCTGTCCATGGAGGCTCAGGTGGCAGCTGTGAGCCGGGCGGCGCTGTATCAACTCCATCTGATACGGCAGCTGCGCCCCTACCTTCCTAATCACCTGCTCCCATCAGTGGTTCATGCCTTGGTCTCCTCTCGCCTAGACTACTGTAATGCGCTCTACGTGGGGTTACCCTTGAAGACGATCCGGAAGCTTCAGCTGGTACAGAACGCGGCGGCTCGCCTGATTAAGGGCAGCCGCCGGCGTGATCACATCACGCCAGTGCTTAATGAGTTGCACTGGCTACCAGTTGCTTGCCGAGCCGAATTCAAGGTGTTGGTTTTGACCTTTAAAACCCTACACGGCTTCGGCCCAGCTTATCTCAAGGAGCGCCTCCAGCAACATCAAGTAGGCCGCTCAACAAGGTCTGCCACGGACGGCCTTCTCCTTATCCCATCAGCCAGAGCAGCCAGGCTGGTGGGGACTAGGAAGAGGGCCTTCTCTGTGGCGGCCCCCACATTATGGAACTCCCTCCCTAGTGACCTTCGCCATGCCCCCTCCGTGATGAGCTTCCGCCGTGCATTAAAAACATGGCTGTTCAGGCGGGAATATGGGGTGGGTTAGGTTTTTAATGAGAATTTTTTATATTGTTTTAATTATTATATTTTATTGTGTTGTTTTGCTGTATTTTAATTGTACATCGCCCAGGGTGGCCGGGAATGCAATGCTTCCAATTCATATGAAAGGATGTAGGTGACCATTCCCTGATATATAAAGCAATGAAGTATAGAATGTCTTGATTTTATTTTGCAGGTGGTCTCCCTGCAGCCCCTCCCCCAATGGCCCACCTACCGGTACTTCTTTATTTCGTCTTCCACTCTGTCTCTAACTGTATTCCTCCATGCACACTTTGGGTGGCGATGGGGTGTGTGATCCTCTTCCTGTGCTTTTTCTTTTCCCTCTCGCATAGCTCCTTGAATTTTAAACATGTTTAATTGGGACATATATCAAGTTGCAGGCTAGGGAAGGTGTGCGCATCTAAGGCCAGTACAGTTTATTTCAGGGATCTCTCCTGCTACTCAAGTTTGTTTGTTTTTTAACTGTACATAGAAGGGATTGAACTTGAGTCCTCAACTGAACTAAAGACCTTCAAATTTATTTGAGCTCCAATCTACCAGGAGCCCAGTTGGTTTCAAACTGTATGGCCAAGATCTAAGAACTGTGACGCTAGTTTCTAGAGCCCAAGGGAACTTGAGACTCATATTTCTGGAGCAATATACCCCACTATGTCAGAAAAAGACAAACTGCTTTGGCAATGGTGGGAGAGAAGAGGGAGCATTCAAAAGTTGTTCACAATGTTGCATGGAAAGTTAGTTAAGGGGAAATATTAAGAATTCCCCTATGTAACTCCACCCCAGCCCCAACACCGGATCCTAAGCAGCTCTTTGGATCCTAGCCAACACATTTGTGAAATAAAAACTGCAATTAGGACCAAAAATTCTCACACAACCCTAAATAGGAATATACAGATGCACTGTGGCAATTCTCAAATTGCCACAGTGCAGTATCTTTACATATATTACCATTACAGATGCATCCTGAACCTTGGTCACATTTGGATACTACCTGGGCAACTGCAGATGCAACCTAAAATCAGAGCAAAATCTGAAGAGAATATGGCTGTCACAACAGATGTGTGGATTTGACCAGGCAATTCTAGAACACAGAGATTTACCTCAGGCCAATCAAGAAATTAATTAATTCTGGTCACTGAGTGTACACATGCCCAAAGAGGTGGATTTTCCTAGATTTGCACAGGCACATCCAGATCCATCCACATTTTGAGTATTGGATTGTAACATACACATATTAGGTTAGCCATAAACCTATTATAGAAGTGTTGTTTGTTCCTCGATGGAATATCAGTGCCATCATGTTTATTGTGTGTGTGTGAATAAATTGCAGATGCAACATTTCCCCTCAGAAGATTATCACCAAATTTAGACTTTAAATGTGTTCCATCCCTTGAACAGTATATTGGGAGGGCCTACCTAACTTTGGGCTTAGGGTTAATTCAGGAAAATTTAGGGGCGATTAAACTAATTTAGATGAAATCTTATTTTGTTTTTTGCTTTGACACTTGTGCCAGAAGCCTTTCAGATGGAGTAGGCTATAAATATTTGGGATTCAGATGGGGCGGCAGCAAGACTTTCCACCCACCAGTTTGGCTAGCAGCCTTGGGTTAGGAGTGTGAGTGTGTTTTGTTTTTTAAGAGGAGGGCTGGGGAAAATGTCATTTAGGGTGCAATCCTATGCATGTTTAGACAGAAAAAAAGGCCTACAACTCCCAGCATGTCCCAGGCTGGGTGCATGCTGGGAGTTGTAGGCCTTTTTTCTGTCTAAACATGCATAGGATTGTGCCTTTAGTCATCTGTAGTTAGAAGACAGGCTAGAGATCCAACTTAGGGCCAAACTGCATGTTGTGGCTGGTGTGTGGCCAACCTGAGAACAGTGGCTTTAGATTTCATAGATCATAGAGTCAGAAGGGGCCTACAAGGCCTATCGAGTCCAACCCCCTGCTCAATGCAGGAAACTAGAGGAGGGGTCTCCCATCCAAGTAATAACCAGGCTTGACCCTGCTTAGCTTTCCACACTCAGACTAGCTGAGCCAGCATAAGCCTGCATCTCTTATCTATGCCAGTGTGGCGTAGTGGTGAGAGTGTTGGACTGGGACTCGGGAGATCCGGGTTCTAGTCCCCGCTCGGCCATGAAACTCCCTGGGTGACTTTGGGCCAGTCATTGACTCTCAGCCTAACCTACCTCACAGGGTTGTTGTGAGGATAAATGGAGAGGAGGAGGAGGGTTATGTAAGCCGCCTTGGGTTCCTTGCAGGAAAAAAGGTGGGGTATAAATATAATAAATAAATAAATACTCTCTGTCATTTTGGCAAGACCAAACTATCATTTCCAGTGGTAAATTTTGAAGTGCAGGTACTCATCATGACAGTCCCCATGGCCATGCTGTCAAGGAGAGTCCAAAAATGCAGGCAGCTTTGTTGTTCCATATCCACAGTTCTAGTAGTTTTCATCTAGAACAGGAGCCAGTCTTTTGTGAGGCTAATGGGTCTTAATTGCCCATTCAAGGCCAAGCCACCCCCCAATATTTTGCATTACAACAGGGGACAATTTATTCTTGCTGGGGAAATTAATTCCCCACCAGCTACTGTCAAGATTTCAGCTGAGCTCAGATGGAGTAGGGAAGTCTGAATGGGGCATGACAGATGACACCAGCATCCCTGCTAAGAAATGTTTCCAGCGCTGTGTCCCTGTGAGCCCTGGTACCCCTGATCATCCTATTGCAAGTTTCTCCGCCTCTGCTCCACTTCATTGACTATGAAGAACAGGGGTGGGGAAACTCACAACACAAAACCCATTTGTGAACCTCCTTGAGAGCTCCTATACTTAAAGAGCTGTATAGAAATGCTGAAAACTAAGAGTCACTCCCAGTGTTGCGGAGGAAGGAGTAGATATATGGCTGCTGCTTTTGCCACCAGCACTGTTCCAGCTGGACTGTGTCTGACTTGCTGGGGGGGGGGCATCTGGGTTGTTTTACAAAACTGTTTCTTGTACCTTTTACAGGCACTGCTGCAGTGGCACATACTTTCCTCATGTTGCAGTCAAGCCAATATGACTTCATTTGCAGGGCAGTGGATTCATAGATCATAGATCATATAGTTGGAAGGAGCCTACAAGGCTATCGAGTCCAACGCCCTGCTCAATGCAGGAAACTAGGGGAGGGGTCTCCCATCCAAGTAATAACCAGGCTTGAACCTGCTTAGCAATGCCTGGTGGATCCTGCCTGGCTTAGTAATGGAGCTCAGGCAGGTTTTTCGCCCCAATGATCACTATTCTTCCCATACATTCCCCACTGTCTGTATTTGGCCTTATAATTTAGCAGATTGACTTTTAAGTCACGTATGTACTATTGGGAGGTTTTTTTTATGCCTTTTAATAAATCTTCTGCAAAGCTTTCCAAACAGACTCTTATCCACAGAGCTCCTGGCACTATAAGCCTTACCCTTACCTCTTTGAAAGAAGTCAAGAGTATTATCCCAGAACCTAAAATATACTTGGGTTTTTATGTGTTTCATAAATATTAATTTGGTGAGCCTACAGTTTTCTAGATAAGGTTCATCTATGTTTTCTTTCCCCCTCTCACTTTTTCAAAATAGCACTACAACATTTGCTCTTTGGGGCTCTTGCCCAAATTTGGCAGCCATAACTATTCATTTTTCTATGCCTACCAAACCGGACCTGGATTTCCTTAATCCTGAAGGCTTGCTGACTTGAGGTTGTTCTACATCTTTTTTTCTTTTTTTACCTCCACCTCAGTGATCCTGACTTAGGATACGTAGTCATAAATATTCTTTTTTCTAAATGTATTTGGAAATATTCATTTAATGCTTCAACTGTTTTAGTATCTTGGATGACTATGTTACTTTCCATAATCCATAACATTGTAATGTCTTTCTTCCTTGACCTCTTTCTTTTGCAGTACTGAAGGGGGGGGGGGGGAAGAGATGCTATTCCGGTTGCTTTCCCAAATCCAGTTTTTTTTTAATGTCAATATTAATGGATTTTGTAGCATAGAAAGCTGCTTTATTCCAATCCACTCATTGGTCTGTCTAGGTCAATATTGACTATTCTGACTGGCAGCGGTTCTTCAGGTTTTCAGACAGACGTCTTCTCCAGCCCAGCCTGGCGATGCTATGGATTGAACTTGGGACATAGTGCTCTACCACTGAGTTGTGGCCCTTCCCTTCTTTGTAATCTAACTGGAATTTGTTAACTGTTGTTGAAGCAATGTGTAATGCTTTCTTCTTAGAATTCCTTTGCCTATAAATTATTTCATGCATATTATAAATTATGCATAGAGGAGGAGGACCATGTAAGCCACCATGGGTTCCTTGCAAGAGGAAAAAAAGCTGGATATAAATGTAATAATAAATAAAATAAAGTATACATGGTAGAGTTATCTTCCCACACACACTACATATGCTGGGCAATGCCAACATTTTTTAACTTTTGTTTTAAAAGTATGAAAACCAAACTGGGCAAATACAAATGGGCCAGAATTTAAGTCTGTTTGAGTGACATTTAAATATGTTTTCTCTGTGTCATCTCTACCTGGAGTTTTTAGAAAAGATATTGCTGTTGTATTCTACTACCATTGTAGTGTATGTTGTGTAAAAGCTTAAACGGATATTGGGTGTAGCCAATCACTCCTCCCATAACTCAGTGGGTGGGACTTACATTTTGTGTTCTTCCCCTTCACCACTTCAGTCCTGTGTGTGTGTGTCTCGGGGCCAGTTCCTATATGTTACCTACATAATAGACTGTTCTCCAGGAGTCTGCTGTGGTGCCAGGTCAACAGAGAGGTGTGTAATCACATGAGTAGTTGCACAAGGGACCCATATAAGAATACTACAATCACCAGGGAACAATTAATATTTCTACTAAGCCAGTGAACAAGGGATGCCAGCTTGGAAATGCATTGGTGGATATGCTGTATTTTTTTTAGTTTGTACTGAATAAATTCTCAATCCTAGATGTTTACAAAAGGCAAGGTAAGTATCAACGGAATCTGCTCATAAGAGACATTACTGGCAGCTGTGCTGCTGCCCCATGTGGTGAACCACTGAACTGCAAGTGGCAGTTTCTCAGTAAAGTAGCTTCAGGCCCTGGATTGGCTCCACCCAGCCAGCCTGGCCATTGGATCCTCTTGGACAGGAACGGTCTTCATGTTCAAGCTGTGCCTTGCTCAAGCAGCAAGGTCTTCCTGAGCTATATCATGCTCCTGTATCCTTGCTTATTCTTTGATCCTACCTCCTGGTTTGTTATTTGGTCCCGTCTTGTTCTTTGGTCCTGACTACTGCCTTGTCCCATGTCACCTGGCTCACCTCAGACTGCAACCCATGGTCCAACCTCGACAGTGACTAATACAAGTCTTGCTGGCTTAAACTGCTCTTGTCAGTTACTTGATAAAATTTTCACATTACTTTTTCAAACCATCTTAGATGTATCATACAGGTGCATTTGTTAATAGTGCTGGATTTGGCTGCAACTTCCTGTTGCGTGTGCACGTTTCATAGCAAAACCTGGACTTGTTGAGGCATCATGTATGAAATGGCCTAAACACTTGCATCTTTTGAAATGTTGGCACCTGCACCTTTCCCTGTTTTAACAGTGGCCACGACCTTGCCAAGTTGGTCAGTGATTGATTTTAGGGGACGAGGAAAGCACGTAGTTCCAGCTCCCGAGATCTTGAAAGAAAGACACTTACAGGGTTGGATACAGACTTAGTCATACTTAAAGTAGACCCACTGAAACCAATGAGAAGTAACTAAGTTGAAAAGTGTGTACCAAATGTGAAAGTTATAGAAAGTGGAACAATCAGATTCATCCATCCTTACAAATAGCTTAGTTTATTAGAAGCAATATTAATTCTCCCCTAGGTTCATTTAGCTTTTCAGGTACTGGAGTATATATAGCAGGGATGGTACGGTACACTTCTATTTACATACAGACAATAGGCAAACTAAATGTGTTGTTTGTCATGTAGTTTGCTCCTGCATGGTTGATTTTTCTTTAATATTCAGCATGGTGTGTGTGTGTGAGAGAGAGAGAGAGTGAGTGTGAGTGTGAGTGAGCTGGATTGGAACTGTGCCCTGGGGGAGGAGGGCTTTAACGTTTTGTGCCCCCCCCCATGGTCCAGATCAGATTGTTCTCCTCTTCCCCACCCCTTGTCTGCTATTCTCAATGGGACAAAAGTTCCCATAGACATCAATGGGGGCATCATCACCACTGTGAATACCATGCAAGGGTATGGTGGGCCAGGTGGGTGGGGGGAGTGATTCTGATCTGGATCAAGGTAGCAGCAAAAGGTTAAATCGCTCCTCCCCCACCACAGTGCTGATCCATCTAGTCCCCCTCATAGAAACTATTTAACTTACACACACACACACACACACACACACACACACTACAGTGACAAACTTTACGTCGAATTTGGTCCCTTGTTTCCAACTGTAGTAGAATTTCCTTCCATGGGACTCAAGCGGCTTCTCTAAAACAAGCACTGAAGAAAGTTGGACAAGATAAAGACACACTCAAACATGGTGAGAAATGGAGCTGTATTCATTCCAGACCACAGAACACATGAAACTGGATTCCTCACTGCAAAACCTAGATAAATTCTTGCAGCTTTTTTCAAAGCATATCTTGAAAGAAAATAAGATTTCCTCTCCTCTTGTTTCTTTAAAAAATATGTTTTTTTGATCTCTACTAACTGTGTCTAATACGACAACCATGAGTCTATCCCAGACAGAATCACACATGGCAGGACAACCTTTAGATTTAACTCATAATCCAGAAAACAACGCAAGCGGTTGGATTTTGATTTATTCTATGCAGCATGGGGAAAAAAATCAAAGTAAAGTGGGGGCGGGAGGGAACACGAGTTACCATTTCAGAGTGCACCATTGTGGTTCATTTGTATACCTCATAATACTTATATCTATGTTACCACTGCAAGGCTCCTCCTCCTCCCTCAACTGCCACCACCAGCAGCCATTCCAGCAGGCTGTGCAGAGGGAAATGAGAGGGAGCGCAGGGCCATTCCACCAGCCCTGCCAGGAGTATTAATTAATATTCCCCCTTCTTCCCTCCCCATTCCTTTTTCCTTGTGTGTCGTGTCTTTTTAGATTGTAAGCCTGCAGGCAGGGACTGTCTTGTTAATTGCTGCAAACCACCCAGAGAGCTTCGGCTATTGGGCGGTATAAAAATGAAATAAATAAATAAAAAATAAAATTCAAAGAATCACATTTAAAAATAAGAAGAAAAGGGAGTTTGTTATTTGGCATAAGCCCCCATATTAGTTAGGATTAGTTAAGGCCAAACTACACATTGACCCAGTGTGCATGTAATGAGAAGCCACCATGGGTGAATTTCCCCATGAGGCTTCTCATTGTGGCCACTGCTGCCATTTCAAATATTTGGGCTGCAGTGAGGGTGTGCTGTACCTTGTCGTTACATGTGAACCCAGTGAGGGTAGGCTGTTGGGGTGGTTGACAAGCCACCCACAACCTTAAAACAGCCCATGGGTTCTGGGTGGCTTGTCAGACAGCCCAACAACCAACCCTTCCAGGGTTCACATATAACAATAACCTATGACACGCCCTTGCCATGGCTCAAATATTCAAAATGGCAGTGACTGCTGCAACAACAGGCCAACAAGCTGGAACTCTGAAGATTATCTTAAAATACGTAGCACCCCAGACCTTTACAGATACCTAGTTGCTCAGGCTATCTGCTACATTTTCCACCTACTGAACCTGTTGTGTGTTTTTTCATACACTGAAGGAGCATGTTTCAAAAGGAATGGAAAATGTAGATTTCTTATGGCTGTGACAGACACATCAGCATCACAATGCAAGACATTCTTATTAGATTTCTTGGCTGCCTGGGGCAAAAGGTGGCAGTTCCATCAAATCCTGTGTTTTTCCCTCTTGTGCTTGAACAGGCAAGCATGGCCTTTTGTTTTGGTTTTGAACTTTCCTACCTACCAAGTCAATAATTCAATAAAAGCTAAAAACTTTGCTCAGCTGAGAAAGACACAATCACCTTGAGGCACTGATTAGCACGGGAAAAGAAGAAAGAAAAAGAAAAAAGTTGGCTGAAAATAATACGAACGTTCCGCAATGTTATAAAGGTGAGGAAAGCAGAGTCTGGAAATGAAAGCGTGCTGCAGTGTTATGGTGGTTGCTACTGGCAACTGCTACAATATCATGTTATAGATTTCATATTAATCTGCTCTGTTCCAGCCTTAGGTAATTCTGAGCTTGTTTAAGAACTATATTTGCTGCATACTTAGTATTTAACATCCTTTACCCTTTAGAAATGATCCTCTGAAGCTCCAGTACAATAGATACTGCTGCATACTCACTCCTCATTTCCCCATGCTGTGATAAATTCCAGGGTGGTGCTTACTCGGGTTTGGTATCCTTCCGATGAGAGAGCACTTGCACTAAATATTTGCACTAAAGCAAATATTACAAAGGCATCTGATTTAAAAATATACAAGCAGGTAACTGGAGGCAAACAGTGGGCACTCCTGCGAAGCAGCAAATCCACTATGCTGATCAATTTCCCAGAGCACCCTCAAGGTGTCTTCATTTTGCCCATCTGTTCCAGTGGCGTAGTGGAGGGGAGATGCGAGGAAGCACCGCTCCTGGACTTGTTTCAGAGCAATAGTGGTGCTGTCATCTGCCAGAGCACCAGGATAATTGACAGAGCATCCTTGCTCTGGCAAGTGAATGAGGTGATTGATAACAAGGCTTTCAAGTTTCATTATTATTGGTGGCAGATTAGTATAGAGCAGTGATGGCGAACCTATGGCACGCGTGCCACAGCTGGCACGTGGGGACCGCTCTGCTGGCACACGATCCATAGGTTGCCAGGGGCACAGAGCTGGAGGCGAAGAGGCCGCTCCTGGCCACCGCATGTCGCCCGGCATCCCGCAGGCCGCCGCCTCTGCAGGGGAAGGGCCGGGGCTCCAAAAGCAGCGCTGGCTGGGCCAACTCCCGTGCCCGGCCGGCGGAGAACAGGGGCCTCTGCAGCCTCTCGTTCAGGCGCCAGGACGCACCGCCGCCAGCCCCAGCCCAGGCGAGGAAGCCCCGCCGCACCGCCCAGGCCGGGGCTCCAAAAGCAGCACCGGTTGGGCCAACTCCCGTGCCCAGCCAGCAGAGAAGAGGGGCCTCTGCAGCCCCTCTCGTTCAGGCGCCAGGACGTGCCGCCGCCGGCCCCAGCCCAGGCGAGGAAGTCACGCCGCCCCAGCCCGGGCGTTGGTTGGCAGCCTGGGAGAGCCGCAGCCTGGGCGCAGATCCACTTCCCTGTGGGGAGGGAGACAAGTGCCTGGGCCCGATCCGCAGGCCCATCGCTCTCCTGCTGCGGTCTCCGCCTGGGGCGCGCCCCAACCCAGCTTCGTCACGGCGCGGCTCGCTCCCCTGCCACCAGCCCAAGCCAGCCCAGCGGCGCCAGAAGGAGCGGGCAGAGGGAGAGGCCCTGGCGCTCTCTCGCCCGGACGCGCGTGCCCTCGGAGCCGCTGCCTTCGCCGTCGGTGCTCAGCGCGGCTTGCGAAGCTCCCCTGCCTGGCGGCCAGCCACACGAAGCTGAAGCTCCCAGAGCTGGCTCGGTGAGTGGAGACGCAGCTGCAGGGCAGCCCGCTGCTTCCAGCTGCACCTGTTGGGTTTCTGTCTATCCCACAGCCCAGGGGGAACCATCATAGTCGCTTCTCCCCCCCACTGCCTTCTTCCTATCAGCCTCCCCTTCTTGATATTACTTCCCTTCCCTTCTCGTGCTCCTCCCCCTCCTCCCTCATTTCTCCCCGTTTGAATCGTCTTAATAATTACCTGCCTTAATAGTCGCTTCTCCCCCCCCCCGCCTTCTTCCTATCAGCCTCCCCTTCTCGATATTGCTTCCGCACTTTTCTCCGCACCCCAGTCGTTTCTTCTTCCTCTCATGGCAGCCCAACCCCTGCAGCCAATGCTACTAATATTTTCTTTCCCCCCCCATAGCGCTTCCTCCTCTTCCCTCCCTTCCCTCCCACCCTTAGTTCTCTGTAACTAAGTTCTCTTAGTTCCCTCCTAGCCAGCACCGCCTCAGTTGCCTTTTCCCTCTTCTTGCCACACAAAGTCTTGCTTTTTTTTCACTGCCCTAACCTACCTCACAAGGTTGTTGTGAGGATAAAATGGACAGCAGGAGGATTATGTAAGCTTGGGTTCCTTTTAGGTGCTTCATCTGTCTTTTTAAAATAAATTTTGTGTTTTTGTAGACTCCAAGACTTGAACAAAAAAAACATGCAAAATACAGCAAAAACATGAGTACAGCAAGTTTGACAAATTATCAGCATGCATGCAAGAGCAAAAAAATCACATTAATTGTGCAAAAGCATGCCCAATGCAAACTTTTACCTAATGCAGTGTTTGCGGTCCAAGACATAAAGGTTGTTTAATATGTGTTAAGCACGTTTAGTTTTCTTGTTTATCTTGCTCATCCTAGTACAGGTTGACTTTTACTTTTACTAATCCAACACCTGTAGAAGCAGGGAAAGGACCCAGAGTAAAGCTTGCCCCATACAATTTCAGTCTGGCATATAATCATATTACAAGTTGAGAATCCCTTATCCAAAAATACATGCGCCTAATTATTTAAAAAGTTTATCTAAATTCCCTTCAGGCTATGTGTACAATGTAGTAGTACTATTAAAAAAAATTGAGTTGATGTTTTTTTCAACAAAAAACTTTGTATCATTGAAAGCCCTGTGATTGTGTTTTTCTTTTAAGACAAAAGATGTTAATTAGTTCGGACAACTGTATGAGTTGTTTTTCTAAAACTAAAACCTCGGTATGCAGGTTTAATTGCAGTGTTGGCACTTTGAAATAAATAAGTTGGTTTTGTGTTGCAGTTTGGGCACTCGGGCTCAAAAAGGTTCGCCATCACTGGTATAGAGGAAGTCAGAGAATGAGGAAAATAATCAAGTAGAGGCTAAGTACCTCTTTTCATTCCTTTGGTGGGGCACTTAACTTCATGTGAGCAGTTAAAATGGTAACACTTCTTTACAAGATGGCTTGCATTTCTAATCAAAAGCAAAAGGTTGCATTTCAGCCGGCTGAGATCTTTTATTAATGCTCAACGTGTCTGCGAGGGCGCCTACGCAGTCAGAAGTAAGCACCACTGAGTTCAAGTGAGCTTACTCCCAGGTAGGAGTGCAGTTATATTGATCCTAATAAATTGGTTACTTCTGCTCTATAGTGTGTGTGTATGCATAGCTCTGATGAACACAGAAATCAAATGACCCCTCTGGGCTATTAGCGTAGAAGAGAAATGGTTGGCCAGCAGCAGTGCAGCAACTTTTACTACAAAATGCTACTGACCATTCCTCAAAGGGACATTCTGACCTTACACATATTATATCAAACTAAGGGCTTTTGTCTCTGGAGATCCTCTACATATGGTTCCTCAATGGACTCAATCCCACATGCACCATGATGCATTGCTAAGGTGTGACCCCGAAAGAAGACCCCTTAGAGCAGCAGGGCCATATTTGGGAGGCATGGTCAGCATGGTCAGAAGATCATGGGGTCCATATAGCCATACCTTAACAATATTACAAAGTTAGAAACAAAAAAATCTTGTATCCCCACAAGAGCCCTGTGATGTAGGCTGGGCTGAGAGAGAGTGACTGCCTCAGAGTCAGCCAGTGAGATTCACAGCTGATTGGGGCTTTGAACCTGGGTCTCTCTAGTACTAGTCCAACACTCTAAGCATGAGACTATACTACACATATGGGAAAACCTCGGCCTACACATGGCTCTTGGCCAACTTCCATGGCATCCACATGTCCCCTCCATCCTGCTCCCCATCTGATCACCTCCCTCTCCTCTCTGCCCACCGGACTGGCATGTGAACATCTGAGGAGCATGATGTGGAGCACTTCTCAGTTGCTTCTAGTGCCAATCTACTGACTGGACAATCGGGGAAGATTCATGCCAGGATCACGGTGACCTCATCATGGGCTTCCCTGCCCACCCCTGCCATACTGGCTCTTCAGCCAGAGGTTGCTTGACTCACTTCTGCTTACCAGTTTCTCGCACCTCCATTTGGAAAAATTTCTGCTTTAAACTTACAGCATTATCTGGAAAACCCCGGAGCTGAATGAATTATTTCGTTCTGACGGCTCTTCGAAGTTCACTAATGATCCATACAGTGATGGCAAACTCAAATGCTGCAAGAAGTATGGCAAGGGGTTTGCATAGATGAGGCTATTCTGGAAGTCAGAGTCATTTAACCTCAAATCCATTGAAATCCTCAAATTAGATGTGTTTCTAAGTGCTGGACTCCCAACAGCTTTGTATCTTTTATTCATTTGGCTTCTTCCATTTAACTAACCAGTTGGAAAGAGCTCTGTTTAAAAACAGATGAAATTGCACCGACCCCTGGTTTTACCCTCAATAATCGGTGGTACTTTTGCAGATACAAGGCATTTTTATCCCCCCTCTACTGAAGCAGGAGACATTGATTGATGGAGTACTTGTTCAGGCACCAACAGCATACCTCTTAGCTGTTCCCCTGAGGAAATTTTACATTGGCCCTGCAAGGCTCAGAAAGTCTCTAACCAATACAATAAATCGCTTGAAGTAGCACACTTGAATCTCAGCCTGTGTGATTGGTTAGGCAGCCATTTGCACAGTATCTCTCACCTTATTATTTAAACTCTGCAGACAAAAGCTGAAACACTACCTCTAACCAGCCACTGCTGGCTTTCTACTTCAAGTGGGAAGTGCATTATTTCTAGGGCTGTCCCAGAAACATCAAATGTCGCACCAAGGTAGCCCAGCTTCTGGTCAAAGAGTAAAAGAAAAAGCTGAATATAAGTACACATATAAGGGAATGATCCTATGCGCCCCCTAGACATTGACTGGGATGCGGAGGGCATAGGATAGCTGGATTCCCAGCTACGAGGGCGCTGACAGCACTCCAGCCTCGGAGCTGGGAATTGGAGTGCTGATCCCCCCTTCCGCTCACAGCTGGTGCAAAAAGAACTACACCAGCTGCTCTCCGAGGTCAGGAAAGCAACTTCGGGGAGGGGGGAAAGGGGGCATTTCAGGGGGCAGGGAGGGGAGCAGACTGGAGCAGCCGGGATATGTTTTTGGCTGTCTAGCAAAAGTGCAGAGGGGGAGGAGCGGGGAGGCGAAAATTGCCTCTAACACTCCTCCCACTCTGCATCGGATGAGCTTGAGCCCCTGAGTTTGGAGGCTCCTGCTCATCTCGATAGGATTACACCCTAAAGGAGCAATCCAAAATGTTACCTGGGAAGGTGGCAAAGGGACCATTAGATGCTGCAGACTTCACTCTCCAGAGAAGGAGGTAGGGGGCCCCACTTGCTCATCACGAAAAAAGAGGAAATGTATCACGCAAAAGAAATCACACACCAATTTGCATGACATCTGCATATGCAAATTTATACGCACTGATGCAATTTTAGAAATAATAACTATTATTTAAACAGAAACAGAAGACATCTCACCATAGTGGAGAAGACTGACCAGTCCAGGTGACCTGTGTCCCTTGCTCAGTCCACTGTCCAGGTGCTTAGCAGTTGATGGGCAACTTCAAGGCTCCTGCTGCTCTCCCTCATTATGGCTCCCTGACATGAAACCAGACTTGGACTGGGCCACCTCTTCAAATAGAGGACACCTTCAAGAAAAGGACCGTCCTCTACCAGCTCTTGCAAAGAGACGGCTGTCTTCTGTAAAGGAGGACACCTGGCCACCCTAGAGGGAGTTCTGCAGGCAGAGGCCGGTGCTCTGGCGGAAAGCTCCACTGCCAGCCATTGTCCTGCCCAGGCTGCTCCATGGGTGGTGGGGTGGAAAACACTCTGGAAGTGTGTCAGGGAAGGCCGGGGATCCAAAGCAACATTCCGTCAACATTCCCTGAGAACGGCTGAAGAAAGATGCCAGTCCTGGTGCCAGTATGCTTATTTCCCCTGCCATTAGTGTCAACGGGAGGGATTTATTTTTTTAAAAAAAGGTTGAATGGGAGGTGGGAGGGGAAATCCACCCTCCCTCATCTTCCATCCTGACTGGTGCAAGTTTGCAGGGCATAGGAAGTTTTTCTTTCTTCCCGCCACAGAATCTCACCATCTAAGTAACATAAGAACTAAATTTATTTACAATGTTTCCTATGGTCTCTCCAGCCCCACCCCATCCCACCCTCGGCAATGCGGCTACTCTAGATGGGAGAGGCCCATCTAGAGGAAAAAAGAAGGAAAAAAGGACAGAGAGGTGAAGATTGCCCGCTCCTCCTGCTCTGTTGCCAGAGTTCTATGGGTTGTGCCCTCAGTCCGTTTTTTCACTAGCCGTGGCAAAGGTCCACTGAAGTTTTGCCAGTCCCCCCCCCCATTAAGAATCTAGCTGGGTCCCCTTTCACGTTAAAGAGTCTAAAGCAGTGCTCTCCTCCAACCTTGGGTCCCCAGATGTTGCTGGCCTACATCTCCCAGCCAGCATGGCTAATGGCAAGGGATTCTGGGAGCTGTAGTCCAGCAACATCTGGGGACCCAAGGTTGGAGAGCCCTGATCTAAATCAAGGCCAAGATAATGCTGATGTAAAGCTTTCCCCACCAAAAAGCTGGTGGGGAAAGGGTGATGTAAAGCCATGGACAGTTGCTCAGAAATTAAAGCTTTATTGTAACATTTGGCCCCTTGACACATTTCAGAAGCTAACGTTCTCCAAGTTAGCTGTGTTCAACTATACCTATTAGAACCACAGAGATCACAACTTAAGGAAATTCTCGTACATCCCTAGTCACAGCACTCTCAGGGCGGGTTTGCACGTCACACTGAGTCACCCTGTGGATAAGCCACCATGGGTTGGTTCTGGTTGTTCACTGAATCACCCGCAGTGCCCCTAACAGATGATCATGCTTGCAGCAGCTTGTTCCCCCACTCTCTCGATCCCCCTCAGTCTTCCCACCACCAGCTCTGGCATGTATTCCAGGCACCCATTGCCTCAGTCTCTACATCAGCAGCACCCTTTCTGCAATTGGTCCTCTGGGGTTGCCGCCTACCAAGGGAAACTCCCCCTCTTTCATCAGATTGCCAAACAGAATTATCTTTCAGTCCTTATAGAAGGCGGGAACACGTTTGCCAGTTTGTCTGTTTGTTTCCAGGGGAATTTTTCTGTTGCGCAAGAGCACCTCTTGTCCTCTCCGATATTTAGCCCAGCATACCAATATCCCTCTCTTGTCAATGTCACTGTCAATTTCATCCTCCATTCAGTGGCTTGCCTTGCTAGCGATCATCTTTCTTTCTTTTTTTTAAAAAAAAGTCTGCTTCATATTACACAGGGGTAAGAACATTTGCCCACAAAGCAGCTCCCCTCCTCCAGCTGCCAGCCACTTTTGGCTCCCTCCCCTCTGCTACCACATCAGATCACACACACATACATACACACACACACACACACACACCTATCTATTTATCTATCTATCTATCTATCTCCAAGCCCTTATGAACGCAGGGACACATTCACCAGGTTTTAAAATTTTAATTTATTTTAGTGGGACTTTCACAAGAGTGCAAGTCCACCTCTCTGATATTTAGAAAAGCATCCCCATATTCCCCTCTTCCACTTTGGCGCTTCCCTTGCTAGCTAGTGAACAACACCTTAAAAAAAAAAAAAAAAAGGCTGCTTCCTATGACACTGATGTACACACGCCCTCTCCCAAAGCACCTTCTCCTGCAGCCACCAGCCCCTTTCTGCTCCCCCACCTCGTTCCTCTTGTTGCTTCCCTCCATTGCTAGTTGTCACATCTAGATATGGGTTGCAAAGCAGTGAGCGGGATCAGTAAATATACTCAAATGTCATGGCAATGCAGTATCACGGAGGGGGGAAATCGCACGCATTGCTAGCAGAGCAGTAACATGGAGGGGGGCAATTGTGCAAATGTCAAGGCAGCTGTCATTCACGCCTGCGCACTTGCGCAGGACCGAAAATAAAAAATATATATAAATAAAAAATTGCAAACACATTTGGGACACTCTCTGGTGTCCCTTCTCTACTATTTCTAGGGGCACAGGGTGGAGGGCACCGAGAAGAGATGAGGGAGGACGGCAGAAGCACTAGCTGAATCATGAGGAGCAGCAGGGTTTTTTCTGCTCTTGCTGACAGACTCTGTAGCAGTTCCCAACAATCCACGATGAAGTCTCCCTGCCGGGTTTGGACATCACACAACAAGCCACCATGACTATCAACAACCCTAAAATAAGTGAAGGGTTCTCAGGGTGTCTTGTTCTTGAAACATAAGCTGCCCTGAAGAAACCGTGCTGGGTTCGCATGACACGACAACCCACCATGATGGATCACCCATGGTGGGTTGTCATGTCGTGTGAGCTAGGTCTCAGTGTCTGAGCATGCTTCCTATTACTGACTTCAGCAAATGGACACATATTTAAAGAGCTGGTCAGCTTATACAGAAATCTTTACCTGAGAACCTTGTTCACTGGCTTGAGTGCCATTAGTTTTAAATATAAGCCTAGTCCTGTGTCCTTCTGCTGCAGGGTTTGGCAAGCTGGTGTCCTCCAGAGGTTTGCAATTACAACTTCCATCAGTCCTAGCCAGCATGGCAAATGGTCAAGGATAATGGGAGCTGTAGTCCAAAACAACTGGAGGACACCAGGTTGCCTTGCCCTTCTTTACTGAATTCAAAATGATCCTCCAACTGTAATTTCGATGTTTTCCCCCTTTACCTATAAGCATTCCACCCAAACCCCTTTTCTTTCCCCATTCTTTTGTTTTATACACACACACACACACACACACACATATATATTGCTTAGCCAGTTGTTTAGTCCTGTGATGTTTGCAACTGAAAAGCAAAAACCATTTAATAGAAGGAATAATCAAGAAGGTTGGGCGTTTCTGAATAAAACTGGAGGGGGGAGGGGGGAGAAGGAAGGAAGAACATTAGTTTGCATCCAAAAATAAGCACTGAGATCTTTCCTTTTGTTCAGGAAACTCACGATTCAGTCGTGCAGGTGGATGAAAATATGAGATAAGTCTGACGACACATAGAACTATATAAACTGATTTTTTTAAACAAAAACCCACAAACACCCCACCACTATCTTCATCTTTCAAGCTGGACTGTTTGTTATGTTCTCTTCTCCTCCTACTGACTCTCAATGAGGCTTGCTGCATTTTTATTTCTGAGAAAAACAAAACTGGACAATATCCAAAATCATCCAATGGAAGAAAGAGATGAAGTATCACGATGTTAAATATATATATATATATATATATATATGTGGTTTTAGTCAGAGAAGTAACCCTACATGTTTCGGCCCCAAGTATGAGCCTTCTTCAGGGGTCAGGTTGTGTTTTTTTGCAGGATTCATTTTTTTCAGAGATCTCTGCAGGCACTTATATACGTATATAAAAACTGACCACTGAAGAAGGTCTGTACTCTGGGCAGAAATGCATAGGGTTACTTCTTGGAATAAAACCACATATATATTTTTCAGCATCCTGAGACTTTGTCTCTGTATTCCATTGGGACATTCTTATTTCTGGCAGAGCCCCTATCAGTTTAACAGTTGCATTATGGAGCCTAGGCTCTGGGAATTTAAACCCTTTGAAGATCATCTGAAATAATAAATTGTCAAGATCTTTGCTAGCATTCCCCCTTCACTCCCATCTGATTTATGTAGAACTGAACTGGCTACAGTAACAATACAGAGAGGTGCATATAAAACAACATTAAACTATTTGTTAAAAATTATCTTTAGTGAGCCTTCGTGTTCTCTTAGGATAGCCTTTGAGAAAATGAACAACCATTTTTAGAAGGGATTTTTTTCTTCCTTAGTGGTGAAATTTTCTCAAGTACCAGGTATATATAAAGAAACTGGGGATGGAGCTTGCCAAAAGGTTTCTGGGGCAGAAACTGACTGATGGGAAAGCAACTAAGGGCACAATCCTATGCATGTTTAGACAGGAAAAAATCCCTTCAACTCCCAGCGGTTGTAGAATTTTTTTTTTCTGTCTAAGCACACATAGCATTTCACCCTAAATCAGTTTTTAAAACACTGTTGTTGTATAAGAATTTCCCTAACACTCCTTCTACCTTGTTACTTGCAGAGACTTAAGAGATAGGATGGCTTTTACTAAAGCTCAGTTAAAAATTATACCTTCAGATGTTTTAGAAGGAAAACTCAGAAAAAGCCATATTCTGAGTGTAATGACATAAGAACATAAGAAGCACCATGCTGGATCAGACCAAGGTCCATCTAGTCCAGCATTCTGTTCACACAATGGCCAACCAGCCACCCACAGGATCCCATAAGCAGGACATGAGTGCAACAGCACCCTCCCGCCCATGTTCCCCAGCATCTGGTGCACATAGGCATACTACCTCTGATACTGGAGGTATATAGCCATCAGGGGCATATAGTCATCAGGACTAGTAGTCATTGATACCTTTTTTAAAAAATTATTATTATTATATTTATACCCAGTCTTTTTTCCTGCAAGGAACCCAAGGCGGCTTACGTAATAATCCTCCTCCTCTCTATTTTATCCTCACAACAACCCTGTGAGATAGTTTAGGCTGAGAGTCAGTGACTGGCCCAAAGTCACCCAGTGAGTTTCATGGCTCATGATTATCCTCCATGACTTTGTCCAATCCCCTTTTAAAGCCATCCAAATTGGTGGCCATCACTACATCTTGTAGAAGTGAATTCCATAGTTTAACTGTGCACTGTGTGAAGAAGCACTTCCTTTTATCTGTCCTGAATTTCCCACCAATCAGCTTCATGGGATGACCCCAGGTTCCCAAGGTGGTTCACAAAGGGTAAGATGCAAATAGAAAATTCAAGCTAAAATATTTTGCTCAGCACTTTCTGGTGTCAATATTGCAATTAATACACACACAAAAGAGAACTAGCAAAACTAACAATGCAAATCTTTACCATCCAAATGCTTCCACATTTACCTTTAGAATTTGGGGCACATGAGAGCACAACGTGACCATTGTGGGAGCAGTGGGAGCACTGGCCCTTTATCCTTTTGTAAGCATTTGTTGGGTTTGGTCCTAGGGAAAGATTCAAAGTCATTGCTGGGTTAAGCCTGTATGGATATGCCATTATGTAATCTAGCCACTCGGTGGCACTGGACTTAGTTGTGCCACCTAGTGGCACTGGACTTCGTTGTAGCTGAGTTGAGTCAGTAGTTTCCTGTTACTGTTCTGTCCTTGTCTAAGATAGACAATAAAGTCCTAGCATAGCTTCCTGACTGGTATGTCCTCTAAGCTTCCCACGATAACTACTTTTCCCATCACTACTCTTTCATATCCTGAATTAGTCATTGATAAGCCATCACCAGTACAGTAATACCTTGGATTGCAAGCATAATTCGTTCCAGAACTGTGCTTGTAATCCAAAACACTCTTATATCAAAGCAAGTCTCTGGCGGGCGGTTACATCCCTACGACTTGTATTGCAAGACCTTGCTCGTTTATCAAGTCAAAATCCAAGGTATTACTGTACATCACCTTTTCCCCACTCACCCATGGCATAACACTTTCCCATAGAGTGCTCAGAGGTGATGGCCTCAATATTATGTTTGTAGCCACCAGTTTTGCTTTTGTTTTCTTCCCTGTTCACTCACTGAGGAAGACCTACTGTGTTGCTTTTCCTCCTAGGCTAAATAATAAGGAAAAGAAGCTATTTTTTAGGGTTTTGAAGCCCAAATTTTTTTGTGATTGTTTCCTGAGTATATAAGGGGATTGTACAAGTGTAAGAACAAGGGGTTTTAATGGCAAGATGTCTATTAATATGCATGCCTCATGGTGTACTGGTTAGAGTGTTGGACTGGGACTTGAGAACCCAGGTTGTATTCCCTACTCGGCCATGAAGCTCACTGGGTGACTGGGCCAGTCACTGACACTCAGCCTAACCTACCTCACAGGGTTGTTGCAAGAATAAAATAGGAGGATTATGTGTACATCGCCCTGGGCTCTTTGGAGGAAAGGCAGGATATAAATATATCAAATAAATAAAATTAATAAATATTAAAATCTGAAAAATAGATAGTAACAAAAAATAGCATTTTAGTTATGAAACTTCAGAAAAGTCTCAGAACAGTTAGTAGATGCAATGAAACATGAAGCCAATCAACTATACAGGTAAAAACAGTTCTGTGTTCCAAGCAGTATATAAATTGATTAAATAAATAGATCATGCTTCTTCAAATGTGAGGGTATAGAGAAACTGGAAAATTAAACATCACAATTCTACACATTGAGTTTGATGTGACTTACTCCCAGGTAAGTGGGTACAGGATCACAGCCTGTTAAAGCATTGAATGACTCAGTGTGTGTCGGGAAGACTGCAATCCTATACACACTTTTCCTGGAGGTAAGTATCATGGGACTTACTTCTGAGTAGACATGCGTAGGATTGCACTGTCAAACTTAGGTTTATCTGAACTGTTAGCTGCTTTAACTAAAGATAAAACCAGACTCTTCTGAAACCAGCAAAATTTCCACTGAAAAGTTTAGAGAGATTCAATTAGACATATTCCTTTCGAATATGCCTTGCTGAATTGAGGAGCAACGGTTTACTCGTTCTTTTTATATTTATATAAATATTATTATTGGAGCCACTGAAGTACTGTAGAAATCCACATCACCCAGATCATATTAACCAAAACTTTTTGTTATTGGAATTCACAGTATAACTGGATAGAAATATAACACAATGAATACATTCTCATTTCCCCCTATTTCTGATTATCTTTGCCAAGTCGTTCTCCAGGCACATTCAGATGAAACAATACTGTCCTATGATACAATCTGGATCACTGTGCAGACCTTTTCTGTATACCAGATGTGAGCAAGCATAGAACAGGTAACAAGAGAAAACTAAATAGATTTTGCAGATAAATATCAAACAATATATGCTCCCACCAGTCCCCTGCCTGCCAGTATGTTCCTCAAGTAATATATAAGCGCTTTAGCAATAATAAAGCTTTGGCAAGATAACTGGCATTTGGAGAAAGACACAGGACATACAGTACAAATACATTATAAATATTTACTACAGGTGGAATCTGCAACAAAATGGTGCAGTGTGGAGTTCTGTTGTTTGGGGAGGCGGCCAGACATATACACTTCTAGGATATTCCATTCTGCCGCTCTGGATTCCCTTATTTTCCATAAGTTCCCTGCAGACTGTCATGTTCAATCACCTACAGTTATTGCCCCTTTCTTGTTCATAATTCTCTCTAGGGTTCTTTTTAAATTATCACCTTGATATTTCAGATCTTGGCATCTTACCTTTTTTATTTTATTCTCTAATTGGCTCCTTATCCTTTGATCTTTTCTTTTCTCAGCTGGCAGCTAGACTGTTTAACCAGTTCACATATTCTTCTTCTTCTTTTATATAACAAACATTCTTATATCTACCTTCTGGGCTGGCTGGCATCTACAGAGTCAGCGAATCGAAAACCCTGGGACTGAATATATATGTTCTTCCTTGATGTGAAGAACTGGTTAAAACCACATCATAAAACACAGACAACCAAAACAAACAAACAAACACAAACTACTAATAAAATCTCGCAATTATGGGCCCAACCCGATGCACGTTTAGTCAGAAAAAAGTCCTAGGATGGTGCCGTAAGTTACAGGGCATGAGTCATGACTGCAGAGCTACCTGCGAGTAAGCTCTATTGAACTCAATGGTGCTCACTTCTGACTACATACTGTTGGTTCAACTCATAAAACACATTGACATTAACAAAATGTGTTCAGCCAGATGAAATGCAGCCTTTAGCTTTTAATTAGAAATGCAACTACTCTCACAAAGAAGTGTTACCATTCAAACTGCAAGCGTGAAGGAACACCATCAAAGAAAAGGAAAGGCATAGCCAGCCTCTGCTTGATTATTCTCTGGCTGGGTTCAGATAACACAATAACTCACACTCAAGAGTTGAGTATGGGTTGAGTGTGGGCTGTCACTGAACTGTGGGTTGTTGCTGAACCATGGGTTAGCATGTTGTCTGAACCCAGCTGTGCTAACAAGCCATGGCTTGTTAATCACGAACAGCCATGAAGAGAACCCATAGTTTGTTGTTGGGTTATGAACTGTGGGTTGTTCACCATGGTTTGGGTTCAGACAACACGATAACCCATGTTTCAACAACAACCCATGGTTCAATGACAACCCACACTCAACCCTTGAGTATGGGTTATTATGTTGTCTGAATTCTGAACCCAGTCACTAACTTCCTCTAAGCTAGGGGTGTAGAACATTATATGGATGTGGGGCAGGATTGTCCCCACCCAGCTCTCCATGAGTTTGATGACCTTGTCTCCATCCATCTAAGCCTTTCCCTGTGCTGAGAGAGGCACAGAGTTCCCTGCCTCTCTTCACATAGAGAAAGGCACTCGGAGGGGGGGGGGCACCAGGAGGGGTGCTGCTCAAAGCAACTCAGTCAGAACTAGGAACAAGGGATGCTCTTCCCAGGGCTGGCCAAGTCCTACACTGCTTGCATCCCAGCTATTATCTTTGCTCCTGTCCTATATCTTAAATGTAAAATAAAGTTTATTAGCCAATTGCGCTTGCTTGGTAACTTATTTTATTTATTTATTTATTTATTTATTTAGAGTTTCAAATAATATACAACAAAAAACCATACCAACATACAAATAACAACACGGTGTCCCCTTCACTATACAGGACCAAAGAATATTCATCCTCTATATTCCCCTCTTACTCTTGGTAACTTATATAAAGAAACGAGTCAGTGTCTGATATGGATGTGAAGCAACAGTGATTTCAGACGTAACTTTCTGAGTGAGATTGAGTAAGCACCTTGTCTGATATGGATGTTAAGCAACAGCAATTTTGGAGGAAGATATGCCTTCTCCGGTGTGGGTGTTGGGCAACAGTGATTTTGGTGGTAGCTGTGCAAGGAAGACTGAGTCAGCACCTCCTTAGGATGGCTGTAGGCAGCAGCCATCCCAGGGAAGGTGATACTTAATCAGTATACAAGGCAAAACTGACCACTGAGCCAGGAGGCTGGAGTAAGCAGCTCTGGATGGAGTGGTCCACTTGCTAGCATAAGCAATGCTTCTCTTACCTGGCCCACTTGCTAGGGTAAACAATGCTTCTTTTACAGATGCTCTTTCTAAGTAGAACTTATTCTGATAGATAGTTCATGTGTATATTTCCTTAAAGTTAGAGGATATTCATTGTTATCTTCTGTACTTCAGCACTTAGATACAGAATAAAGAAATGGTCAGTTAATAAATGCTAAAGGCACGTATGTTAACCTGACAGACTCTCAGTGTTGACTTCCTTTGCGGTTTCCATTCTCTGTCTCTTAACCCACATGTACTAAAGCTCAGTTTATGAGCATCATGTCAGCTGATCTCTAGTTATCCCTAGAACAGGTACACTAGGAGAGTTTCAGCTCACCACCAGTTGAGTGAGGTCCCTAAATCCTGAAACCAGGCTGGAGGGGCTAGAGGAAGGGGAGGAGCTTAAGCTACTGCTAATCTGAGACTGGAGATAACAGCGGGGATTTCTGCAGGGGTGCGGCATGGAGGCCAAGTCCCACACCCTGGGAAACCCATGGCTCCACAGGCCAGATTGGGACTGAGTCCACATGGTAGCGGATTTGCACCCCTGCTTTATCCTAATCTGACACAAATGAGTGTAAACCTTGAAGGCCTCATCTCATTCACTTACCAGAGCAAGGAGAGTCCATCAATTACCCTGGTTCTCCAGCACATTTAAACATTCCTCCTGCTCTGAAAAAAGGCCCAGGTCTGCACTCCCCCGTGTTCCCGTCTTCACTACACCACTGCATGCCACTGAAATGTTCCCATTAAGTTATATGAATGGCTTTTCTATAAAGCCACTCTTAGGACCTTTCCCTATTGTGCTCTCTTAGTGTTTACTCAAAATGAAAAAGTCTTTTAAAAAATTGCAGATGCTGTTGCACAGACACACGTTAACAAACAACAGTTATTGGAATACAATTGTCTCTAGAAGGCAATCAAGTCTCAATCTTGGAAAACATTTCAAAGCACAGCAATTGTATAGCAACAACTAGGTGAGGTACACAAATGTTGATGACAAAAAAAAAACAGTTGTGGATATGAGGAAAAAATAAGAAATAATTGCTGCTACACTGCACTCACACACACACACAAATAGTGTGAACACAGATGTTAGTTGGTTCAAGACTCCTGCAGGTACTTATTCGTGAGATTCTGTAGTTTAAGTATAGAATAATATTTGGATAGAACACAATTTTAAACAAAGGGTGGTGGTATTACAAATATATTTGAGGACAGCAGCTGTGAATAATGGATGGGGTTATTTTATGTTTCCACGTGGTATTTTAAGCCTCAATCCAATATGGAGAGATGTACTTAAACTGAAATGCCAAGCACATTTCAAAGGCCTTCCTTCAGTTTCTCAGTTGGAGTGGGGGTAATATTTCACATCTGCACTTAAATCCACTTAATTTATTTCAGTGTTTAATCACACCTAACTCTTGAGTTGATCTATGATCAATGCATTCAGGTTGCAATCATATGCACACTTATCTGGGAGTAAGTGCCAATTAACACTTCTGAGTATACATAAATGAACACTTCTGAGTATACATACACAGGAATGCTCTGCTAATCAAAATAGAGACTATTCCATTATATCTATATATATACAGTGATATATTTGAATCAGGTCTAAAAGTTAGTGTGCATTATTTGAATGTGTTGTACCTGCATTGCAACCCATTTTAATGACAGCAGCATACCCACCAATATTTCACAGAGGAAAAAAAGGACAAGCTTGTTGAACCCCTGTTATCTTACCAAGCTTCACTGCCTGATCACACTCCCCACCCTACCATTAAAGCTCTCCTCCATCTGTTCTAGATTGTATTCATACCCTAAATTACCTTTTCTTATTTATTTATTATTTATTATATTTATACCCCACCTTTTTTCCTGCAAGGAACCCAAGGCAGCTTACATAATCCTCCTCCTCCTCTCCATTTTATCCTCACAACAACCCTGTGAGGTAGGTTAGGCTGAGAGTCAGTGGCTGGCTCAAAGTCACCCAGTGAGTTTCATGGCCAAGCGAGAACTAGAACCCGGATCTCCCGAGTCCCAGTCCAACACTCTCACCACTACACCACACTGAAAGCCAAGATAATATTTGTTCTTTCAGTTAAGGATAGGCTAGAAAAGCAGAATGTCCAAAATGAACTGTTATCAACAGTTCAAAATTATCCACAGTAATGTGCAAAATGGTAGGCTATGCACTGTATGGGCCCTTGGTGTTCATGTGTGTATCTTCAGATGCATGTGCACTAGAGACAAGATGCATCCAACATCACCACCTGTCATCAAATATTTAGCTTCTACATAGCCTGGAGAGTGTTACTGACAACCTCAGCCTCACTCGTAATACCTTGAATCCAGAAACTTCAACATTGCCTGGGTAAGGTATTGTCAAGTAAAATCTTGGACATACAGGGCAATGAAGCAGAAATGCACAGGCTGTCCTCTTTTGGTGTATACACCAGGTGTGGCTTCCACTCCTATGCAATAAGTGTGGGATCTCTCAAATATATAGAGGACCTCCTCCTGCCCAGTCCCTAACCCAGTCAAGCCATCAAAGTCACACCCCTGATAGGCCCTGAAGAGTCCTAAAGGGGGAGAGCTCCATGGCAAAGTGCACTACCACTACTGGTAAAGACATCAACATTAACTAGCAACAGTATAATTTAGGGACTTCCACCCAAGGTATGCACATGGAACCCTTTTCCATTCTGCATTTTTGCACAAAGCCACTATTATTATTAAATAATAATATCTCCACATTTCCCCCTCCTACTTCCTTTGTTCTTGGGGGGGGGGCGTCCTAAAACCCCAAAGTTTTTTTTAAAAAGTAATTCTTAGATTTTAGTTCCATTCCGTTTTTGTTCAACCTTCAACCTAGAGGTAGCTTAGTCCCCTTCTTCCATCCCTCGCCTCCTTCAGTTTCCTCTCCCGAGTCTGTTATTATTATTTTGTACTCATAAAGGTAATTTGTACTCATAAAGTTAGGTCCCAAGGGAACCCAACAAGGCATCACCAGCCTTTGGTCCTCCATCATCACCTCTCTGTGACCTTAACAGAGCATACTTTGAGGGTTAGCAATCCATAATTTGTGACAAACTACAGTTGCAGGTCCAGTGCCCCAGTCTAATAGATGAACCCCCAAATCATAGCTAACCCCACAGAGATGACCCTTTTGCATTGGAAGAGGGAATACCTCCACCTCTTCCTTCCGTTGTAATCCACTTTCTCTCTCATCTCTCTCCTACTGCCCTAACTTTAGAGCCATTACCTGTGACTCCACAGGGAAAGTACTTGAATATACCCTCCCTCTCTAAGCCTAATTAGACCTCATGCAGATCCATCTAGATCTGAACACTCCCCTGCCTCCTCTATCTAAAACAGTGATGGCGAACCTTTTTGAGCCCGAGTGCTCAAACTGCAACACAAAACCAACTTATTTATTTCAAAGTGCCAACACTGCAATTAAATCTGAATACCAAGGTTTTAGTTTTAGAAAAACAACTCATACAGTTGTCCGAACTAATTAACATATTTTGTCTTTAAAGAAAAACACAATAACAGAGCTTTCAATGATACAGTGTTTTCTTGGAAAAAAAATCAACTCAAAAAATTATTATAGTACTACATTGTACACATAGCCTGAAGGGAATTTATACAAACTTTTAAAATAATTAGGCACATGTATTTTTGGATAAGGGATTCTCAACTTGTAATATGATTATATGCCAGACTGAAATTGTACGGGGCAAGCTTTACTCCGGGTCCTTTCCCTGCTTCTACAGGTGTCGGATTAGTAAAAGTAAAAGTCAACCTGTACTAGGATGAGCAAGATAAACAAGAAAACTAAACTGCGCTTAACACATTTTAAACACTTTATGTCTTGGACTGCAAACATGGCATTAGGTAAAAGTTTGCATTGGGCATGCTTTTGCACAATTAATGTGATTTTTGCTATTGCATGCATGCTGATAATTTGTCAAACCTTGGCTCATACTCGGTTAGTTTGAGAGCAACACATGCAGCACTCAGGTCAACTGTTAGGGCTTTACATCCAAGCCATGCTCTGTGCATCATTCTTCAAAATCTTTTAAATGTGATAACAATGTAGAAAAGAATTCTGTAACAGGAATTCTAGAATAAAATCATTCTGTTCCACACTGTGAGAAAGAACAAGATCATTAGTGTTTTGCAGAAGGGGACGGTCTTTTCGTGATCTGGTGACCAATGGCTCGAGTGCCCACAGAGAGGTCCCTGCGTGCCAGCTGTGGCACCCATGCCATAGGTTCGCCATCACTGATCTAAAACCACTCACATGCCACTACGCTTATCTTCATCTATCTTCCCATCCCCAGGCTCCTCTGTGTAGATTAACTACGGTAATTAGCTGCCAATCCAACCCAGGTATTGGGCATGTAATCAACTTCATGTCTTCATGTCTCTATAATAAACCTTTACTTGATTATTCTAATCTTGTTTAGATTATTCTAATCTAATGTGTTAGATTATTCTAATCTTACTTTGTAGCTAATTCCCCATTACGAAGAAGGAGCCCAGGTTCTGGTCTAGTGCTTGTTTCCCCAGTCAGGTGCACCAATTTATGCCATGACTTTATGCCAGGAGGAAGCAAGCTGGTGCCCTCCACATGTTTTGGACTACAACTCTCATAATGGCAAATTATGCTGGTTGGGTCTGATGGGAGTTGTAGTCTAAAACATCTGGAGGGCACCAACTTGTCTACTCCTGCTCTAGACCAAAGACCCTTGACACACGTCATTTGGATACATGTGCCTTCTTAGACACATGTACATGAGAACACATGGAAACAAGAGGGAGCTACACCCTGAAGAATCACAGTTCTAGAAATTCTCAGTAACAAAAATTTAACCAGGCATCCCCAAAACACAAACATACACACAGTGATTCACCAGGAACTGGTAATGGAAAATGAGGAAGGAGTTATAGCTCTGTGGTAGAGCACATGCTTTGGATGCCAATGGTCCTAGGTTCAATCCTTGAAATCTCCAGGTAGGGCTAGTGAAGACTCCTCCTCTATAGATTTTATATCCTGAGATGACTGTATCCCACTGGTTCTCTCCATTCCACAAGGTTTCCATAATGCCCACTATATCTAGGTTCTGCTTTAAAACCAGGCACTCCAGCTCTCCCATTTTGGTTCAGAGCCTTTTAGCATTTGCATAGAAACACCTACCTATACACAGTCTCCATCTCCAGATGTCTCTGGTGTCTACATCTTCTGCTATGGCACTTAGGCTGCTTCGATTGGCTGTCATGTTTTACAATATGCTCATGGCCTATTTCCTCTCTTTTCATTTGGGCAATTGGAAACTTTTTCATCTTCATCCCCTGGGATGATTTAACCCAAACCAGATGCTCCCAAACTCCTCTTGGCTTTCCCCCGGGGTTCAGTTTGAAAGCCGCTCTGCCACCTTTTTTATGTTTAGTGCAATAGACAATGGTGGGAATTGATAGAATGACTGACAGAGTCCCTTAACTTGCTTTGCCAGCCTTATGCACTTTCATCATGCATTCCGACACAATGTGTGGAGAATATTTATGATCAATCATGACTCCAAACCTACCAAAAGGAATTTTTTTACACATTACTTGATTTAAAAGGAAAAAAAAGTTCAAACTTTTAAGCTGCCTGCTTTCCAGTCTGGCAGAATGAGCTATTCCATTCCATCATGAAAGGAAATTGGTGTGTGCATACTCCTATTGGCAGAAGTGTTGTATTAATGTGCAGCAATCAGCAGGTAGACTATAAAAAGCCTGCACAATATTGTGGCACAATTTCACCGCCCACTGGTTCACAACATTACCTTAATGTTACACCATTATGTGATGGAGCTGAAGCCAAAGCACACGGCCAGGAAGCTCAAAGTCATAACATCCTGCAATAATCTACCAGATGGTTATACAGCCAATGAACTTTTGGCTGGCCCTTCGGTTGATCAGACCTTAGATTTATAGCACTCTTCACTAGCCTTGCATTATCTTCAGAATTACTCTTTGACGCCAATGGCTAAAGTTCTTGCAAGCCTTTAACTATTTGGAGAAGAGGTTGGGTCAATCAAAATGGTATGAAGATGCAATTTTCTTAACAGTTTGGGTTACTACTATGCATTAGTCATTAATCATGTATTGCTAGGGGGCATTCCTTAAATGGCACAAAGAGTGCCATAATGTTCCAGTGGGTTTCCTTTTTATAGCTGTGTCAATCTGCTGAGATGGTGAGTGGTGCACATACTGATACAGTATGATTGCCAATAGAAAAAGCATGGCCTTCCTGTACACAAAGCTGTGCGATAATGAAAGCCAGTATATTCTTGGACAGACTTCATTTTTTGATTGATCCAGTAGCCCTGTTCAGTCGCATGAGGCATGCGCACCTCATGTGGCAAAAAAATACACCAGAGGAAAAGCAGGGGCATGCTTGCTGGCCCATCCTTCTCTGTCACATCTCCACCTACCATGCTTGTTGCCCTCCACCCTCTGGGGAAGGAAAGCCAAGCAAAGAGTCCAATTATGGAGGGTTCTAAATTGCAACACAAGCCTACCCGAGCAGAGCAAGTTCCTCAGTTCAGATCTTACCCTTCCAATGCATAGAGCATGTTAAGGATGCAACGGAGCAGAGGACAAGCCCATTCTGCCCTCCCCTTTTTTGAACATGCCCTTCCTTTCTGAACTTCTTCAACCTTCCACCCCCTCCCAGCCTAGCTCCAGCCATCTGCTCCACTGTAGAGCATCCAGTTGTGTCCACCTCCTGCTACCACATACAAAAAGAACAATCATCCCATGGTCATCCCATGGTAAGCTATCTGTTGAATCGAGTTTCAATTTTAATTTTATATTTTCAAAAGAAAAATAAAACACAGACAAACATCACAAAAACACAGCAACACTAAAAATTAAAAAAACACGGACTTCCGATTTTTCCCACAACAAGGTATAAGTACCATTATATACTCTGCGCTGTAGTTTAAACATAAATTTCTCTTTTTTCTATTGTCAAACATTTTTCTTCTTATTCATCCACCTAACACGTTCACAAGACCTTTTTTTTAACCATAAACATATGTATATGTTAATTCTTCTAATTCCTCTAGCAATCTAAAACATTTCTACTTCTATTTAATACAGTTCCTTAGTTTCTTTCCCTCTACTGTAATTATCAAAAAGACAAGCCACCACATATTTTTCCCTTACAATAATACCTCACACCCCCAATTTTTGACCCATTTTATTACCTCCATTCCATTACTCATTATCAGTCACAAATTTCAATGGAAATCAGTACATTTTACCAATAACACATTACCTTTCAAATTCTAAGTTATTACTAAAACAAATCCTTATTTTGTTCTAACATCTCCACCATTTTCAGAAATCATCTTTCTATTAAGATCCTTCTCAAAGATCTCAATCAAGTTCAAAATCACCTTAATCAAAGATTTCAAATCCCCCTCACTACTTTAAATCTTTCTAGCATTTGTAAATAAGTGTACACACTTGAGTACTTCTCTCAGTTACCATTTCTATAACCTTTAAACTGTTGAATTGAGTTTCATGGAGCATCCATTGTGCCGCAAAGGGCTTTTCTACAGGAGACATTTATTGTGTGCTCACCCTTCCCTACTCATGATTTTTTTATGGGTTCTTTAGATGAAGTGACCATTGGTTTCAGTTCTGTTTTTAAACAGCATTTTCAGTTAGGGTTTTTTTGTTTTGTTTTTTTTAGAGCATTTTGCTTTTAAAGAAAGCAAAAGAAAACACTTTTTCCACTTGTGTAATTGTACTATTCCACCATACCACCATGCTAACTAGAGGTTATGTAGTTGAAGAGCAGGAAAGGAAACACTCTTTGTGTAGTGTTTCACATCTCGGATCTCAATTCTACAATGACACCAAAAGTAGATACAGCAGATTAACAGCCTCATGTAGAAAAACTCAAAAGCTTAAAGGTTATATATTTTTTAAAATTTAGAGCTGAGTGAAAACGGCCTCTCCAGATTCTCCACCCTATTTATGGAAAGCAAACTTGGGGGAGAATTTTGCTGAACAAAATGTGTGATGAAATTCTCTAATGCTTTCTTGGAGAGAGTACCATTAGTAGGAGGGGCAGCACAGCTTTTCTCTAGGAAATATGCTTTATACCAAGTAAGAGAATTGGTCCTTCTAGCTTAGTATTTCTACAGTGACCAGCAGTGACTCTCCTGGGTTTCAGATATAACTCTTTCCCGGTTGTTCCTGGAAATGCAAGGGATTGAGCCAGGGGCTCTACTTCTAACCACAGTCCTTTTACCTACTTCTCTCCCCCCCCCCCTTCAGCCACAAGCAGCAGCAGGAGCAATAGCAAGCTCCTGTGTTGACAGCAGGATGCCATTTTGTATTGCCCACTATGCCGTGGATATAGTGCTATTCCGGGGCATTTTGGAGGGGAAATTGTGTCTGTCACATACAGAGATGGTGGAGAATATTCAGAGAAAGTGGACAGGGAAACATTTTTCTCCCTCTCTCGTAATACTAGAACCCAACAGGGTCATCCCATGAAGCTGATTGGTGGGAGATTCAAGGCAGATAAAAGAAAGTACTTCTTCACACAGCACATAGTTACACTATGGAATTCACTTCCAAAAGATGTAGCGATGGCCAACAATTTAGACAGCTTTAAAAGAGGTTTGCACAAATTCATGGAGGAGAAGGCTATCAATGGTTCCTAGTCCTGATTGGCTATATGCCTCCAGTATCAGAGGCAGTATGCCTATGTACTCCATTTGCTGGGGAACATGGGTGGAAAGGTGCTGTTGCACTCATGTCCTGCTTGTGGGATCCCATGGGCAGGGACTGGCCACTGTGTGAATAGAATGCTGGACTAGATGGAACCTTGGTCTAATCCAGCATGGCTCTTCTTATGTTCTTATGTTAGAATATCCTGGAAAAAATGCCCTCTATTTTGAAGGGGTCCCCAAAAAACAAAAAATCAAAACAATCCTCAGAAAATTTTATGAGGAATTTTGACCTCAGCTTGTCTGAGTGTGGAAAGCTAAGCAGGGTCAGGCCTGGTTATTCCTTGGATGGGAGACTCCCCCTCTAGTTTCCTGCATTGAGCAGGGGGTTGGACTCGATGGCCTTGTAGGCACCTTCCAACTCTATGATCCTATGAAATCCTATGATCAAACTAATTATATTTCTTATACCATGCTCATACTAAATATAGCCCTTCTTAAAATTAAGCAGTCCTCAGAGGACACAGACAAAAGATGCAGAACCCTAGGTAAACATTCAAGTGTACAAATGACAAGGAAAAAATGAGGTCAATAAATATATCTGAATGTACACCAGTTTCCATGTACAGCCTAGCTTCTATAAATGTTTTAAATAAATGCAATTTAACCAAGTACATGGGGAAAGTATAACAAATTGTTGCATGTTATAAGCAAGAGCGAACAACAACCGCCCTCCCCTTAAAGTTGCCTTTACTTGTTCAATTTGCAACACAATTTATTTTTATATGTCCCTAATTCATTCTGATAGCCTGCCATCCTCCTACTCCAGCCTACACATAGTCTAAATGGATTTTCAGAACCTTGAGTCAATGACGCTTACACAATTCACCTGAATAATTTTCCATACATTGTGTGAAATGTCCATCCTTAGTGTTTACTTGGGAACAGATTGTAGTCATAAGTGATCAAAAGCAACAACTGAAGAGCTGCATCATTAAGCATAGTCTCTGGCTGTAACAGTATAAAATATGAAAGGTGAAAAGATTGTAGTCATAAGTGCTGAGAAGCAACAACTGAAGAGCTTCATCAATAAACGTAGTCTTTGGCTTTAACAGTATAAAATATGAAAGCTTCTTTGAGCTATAGCTCAGTGGTAGGGCTTGGGCTTTGTGTGTCAGAGGTCCCAAGTTCAACCCCCACCATCTCCAGTTAAAAGGCTCTCCAATAGCAGGGTTGGAAAGACCTTGAAGAAGCAGGGCTTTTTTTCTGGTGGAACTCACTGGAACTGAGTTCCAGCACCTTTTCTTCTATTAATTGCATTACAATTTAATCGCCATCTACTCTCGAGGAAATGTAATCCAAGAGTTCCGGTACCCTTTTCTCCAGAAAAAAAGCACTGTGAAGAAGTATAAGGCAACTTCATACATTCCCTCCATCATGAATTTTCTCCAAAAGAAAGGCCCACTACATGCATTACCTGTGTGATGTGGCCACAAATTTTAGGGATGGGCGAATCTGTCAGGTTTGATCTCGTCAACATAGTCAGTTTTCCTCCTCCAAGCTCTTTCCGCCCTGGTTCCATGTGAGCTTTTTAATTTCTGCACAGAAATTGGTACGTATTTTTGTGTGCGCTTTTCAAAAAGTGCACATTTTTGGTGAACATTTTTCAATTGTATGCATTTTTGACACATGCATTCATTGACTTAGGGCACAATCCTATGCACGTTTAGACATTGCTGGCTGGGGAATGCTGGGAGTTCTAGGACTTCTTTTCTGTCTAAATATGCATAGGATTGTGCCCTAAAGCATGTCTGTGCACCTTTTGGCAATGTATGCTTTTCTGCATATTTTTCAAATGTGTGTGTCGTAAATCAGTCCAGTCCACAGATAAGCCATTGTGATTAACACAGTCTAAGGTTGAAAGCCAAGAGATATGTCCGAAACCAAAATAAAACAAAGCAGTGTAGGAGCAGGCTGAAGCATGGTCAGGGTCAGGGGTGTTCCGAAGTAAAGAAAGCATGAGTCTCGGTCGAGGTGCTGGCAAGAGTATCTGGCTACGGTCGAGTTGCAATGACAATTACTTCCAGCATCTGAAGTGTGTTTGGGGCCTGTCTTTTAAACAGGCACTGATTGGCAAGGCAGCACAGCTGGGCCAGGCTGCAGATGACACATGTCTGGCCCCACCCCAAACACACTCTGGCACAGCTGCCCCATGTCTTCTAAACAGAGGCACAACAGTGTGCATGTTGTAGAACATATTTGTTTCGTGGAATGCATCACAGAGATGCTCAGAAATGTATGGATTTCCAATTGCAATTATGTTCAGGTCTGCAGTTGGTTCTGGGAGGTGCAAATTGGATAAATCCATTAAAAAAAAATCTCGATGGAACAAATTTCTCACCCATCCCTACGTACTCCACTATAGTTGGCTCCACTGTCAGAGGTGTTATGATTGAAGTGTTATGATGCAACATATCACATAGATTGTCTGCATTATGTCCCACACTGGCATGTCTCCACTGGGACAGCTGACATTGGCTTATTTATTAGTGTGATTTATAACCTGCCCCTTCGACATAAATTTCTGTTCCCAGTGCATGTAACAGTTGTTAGAAATAACAAAAGTACCATTAAAGAAATATAGAAAAATAATAAAGTATGCAAACTAACAGAACAAGATAAAACAGCAATAGTCCAGATGGACAGTTAAATTAAAATTGCTCTAAGTTAGAAAAACCTAATATTAGCAATTATTAAAAATCTGGGGAAACAGATATGTTTTTGCCCAGTGCCTAAATTATGGTAGTGAGTGCAGGCCAAGCAGACCAAATTCCTCATTAGTGCAGTGTGCATTCCAAAGGCAAGACACCGCCGCTGCAAAAGCTCTCTCCAGCCACCAGCTAACCACACTTCAGATGGTGAGAACACCTGTCCCAGGGAAAAGCCTCAGATGATAATCAATCAATCTTTATTATGCGGTCACAGACCCAACACAACTCATGTAAACATATAAAACAATTTAACCAATTTGTACAGTTACATATCCTAAAAGCAATTTTAAAATTTTAAATCAGACACAAGAATCGAGCTACGCGTTTTCTGTGCAGAAAAAAGGAACTTGGCCACTAGCTCTGTGATGGACTTGTTTGTATCAGTTAAAAAATATTTTAAATACCATCCCAAGGACCTTCCAGGGAATTTTCTCATTTCTGGGCAAATAAGTCTCGTACGCTCGTCCCTGTAGAAATTACATACAAAAAGAATATGCTCCAGAGTTTCAATTTCTTGTTCATTACAGGGACATAATCGGTTTTTGTATGGAACGCCATAATAGATGATAATCTATGACAGTGTTCTCCAACCTTGGGTCCCCAGATGTTTTTGGCCTACAACTCCCAGCATGCCCCAGCCAGCATGCTGGGAGTTGTAGGCCAAAAACATCTGGGGACCCAAGGTTGGAGAACACTGATCTATAACAATGGCATAGAAAAG